>OZ025303.1:168142976-168742976 GCA_964019185.1 Maratus speculifer | reverse complement strand
ATCTTCTAATGCTATGACAACACAAAGGTAAAAGGGAGAGAATGGATGCCTTTGAGTTTTAAGTTAATTAAAATTATATAAGAGTAAATAAATAAAGAACAAACTATTGCCTATTTATTTTACTTAAAGTATTACAGAATGGCCACCATTTAAAATTTTTCATTTTTTCGAAATTTTCTTTTACTTTCTAAAGTGACTTTTAAATATACAAACAAGACAACTTTTAGAAACCACCTTAATGGATTCATTATAAAATTAAACTTTACATTTTGCTTGATCAGAATAAGGAGAAATTAAATTAAGGTAAAAAAAAAAATTATTTACCCTGAAAAGTATCACTATTTATTAAAGCCAAAAACTTTTTTTTTTAATTTTCCAAAAGCTATCAAAGATTTTTCTTTCTTTTCAATGAAATCTTGTCATGAGCAGTCAAATTTAAAATCGATTGAAATTTACACTTCAATTTTTTTCCTTAACTTTTTTCAGTCTGCTAGACATCCTGGTAGCTGGAGGTCACACAATTTACACCCGCCACGAGTGTCACTACCCTAGCTACGCCGCTGCTTGTTACTGTGTTTTCTTTCAACTGTTTTTCATTTCCAATTAATTACAGGGGTTTTACTTTTTTGTTCGCTTTTAATAGCACAATAAAGTTAGGATATTCATTTATAATCACCCTATACTTCTGATATTTTTCACAATACTGCAAAAATTTCTTTCAAAATAAATAAATTAGCCAATGAGGGGAAAGATGGAATTTGTAATGAAAATGTTATTTATTTATTTATTATTATTAAAAAGACTGTAAAAGTGTTAGGAACTGAATCTAGCAGACTAATGCCATTCTGATTTAAACATAATAAAAATGGATTATTGATAAATATATACTTACATTTAATTCAGGAAATTCAGGTCCCAAACTATAAACAACTGGAGGTTCAGATACTGAAACCATAATAAAGCATTTTTATTAACTGATAAAATCACATCAAAAGAATATTATTAGCATTCTAAAATAGAGTTTAGAAATACCTGAAAACAAGTGCAAACAATCTGCATCAGAATTAAACTTATTTAAGAAGGGTTGGTTAAATAATAGATTGATAATGAAAATTGAAAAGGCATATTGACAGAAATTTTCTTCCAAATCAAAAATAAAAGTTATAAGTCCAGATTTTCATATTGCTGTAATTATTTTTTCAGCGTAAGCAGTAATTTGAACCTTTATAAAATAAATAATTGGGTTTTGATACCTATAGATAGTTTTTTTTTTCTTCGCAATAATGTTATCTTGTAAAGTGAAGATCATGCTTATCATGCAAAATCATAGGTATATTCCTCTTTGCAGGCATTTGAGCAGTGAGAAATTTTGGGATTATTTGCATCCAGTTCAGTTGCAATTTTGACAGTGTTTGATTGAATTAAAATTCACATAAAAAAAGATGCTTCTTTACCTACTTCATGAAAAAGATATTTTTTGCTTAAAAATAACTAAAATTTGTGATTTTTGATTTTCAACATGTATATAAAATAAACAAAAATTGAAGTGATTGGGAAATGAGAACAGATGTGATAAATACTGAAAACCACTTTATCAATGTTAAAAAAAAAAAAAAAAAAAAAAAAAAAAATTATTTTACCATATTCTACAACAGTGTAAATAATTGTTGGGTTGTGCAGTCAGAACAAGAAGATTAATTAGCCATCAAGAACCATCTTATGAAACTAAAGGAAATCATTGAGTAGCACTGAACCCCAAAGTAGAATATATTTAAAAATGCGACACGCATCGCAGAATCACAAGTTTCTCTGCAGAATATTTCAAGTTATCAGTTAAGAAATTCACCATTCAGTCGAAGGAAACACCGAGAAATTTTGAGGGATTCCGAATTTTATGTAAAATTAAGGCAGTCAGTTTTGAAAAAAAAAAAAAAAAAATCAATAGTATATCTGAAAATATATCATAAATTTCAACAAATATTCATTAAAAAAAAATCAATTTCATCAATTATATGCAGAAAAATCACCAATTTCATAAGAGGATTGCAGTAAAAAAAAAAAAAAAAAAAAAAAAAAAAAAAAAAAAAAAAAAAAGGAAATTTTGTCAAAGGATAGCAAGAATTTTCGTCAAAGAATCTCAAAGAAACACAAATTTTGTCAAAGGATCACAAAAAAAATGCAAATTTCCTCAAAAGATCCTGAAAAACGTCAAATTTTCTTAAAGGATTGCAAAAAAAATGCAAATTTTGTCAAAGGATCATGACAAAGTGGCAAATTTCGTCAAAGAATCATGAAAAAACAGCAAATTAAATTAAGGGATCATGAAAAAGTGGCAAATTCCATAAAAGATCACGATAAAATAACAAATTTCACCAAAAAATTGCAAAAAATGGAAATTTCATCATCACAAAAAAGCAAATTTTGTCAAAAGATTGCGAAAAACTGCAAATTTCGTATAAAAATTGCAAAAAAAAAAAAAAAAAAAAACCACAAACTCCATCAAAAGGTCGCAAAAGAAATGCAAGTTTCATTTAAAGTTCACGTGATAACCACAAATTTCGCCGAAAGATCATGTAAAAAATGCAAATTTTGTCAAATAGGTTAAAAAAAAAAAAAACATAATTAGTGCCGGGAATAGATTACATCCTCTTCTGTTGTAAACTTTCAGAAAATTTGCTGTTAATTTCAGAATTCCTTTTTATAAAACTCAGAATCACCTCTGTAAAATCGTTATTCAATAGTCAGGTGAAAAAAAAAATCTCAAAATTCTTTAATGTTTCATTTAGAAAGTTTACAAAAATCATTAATTGGTCATGAGAAAAACTTGTGCAATTTCCGCAGTATATTTTTGATTAGCTAAATTTCGTTGCAGAACATTGCAAAGTATTCTGCTTTGGGGGCACTGAATTAATATTAAAAATGTGCTTATCAAATCATAAAATGCAAACACATAGTATACAAAAATTTAGTTCAGTAAGGAAAAGCATAACAAATTTGAAAATATACTTCCAGCATTTTCCATCAATAAGTGAAAATATACTGTAATTTTTCTGTGCAATACCGTGCATGATCTATGGAATTCATACATACCAACAGGGATGAAAGTGCACTAAAGCCATTTTGGAGCAGCAAAAATCTCATTTTGCAGCAGTAAGATCTAATTTTTTGTGAAATTCTGAAAAAAAAAAAAATGGCATTTTTTGTGCACTTATGACCACGTTTAGTACATTCTTTCATAATATTAACATTCCTTTTACAAAATGTTTTTTTCGCAATCTTTTGATTAAATTTGCATGTTATTTGCGATCGTTTGAGAAATTTTTTGTCTTTTTGACAAAATCTGTGTCTTTTTTGCGCTCTTTTGACAAAATTAGTGTTTTTTCGCGATCTTTTGACAATATTTTGTTCATTTTGGGGGGGAAATTCACCTTTTTTTCACAATCCTTTAATAAATATGGCTTTTTTTTTGGGGGGGAAAGTTTACACATTTATCATGATCTTTTGATGAAATTTGGGTTTTTTTTTTTTTTTTTTCTTCTTGATCATTGGAGAAAGTTTGCATTCTGCATGTTTTGCGATTTTTCATGATCTTTTGATTGTTTCCTAATTTTTCACAATATTAGCATTTGTTTGACAAAACTGACTTTTTATCACAATCTTTTGACAGAATGTTTGTTATTTTCACGAACTTTCAAAAGATTTTTCTGTTTTTCGAGGTATTTTGACGAAATTTGCAAGGTTTTTTTTTTGCAATCTGTTCACGAAATTTGTGTTTTTCGCAATCTTTTGATCCATTTTGTTTGTCCACAGTTTTTTTTTTTCATTTTTTGACAAAATTAGGGATTTAGAAAAAGTTAAATATGGAATTTCCCCTGCTTCTCAGATCGATTAAATTGTGTAAAATTTCATTTTCGGTGCTAAGCACATTTAAGCACAAATTTAAAGAGAAACACTATTTTGGTGCAGACATGCACAGCAAATGCATTTCTGCACAGATATTTGCAAAATGCACAACATGTGAAACCCTTCACCAACAATGTGCAAAAAATTAGTTAAATTAAAAAAAACCCACCACAACTGAAATGGTATTTTAATTTTGACTAATTATTACTCATAGACAGTTCTGTAACCAAATTCTTTTGAATGGCCTTGTAAATGAACGATAAATGCTATGCATGCCATGTTCTGTATTAAACATCTTGTAGTGCACCTGACCTAAATGATGTATTCAATAAGTATGAAATAGTACAACATCATTAAAATACACAACGATTTTTTCCCTCATAGACAAGAATGTTACAAAGTGCCCCTGTAAATGATTATAATGCTACACACTTCATTTTTGATACTGATCATGCCATGGTAATCCAAGTATATTTACACAAATTAAAATATGAACAGACAGATGATTGCTGGACAAACCAAATTCATAAATGCTTTTAAACAAACAAACAAAAGAATGACACAACAGTTAATGTGAAGAATGATGCTACTTTTTGTTAACAATATTCTTCAAGGTTGGAGAAATTTTTTTTTAACTAAGCCCGGCTCGACTTCAAAATGGTTTCTGTGTAGATATACTTTGATGCTAGTGTTTAAAAGTCCGCTTTACATTTATATTTATAGCTTGTAACAAAAACGATTGATATTTGTATTGCTGTTTCAGATAAACTTGGGTACTGCAGTCAAGAAGAATTTGATTGTGTTAAATATGCAATCTATGAATGGTATTCTGATGAAAATGTTTTTGAGTGTCAAATCTCAGACTTTTCTGAATTCAACAAGTCTGTCTTGGTTTCAAGACCATTTAAATAAAATTCAGCAAATCTTCTGTTTCTTTTTTGTGAAATTTGAATGGAAAAAGTAGTTGGCAGGTTGCAAATTAACTTCTATAGTCCTCAGAAATATTTACCAACCCTCCCTACTCCAAAAACAAAATGTAACTAGTGTTTTTTATACAGCCTGGCATTTTGTTTTTTTTTGCAAAAGGCACTATGTTGTAGCTCAACATTTGGGTAACACTTCACTAAATGCAATTGAGATTGAGGGCTTCATGGGTACAAGAAATCCATCCAAGCCAAGACTAAACTTTATCAAGTATTAGAAGGTATAATCAAATGAAGATGGGCAAGAAAATTCTTATGTGTCTTGCATTATGGCTAAAATTGTTCTTTTTCAATAAATAACAGTGATTGAAAATTTCTGCTTATAAAATTGTTATTATTTAAATACATAAAATACAATTTACTATCAATCAAAACTTTTGTCCAAGACTGAAATTAAACCTGAGACTGAAGGTTTTAGATACCCAGAGAACTTTCAAATCTTCAAAAATAAGCAATACCAGGAAAATGAAATTTTAATACAGACTGCATTAAAATTAAAAAAAATCGCCTTACATTTTACATATTTAATCATGGCACACCTATGGCATCCTTATAGTACATCAGTTAAGATACACTGATCTAGAAGGGTTGAGTAGCAACATTAACCAAACAATCTATTTCAATAAATGACTGTAATTTTTCATGTTATTTTTGTAATTTTATTTATAATACTAAAATCCATGTCATAATTATAGAATATCAAACATTTTTTCCCCTTATAATCTATCCTGAGTTGAAAAACCTTTCTTACATAATACATTAGAAAAAGCAGTAATATCAATCTGACGTTAACAAGTCTTCATTATTCTGGAAATATAAATAACACAATTCACAAAATGTTTATTTACTTTCAGATACAAATTTACAAAAGGCTATCAATGACATATGTTTACATGTTTACGTAATTTTGCAATGATGTCCAGAGGTTTATGCAAACTTCTCTCACTGGGTCCTGATTTTGTAAAATAGTGAATAATCTTGTCCAGATTGGCAACCTTTGAAAAAGAAAAATCATAGCACACAAAATTCAAATGAATTAGGAAATTGGTATGTTGATTTTTGTGTTTTGAGGCTATTTTTTGACCTTTGTAAAATGAATAAAGTTTCAGTCTTTCATCTCAAATATTTTTTCCACAGAAATTTTTTTATATGATTTCTGAGTTTCTTCTCGCTTTGCAGTATTTTTTTACATTTGTATTTTACATTTGTGTACATTTTTACATACTTAAAAAAAAAAAAAGAAAGAAAAAGAAAAAAAAACTGCTTTAAATTTTAATGCTATTCACAATTTTTTTCCACAATTTTAATTCACATTTTTCGATCAGATTTTTTTTTTTTTACACACTGTATTGAAACTTCTGAAATTTGTGTTTTCTTTTCACGATCTTTCAATTAAAATTTGTGTTATCTTACTGATCTTTCATTGAAATTTGGAACTTTATGACGAAATTATCGTTTTTTTTAACCACAATATATTAACAAAATTCCCATTTTCTTTCTGTGTTATTTTGTTGAAATTTGCATTTACTTTCTGAGATATTTTGATGAAATATGAGTTTTTATTGCGATCCTTTGATGAAATTTATTTTCTGTAATCATTTGAAAAAATTGATTTATTTTTCCCTCGCTTATTTGTTGAAACTCGCGATAGTTTATCTAACTCATCGGCAAAAATCATATCTTTTCATGACCAATTAACAAAAGTTTTCCTTTGGTTGTTTATCAAAATTTTTATTTTTTTTGTCCAATTGTTTGACGAAATTCATAATATATTTTCAAGATCTTTGACGATCCAATATTTTTCATGATCATTTGAAGAAATTTTCAATTTTTATCTCAGCCGATTCACAAACTAATTTAGAAAAATTGCATAAAAGAAAAAAAATCATGAATTTCCAAGAAATTTTTAAATATATTCACAGAAGAAACATGAAGTGGAAAAATTTGTATGGAGAAATCAGAAATACTGCACAAAAATTTACTGTGCAGGATTTTGCTTTTCTGTAAGCAAATTGTATGATTCCGCACACTATTTCACACCCTGCCCCTCATAGACCTCTTCTCCCCCTTTTCAAGAAACTCTTAAAATTTTGCCCCTATTTGTAAGGAAAGGAATTTTTGTATGTATATTTACAGAAATATGATTATCTCATAGTTAATATCAATTAGGAGGGTTTTATGTTAAGAAATTTGTTTTGCAGCCCAGATTCTCTACCCTGTGAGAATTTTTTAATGTCCAAACTTTCAGACTAATGACCAATTTTTTAAAAACGTTTGGTACCAAATAATTTAAAATTTCAAAAAAGAATCACACATGACAAATATGCAGCATGAAATAAAATTAAAAAAAAAAAAAATTAAGACCGATTTTTGTAGCATTGTAGTTTATAGGTCCAAATCATAGCAACTACAGTTTTTTCATAGCAATTGGCAGGTATGCTAGTCATAACTTTGCAAATTTAAATTTATTGTTATATCTAAGTTTTTTATTATCTACTGTATTTACTCATGTATAACACACACTTAAAAAAAAAAATAGGGCAAAGAAAACATAATCACTCAGAAAATCTTAATAGAAATAACACTGCTTTTTTTTCTTCACTTCTTGCACTTTTTTATACAACAGATCTAGTAACTTTATTTAAATGCTAATTAACAATTCTCACTGCTGTCATTCTGTCCCAAACCGAAGTCTAAAAATGTATTTTCGCCTTGTTTACTACCTGATGTAATGTTTGTTTCGACTTTCTTACACAAATTCATTCAGTTATTTATTCATTTGCATATCAAATTTACGGTGCATGTTATATATGAGATTTTTAAAAATCATCATTTTTCCTTGTAGGGGTGTGCAGTATACACAAGTACGTAGAGTATTTTTAACAAGATTCTTTAATGTGTAAAACAGTTTTACAACAGGTTCTTCTACAACTTCATCTGCAAATTTATGCTTAGCACAACTAGAAAAATAACAAGAATACAGAAACAAGGTATTGTATGTTTATAATATATATATGTGTGAGTGTGATGATATTTAGGGGTATTCTTGCCATAACAAAATAATCAGACGAAGTGAAAATGATGGCACAAACAAAGTTGACGGTTGATCTGTGATAATCAATCACATCACCTCCAATACTTTCGCAGCCGAAGCAAGTTAACAGATGAAACTCGATGAATGGTGTGGTCACTTCAATAATTAAAATTCTATAAAACATCAATGAATATCACATTTTATTATAGTTGAATTGCAATGTTACTCCATCATCAAAACTAGACTTCCTGTCTATCCAAGCCAATGTCTCAGAAAATAACAAAAGAACAAAAAAGGGGTTCGGTGCAAAGCCATTTTCGGGAAAAAACCACCACTACGGCAAAATGTATATGCTTAATGTTTGAAAGGTCAATCAATCTAATCGCTCCATAAAAACCAACTGACACTCTCAAAAATTCTCAGATAAATTGGCCCCAACTCTCTGATGCATTGCTTTTCAAAACCCACTAATATTTACTTGAATGTAGTTGTAATTTATTTCGAGCCCTTCCATTGGTTCATGGGTGGGGCTAGATGTAAGGATTCTTTCCTACCCTGTGCCAGAATATAAAGTAATCAGTCCCTAAATGCGGATGAGTCCAACCAACACAGACGATTATTTAATAAATAAAACATAATTAAAGTTTTCGATAAATGTTTTATTCTAAAAAGGGAAATAGATTTGTGGAATGAAATTAAGATTTCGTAGTAAGATATTGACAAATATGTAATACATTCTAGTTCTTTTTAGGAAAATAATTAATAGATTATGCTGAATTAAAGAAAATAAAAATAAAAGGAACTTTAGCCATTAAAAATACAAGGTAGAACCAATCAAATTTCGACAGAAAAAAATATGTAAGAAGAAACTGTTTCATTGTTTTATAATAACCCTACAAAATTAGTCACAATAAAAAATACATCTTAAATTGGTTAGTCTAACTCTTAAACAAATGATCTTTAAAATAAAGTTGACAAAATGATATGTTCATGAAACTCAGTTTTAGAAATTATTAAAATTAAACTTCAATTGTAATGTAAGGAGTAAAATATAATAAAGATCTGTTATTATGTCAAAATTGTCAATTAAGGCTCTGCTTGGTATTCCAAAATGAAAATCAGCCAAATTTATTCCACTTTGACTCAATCATAGAATTATCCCCTGTGAAACCTAAACCCGATGTCATTTTCAATTTTTTTTCACTTTTCATAAGAAAATGGCAACGAAAAGATACCGTAATCTCCTTTTTTCCCCTCTTTCCCTTTGCTTTTAACAGGAATGCAGAGCTTCTGTTGCCACAATTACAAAAAAGAGTATTAAAAACTACAATAATAATAATAATAATAATAATAATATCTCAAAAATAAATTAACATACAGTTTTCAAACAAATTGTATTTAAAAGCAAATTTTTTCCCGATACAATAGTGTAAAAATTTAAAATGTGGGATGTTTAAAAGTTAAAAAAATTGCAGTAGCAAAAATTGCAAAATCGAAATTTCATTTCATTTTTCAAAGTGTTGCCATTCGCAAAATGACGCATGCGTTACACACAGATACATTTGACCTTTATAATATAGATTAATATATTACAGAAACTGAGAGTGAAAGTATGTTCTTATAAAGCTTTAGAACGAACTCAAAGCGGGAAAATGGCAAAACTTTAATTTATAAATACATATAAGTTCATGTAATAAAAAAGAAAACACATAAAAATAATGAACTGGAGGAATTATTTAATATACAGCTCATATTCAAAATATTAGAATAATTACCTTTTTTTTTAGAAATTGAAAATATCGTTTGGTAATTTAATGTCTTTTAATGAAAATATGCAAACGAGATTTTTATTAAGAACTTATTGTTGATTAAACTTACTTGTTATCTTAAATTTAATATCATTTTTGAAAAGATTAATTGCAAAAAAAATTATTTTGAAAAGTTAAAATATTAGAATATTTATTCAAGTGGTTCAAAATATTAGAATATTTCACATTAATTCTCCTTTAATTATTACCAATTCTTAACTGGTGGCATCATTGATTAAATTCAGACTATTTTATTTAAAATCAGTATTCTTTTTTGCAGTTTGTTTCTTTTTCGTCTTAAAATGGGCCGTGTAAGTGATATTCCTGAATCTACTAAACTTCGTATGGTTGATTTGTATCGGCACGGTAAAAATCAATGTTTTATAGCGAATTATTTACATTGTTCGCAATCGAGCGTTAGTAAAATACTAACACAATATTCAAAAATTGGAAAATTTCAAAATAATCGCCGAAATGGTGGCCGAAAACCAAAAACATCTGCTAGAGATGACAGGAAACTGAAGCGTATAGTTAAGAAAAACCGTTTTAAAAGTGTGCGATTCTTGCACCGAAAATGGAAAGAAGAAAGAGTTGAAGTTTCTACATCGACAACATTAAGACGTCTCCATAAATTTTAATTTGAATCTCGTGTACCGAAAACAAAATCTCTCATGACTGCAAGACAAAAGCGTATAAGATTGAATTGGTGTAAATTAAGACGTTTATGGAGCAATGAAGATTGGAAAAATATATTATTTAGTGATGAAAGTATGTTTTGTGTTTCATATGGTAATCAAGGTATTCGAGTTTGGAGAATGAAGCAAGAAGCATTTGATAAAGAATGCCTTAAACGTTCCGTAAAATTTGCTGCTAGTGTCATGGTTTGGGGTTGTATGAGTGCAGAAGGACCTGGAAAGTTATGCATTGTGTACGAAAAGGTTAACTCTCTGATATATCAAGAAATTTTAGAATATTACATGATTCCATCATCAGAAGATTTATTTGAAGATGATTTCATCTTTCAACAAGATTTAGCGTCCCCGCATACCTCGGTGTCAAATAAGAATTGGTTCCGCCAATGCAACATTAAGGTACTTCCTTGGCCACCAAATTCACCAGATCTTAATCCCATCGAAAACTTATGGTGTATAATGAAGAAAAACTTCAAGAAAATCCTCCTTCAAGTAAAACTGAGTTAGTGGCACGTATAAAGTCTATTTGAGCTAATATTGATAGAAATGTTTGTAAACACCTTGTATATAGTATGCAAGATCGATTGTACGCTGTCATGAAAGCTAAAGGGGATGCTACAAAATATTAACTACCATTTACTTCATATTCATAAGGTAATATTGTTGCGTAAAATAAAATATTCTAATATTTTGAACCAATCTAAATTTTATTCTAATATTCTGGTGTGTTTAAGGAAGCTGTATACCTAATTTATTGTGCTGTATTTTATCTTATACTATAATGCGAGCAAAAATTGTGTGTGTGTGTGTGTGTGTGTGGGTAAATTTTATCTCAAAAACGGCTCTAACAATTTTCGCAAAAATTTGGATTTCACCATTTTCAGGCACGAGAAGACCATTGGGCTAGGTCCCATGTTCGGGAAAATTCGATTACTGGGTCATTTTGGGTCACAATGGGTCAGGATCAAGCTATTTATATCTAGAGAACGGCTGGATGGATTTTAAGGCAATTTTGTATCCAATCGTTTTTTGGCACGAGAAAACTATTGGGCGGGGTCACATGTTCGAAAAAGTTCGATTAGTGGGTCATTTTGGGGTCATTATGGGTCAAGCCATTTTTATCTAAAAAACGGCTCTAACGATTTTGACCAAATTTTATATTGTACCGCTTTGGATTACAAGAAGACCATTGGGTTAGGTAACATGTTCGAGAAAATTCGGTGAGTGGGTCATTTTTGGGGTCATTGTGGGTCATGCTATTTTTATCTAGAGATCTTCTGACGCAATTTTGACTAAAAATTGCATTCTATGGTTTTCGGGCATGAGAAAAACATTGGCCTAGGTTACATGTTCGAGAAAAAATTTTAATGGGTCATATTGGGTCATTAAGGGTCTGGGTCAAACTATTTATATTTAAAGAATGGCGTGATCGATTATAACGAAATTTTGTATGTAACAGTTTTTTGACATGAGAAAACTAATGGGCTAAATCACATGTTTGAGAGATTTTGACTATGTGGGTCATTTGTGGATCATGATGGGTCATAATGGGTCATGGTCAAGCTATATCTAAAGAACAGGTGGATCGATTTTAACGAAATTTTGTATGCAACATTTTTTTGGGACTATAAAATCATTGGACTAGGTTACATGTTCGAAAAATTTCGATTAATGGATCATTTTGGGTCATTAAGAGTCTGGGTCAAGCTATTTATATTTAAAGAATGGCGTGATGGATTATAACGAAATTTTGTATGTAACAGTTTTTTGACATGAGAAAACTAATGGGCTAAATCACATGTTTTAGAGATTTTGACTATGAGGGTCATTTGTGGGTCATGATGGGTCATGGTCAAGCTATATCTAAAGAACAGGTGGATCGATTTTAACGAAACTTTGTATGCAACATTTTTTTGGCACGATAAAATCATTGGACTAGGTTACATGTTCGAAAAATTTCGAATGGGTCATTTTGGATCATAAAGGGTCTGGGTCAAGCTATATATAATTAAAGAACGGCAGGATCAATTTTAACGAAATTCTGCATGTAACAATTTTTAGAAACGAGAAAACTAATGGACTAAGTCACATATTAGAGAGCTTTCGATTATAAGGGTCATTTGTGGGTCATGATGGGTCATGGTCAAGCTATATCTAAAGAACGGGTGTGGATCGATTTTAACGAAATTTTGTATACAGCATATTTTTGGCACGAGAAAATCACTGGGCTATGTCACATGTTCGAGAAATTTCGATCAGTGGGTCACTTTTGGGTTATTCTAATTTTATCTAGACAATGTCTCGCGCAAATTTGACTAAATTTTGTATTTTATCGTTTTCGGGCACAAGAAAATCATTGGGTTATGACAGATTTTTAAGAAAATTCGATCAATGGGTCATTTTGGATCATAAGGGGTCAGGGTCAAACTAACTATATCTAAAAAACGGCTGAATCGATTTTATCTAAATTTTGTATCTAATGTTTTTCGGCATGCTAAAACTAATGAGCTAGGCCCAACGTGCTAGCGAAAATTCGATTAGTGGGTCATTTTGGGTCTTAATGAGCTAGGGTCATTCTAATTATATATAACAACGACTCAATCAATTTTACCTAAATTTTGAAACAAAACGTTTTTTGTTACGAGAAGACTATTGGGCTGAGTCGCATGTTAAACAAAATTATATTAGTGGGTCATTTCGCTTCATTGCTGAATGCTGCCAAGCTAATTTTACCTAAAAAATGGCTTAAACGGTTTTGATTCAATTTTGTATTCTACTGTTTTTGATTACCTGAAGACGATTGAGGTATGTCACATGCTTGATCAAATTTGATTAGTGGCTCATTTTGGGTAATACGGGTCAGGGTCACGAGAATATGGCAATCGGCAATAACTTGGTGATATTTGACAAAATATTGGCGACATATGGCCAAAAAATCGACTATAAAAATTACGAAAACCAAAACACGTATTTGGATCCAAATGAAAGAATGCCTCCAGATTTGGCTATATCAAGCAAAAAATACTGTCATTCAGAATGTAAAGAATTTTTTTATACATTCTTAAGAGGATTCGAGATGCATGGTTAAACCAATCAGAGTCGAGCTAAAAAAGTGATTTAGATCGATGTCCCTTCGTTATAAACATGCGCATAAAAACATAGTTTTCTTATTGATTGTTTTTCTAAATAATACTATTATAAACATGTTTTACAGTAATAATACAGAGTTAATGATACAGTGAAAATACTATATCGAGTTGAACACAAAGTTAATTTTGACCGAGCTAAGCTCGGTCTCCCCTGCTAGTATTTTATAAATGTTAAAATCTTATCTAAACATTCCAGATTTATTTTATAAGAAATTTAATTGCATTTACTTAGTATAAAAAATAAATAAATGACAAATAATTTTTTCTTATTACTTTTTCTCAATTATTCTAATATTTTGAATATGAGCTGTATTTACTGTAATATATAATAAATAGACTGTCACATTTTCTCTATTAAGATTTATTGACAGAATTAAATTGCTGCAATTTGTAGCAATGCACCACAGATTAGAAAATTATAATCAGATCAGTTTATCTAGGTATGTGTATGTGTGTGTAGGGGAAGATAGGACATTGTACACATATGATGATATGGTTTATTTATCAAAAATAATTAAAATATAAATTAACTATCTGTATTTTTTTTCCTTGCTAGAAGTTGAGGATAAGATCCTTACCAAGGTAATTTAAAGCCATTTTTTCAAAATGTATGTTCTGCTTTCAAAACATAACTACATAACTAAATAAAGAATTTTTTAGATGCATGAAAAATTTATTCTTCTAAAAAATTCTACTTAACTACCTTTAATCCTTATCAAACGCTAGTTTTTATACTTAACTTTATTTTTAAATTCTATTGGCACCAGTATATCATATATATTATAAAGCAGAAGTTCTGAAACTTCCAAACGAGCGTTTTCAAAAACTACTCGATGGATCTTTTTGCAGATTATATCATTCGATAGGAAATATTTTTGCGGAGGTTTATGATACAAATATACAGGGATAACTCTGATTTTTCGTACTAAATTTCGTATTTTTCTGTTATTTTTGACGGAAGGGTTGCAACAACTAATTTTTTGGCGATAATTATATTTCAAATAAGAAATGAAATGCTTTCTCTAATGGAAAATAATATAAACATTTCGAAAAAAAAAACCCCCTGTAATTAATTAATTTAAAATAAATAATGATAAAAAGAAAAAAATCAGTTTAATGCAAAATAATATTATGAAAGGAAAATATTTATCTTTAAAGAAAAAAAGAATATTTATAATATTTAAAAAGTTTCTCAATGTGAAAGAAAGTTTTGAAGTGACACAATATTTGGCTATTTATTTCTTTCGAGCCAGATTAAAAGAAAACAACATATCAAAAATTTCATTAGGTAAAACATAAGTATTTTTTTTCTTTCTTTTTTAAAAAATATTTTTAAATCTAATTTTCCCGTTATGTGTTTTACAGAAGAAACTCGGAGAATTATTATTATTTTTTTTTTTTAAGGCTAATTGTTATTTGTATGTTGTTTGTTCAATCGGACGTTTCAATCTACTTTTGTCGCCAATCAATGCGATTCTAAACAAAAAAAAAAAAAAAAAAAAAAAAAAAAAAAAAAAAAAAAAAAACACACAAGACGGAGCGATGTTTGCAAGAACTATTTTTTTTTTCTCTCTCTTTTAATGAGTAAGAGCATTTTTAGGAAAGCATTTTACATTTAACTTAAATACATATATAGCAGTTAATACCACAAAAATTAATAATATTTAAATTTTAGAGTAAATGTTTTTCCACATACATAGATATTGTAAAATAATTTACCTGCAACTTTTAAAAAATTTTTTGGCACAGATATCTCCTACGCACTACGTTGGTGCGATTTGTCTCTTACGCCAATACCATACATACATCTGGGTAATTAATTGACGCCAAAGTGTCATTTTTTTGCTTGATATGGCAACCCGGATGTTATTGTCTATTTACAATTTTTTTTTTTTTTTTTTTTTTCCCAATTATATAAACTATTTTAATCTTGGCACATTTGTCATACATGCGCCACATTTGCGCGACTGCAATAAAATGGCGATTTTATGCCTCACTTGGTAATCTGGCTATAAAGGCTAATCTGGCTAATAAAATAAAATTTTTATTTTATTTTATTTTACTTTTTAAAGGATATAAATAGTTTTGTTTATAATTATTAACTAAACTTTTTAAAATTTATTGTTATTTTCTGTTTAAAATAACAGAAAATAATTGTAAACTCTATATGTAACTGTTATTTGAAAATAAAATTTTCTCCAAATCGGCATGAGAAGAAGAAAAAAAAAAAAAAAAAAAAAAAAAAAAAAAAAACTCACCAATGTGGTGCGTATATGTCATGTATACATTTTTTTCACTATACTACAGTATTTAAACATGCTGTATAAATAACGATTATTGTTTTTTCGAAACATGTTTGGCACAGATATTATATACACATTGAGGTATCTGACTATCGCCAAAACGGTGTAATTTTGCCTGATATGGTAACCCAGCAATAGGGTTTTCTCTATTAATAAATTGTTTATTCACTGTCAATTTCTTTTTAGAAATTCTATAAATTGTTTTATGCTATAGTAACTTTTTTATTTATTAATATTTTCGTTTTAAAATAACGAAATTTTTTTTTTTAAATGCACGTTTCTTCGCTATTCTAAAACGAGGATTTTGCTGCATTGGTATTGGAAGGAAATCTTGCAAATCCGGGTTTGTGCCGGAGTTTTTTGTGAAATATGATATTTTCAAATGTAAATTGAGTGCCACTTGATTAACACGTCGGCCAGTTCATACAGTATCATACTTACGATCATCGATTATTGACATTTATTCCTATAATCTGCTATTAATTTTTTTCTCGATAGAATAATCAAGTAGTACCGTCATACATTGTACAAACTCCAGTTAATATTACAAAAATAGAGCTAAATAACTAAATTTAGGTGCAAATGCACACACCCATGTTGTAAGAAAGAGGCACAAATGTTATATATGCACCACGTTGGGGTGATACATTTCTGGCGCCACTTTAAGGGAGACCCGAACCCCATTTTCGGCCAAAAATCATCAAAAGTTCAAAAAAAATTTTTAACTCAGAAAACGATAAAATACATAGTTACGAATATCCATGCAAAATTTCAGAACTCGGGGACACTTGGAAAAGGTAGAAAATGAGCTTTTTTAATTGTACTCACTATAGAGTTTAAAGGACAAGCGGCCATTTAAAATGTGTTTTCCTGAAAATGATTTTTTTCATATTTTGCCTAAGTTCAAAATACTAAGGCTCAGTGGTAAAATGATTTAGAAACAAAGTGTTTATGTTTTTAGAATCTTAAAAAAATTTTCAACAAAAGTAAGGAGAGATATTTTTTAAAACTATTTCTGAAAATTTTACATAAATTGGTAAACATGAAAATTATAACAAATTTTAAAAAATTTACCATGCGTTTTTTTTTTTTTTTTTTTTTTTTTTTTTTTTTTTTTTTTAGCCGATTAAAATAGAAAATTAAAAATATCTCTCCTTAGTTCTTTTCTATATACTATAACACTATTTAAGAAATTTTAGTAATACCAAACTATTGAAAATTGAATGAGGAGTAGTAATTTTAAAAAGTGTATTTTTCGACAAAAAAATCATAAAAATCCCCCAAAAAATGTACTTTTTAATAAAAAGTGAATTTTTTTGCTAATTATTCCTTACAAAAAGATTCTTTAATAGTACACTAAAATTCATTACTTTAAAATCAATAATAAAAATTTTGGGTTTTTTCTTACGGGTCTCCCTTAACGGAAACTTCGTTTTCAAATGACAAATACATTTCTATTTTCTATTTTACTTTTCTATGTATACAGCATAACATTTTGTATCATTTTAAAATGCAAATGAAAGTAGATAAATAGTTCATTAGTAAATTAAAAACAAAGTTGGATTAACATAAGAGGCATAAAATGTTCATTTTATTTCAACCACGCCAACGTAATGCGTATATGACATCTGTATCAAAAAATGAATTTCACACATTCAAAAAACATTCACCTTATTTTTCTAAGGAAAACTTTATTTAACTTTATTTATTCTGCTGCATTCCAAAAACGGAACACTGTAATAGATTTGACAAGAGGAGATGTACGTTGTGAAATATAATATAATATTGATAGAGGATGTATTAAGGTTTCCACAGATACCCATATTCTCAAGTTGAGAGATTTAGAGTTCAAAAACTATCAAATGAAAATGAATCACTTAAATTGTTTAAATTCAATGGTCAATCTCTGCGATCATTATGCTCGCTATTTTAGAAGTATGGTGAATAGACAATATTTAAATTGCTCTTTTCATAATTGCCTCATTTATCTATCAAACTCTACAATAAATGGTCAACTGAAATAGTTTTTTCTTAAAAGCCCAAATTTTATCGAATGCATAAGCTGATACAACAACATAATATTTTATTATTATTTTAATATATTTTGGCGTCAACGGGCCTTGATTCCATTGTTGTTGTTTTTATGTTTGGCTCAGTTTTGTTTTTTCTAGCTCGCTGAGTTTTGCACTGATGAAGAATCTCGACAGTAGATTCGAAACAGCTGTTTGCTAACTTGGTGCATTTATAATCGTTGGTTTTCTATCTTTAAATACAATGGCGTTTTGTATGATTTTCAGAAATGTGAAAGAGCATTCGAGGTGAAGTTGCTTTAAAAAACACAATCATAATCAATATTTTGTTTGATTCATGTTTTGTTTTGAAAAATAGACCAGCGCAGCGGGCTTAGCCTGCTAGTTTTAAAAATAAATTTCATAATTAATCTTTTGTACATGTTATCAAATTACAAGTAAAAATGTTTCTTAAAAACAAAATAAAATAAAATAGGTGGAAACCAAATAAAATTCATGTAAGAGTTACATGCACCGATGTACTGTTTCAAGTGCCATAGAACCGATAAGGATTAAGATTTTTTATTTGAAATAAAAATAAAAATACTTAAATAATAAATTTAAATAACGATATTGAAAAAGTAATACTGCTATTAGCTACATATAGCAGCTTAAGAATGAAAGTTTTCTGCAAGGAGCTGTTGCCATGCTGCGACAATGTTATCATGTTTTTGCCACGGGGCCCTGATGTAAATGGATTTTTGGAATCTTGGATACCAGTGACAAAGATACTTCAAAAAATTGGACCTTTGTTTTGAAAATAAGACAATTCGATTTATTTAATGCAAATTATGCTTCCTGTAGAACAATCACAACTATTTTTAATGCCCCAGGTTTTAAATTTTTTTGTTATATAATGCATTATAGTGCATTGCCAGAATTACTGATTTTGTATTAGTGAAAGTATATTATGGAATGTTTTGGTTCCAGCATTTATATAATAGTAAAATATTTTGAAATTTTCTAAAAATATTGATGTGAATTGACAATTTTTGAAAACTATTCTAAATGGATAAAATACTTATCAACATAAGTAATTGAAAACAATGTCAAGAAGACATGTCAAAAAAATATATGCAGATGATATGGAAAAATTGTTAGTTAAAAAGTCTATTGTTTTACTCGATTAAAAATTAAAAAAATGATGTCTTTAAATTATAAATTAGTTTTACTATCAGAAATTATTACTATAGCCTAAGAAACAAAGATATTAATATCCTAAGATATTAACATACTTCCTGCTTCTCGATATACTGCTCCACGGCCATTTCTAAATCTGGGAGTAACAGGAGTGGAGATTGGAGTAGGTCTTATAATTTCCACTTCTTGAGTAAGTTCAGCAAACTGCATGACATGCTGCAAGAATTTTTACAATATATTAGTATATTTGATCAAATTAACGAAAAATAATCTGTGAAAGTTCAAATATGATTTATTAAGTCATAATTTCTTAAACTTGTATGCAAAGTAAAATCTTCACATTGTATGTGTTTATAAAAGCATGCATCTGACTTTAACTTTCTTATCTAGATAAACTTGCATTTAGAAAAATGTTTTAAATGAGGTTAATACCTGGTTCAGATTGGATACTTAAGTAACTCAGACCACAAATTCACTGAATGAGTTCCACAAACTCTCTCAGTGAACATGAACTTGCTATGACTAGATAGGGCCACTGTCACTCAGTCTGACTGCTGAGCATGGATTGTTCAGATCTCAGACCCAGTGACATTCAATGAGTTACCTTAAGTTTTGTGGTGTGAACAGATGCTCTAATTCCAGGATGCATTGCCTACAAAATTCAGGTCTAAGGTGTCTTGAATACCTGGTTTGAATGTGGCATAATAGTCATGACCTGTTATTTTAAGTAAGCAAATCATTTTCAGAAATTACAAAATCGAACTTGCTTTGGTCTTTAATTATGTTTCATCATCGAACTAAATTGATTGAGATACTTCAGTTTTAATTTTATTACTCTTCAGTTTTTTACTGTACACAAAGCCATCTTTTTTGGCTTTCATTGGCAAAACAGTTAAGAAGGATTTATGAATTCAGTTTGTCTGTCTGTGCTTTAACTCCCATAAGTACAGCCCAATTGTTATGAAATTTATAGATGTTATTGGACACCACTATGATATGTTTGGTATTGAAGATGAAGTGTATAGCATTATAGGTTCATTTATAGGGCCACTCAAACGAATTCTGTTATATTACGGTCTATGGAGGGAAATCGTTCTGTGTATTTTAATATTACAGTATTTTAAACATATTGAAAATGATATACATTACTGAGGTAAACTACAAAGTTCTTACTACACAATATGGTGTTCATAGAACTTATCGTTCATTTATAGGGACACACAAAAGAAGAGCAATAATTGAACTATTGAAGAATAAAAATAATATATGCTGGAAGTGTGTTTTCAGCTGTGATATGTGTTTTTAAATTTAATTATCTTTTAAATATTACTTTGTGCAAGTAAATTGTATAGATCATATACATGGTCATTTAAAATTTTCCGACAATATCTGTTAAGAAACTGCTGAGTAGAAATTTTTAACTGTGCCATGTGTTTAACTGAACTAACATTTAGCATACTATATAGAGATGGGAAATAGAGTTATTTTTGGTTAACAGATTACGATGTTACATACTTGCACAAGTAACAGGTTCCAACAACCTGTTATTTTTATAAAATGTATCTAATGGCATCCTGTCAAAAGATGTTTTATTTAGAAGACTTTTAACAAAATTTTGGGACGTGAGTATAGACGCTGTTTTTTGATCTGATGAATCCACACCATTAAAATCAGTTTTTGGTTAAAATCTTAATTTTTACAGGACAAAACTTACCTAGTTATGCTACTTTTTAATTTCAAGCATTTTCAGCTTTTCTGGCACTAAAAACACCATTTATGGTTTTCCATTTATGGTAACTAAAACGTCAAAAATTCTAAGCATAATAACTCAGTAAGTTTTAGCTACAGATGAATACATTTTTACTGTCTTAAGGATGCTAGTCACTCAGCGGCCGAATTCCTCTTGGTAATGTTAAATCTATTGGGGTTTGATGCAGGGTTGGCAAAAACCCGGGTTTTGTACAAAAAACCAACCCACCTGGGTATTTGTGGGCTTTAGTTATTGTTCTGTATATTTGTATATTTAATAATACAGGGTGTCCCCTCTCAACGGTGGCCAATGGCTAATTTCTAAACCGTTGGTCATAGACATATAGTTCCAATTGCAAAAATGCTTTAAAAAAGGTAAAGAATTATTTTTTAAGCGATTTAGGTAAAAAAAATGTTTTATTAAAAAATTACGAAAATTAAATTTTTATACGGCCCCCCGGTCCTATAAGTGATATTTAGAAAAGTTTTACCACTACTCTAACAAGTAAGACAAAAAAAGTCCCATTCCTCTGCGATCAAAATTGATCGAGTTATAGCTGTTCAAAGTTGAAGCATATTTTTTGCTGCAAAATAGGGGTCAGTCACAAACTTACTGGAAATGAAAAAAAAAAAAAAAAAAATCAGATAGAAAATTTAACTTTAAACATTAAGAGTAAAAAAAAAAAAAAAAAAAAAAAAATACAATGTTGTTTCTGAATTTATGTTGACATTTACATGTTAAAGTAAAATATGCAATTTGTGCTAAAAATATAAGTAAAAAATAACAGAAATTTTGTTAAATTAAACTATGAAAAGCAACAGTCACAAATTGTTACAAAATTATACATATTTAAAGCAATATTAGATTATTCAACCTAATAAAATTTGATGTAGTCCTATAAAATAAATAAATGGAACGCACCTAAAATCGTATTAATATTACATTGTCATCGGGTCTAAATAAGTATGGGAATTGAACCTCAATCAGATATTTGGAAGTGAGTTAAAATTTGAATATAAGTTTTGAACTACGAAAATTTACATACAAAAACTATGAATAAAATAAAAGCTTATCAAAATAACATACCTTTTTAAAATAAAATCACGAAAAGAATCAGCTTCATTTGCTTACAAAATAAAACATACGTAAAATACAATTGAGGATATGAATTTCAAAACTCGACGTATCGCTTTTTGATTTTTCTATCAGTCTATACAAACCTCCACTATTGTAACAATGCAATCTCAAAATTTATAATGAAAACCAATAGATGCATTTAAAGTTTTTTCGCTATTTCCCAAAATTTGATTTTTTCGATAAAGAAAATTTTGAAATTCATGTCTTCAGTTATTTTAATAACCGATCTAGAAGTTAATTATAATTAACACTACCGTAAAACTTATACGGTGACAGCACCTTCAGTTAAATCGCTCTTTTAAAACATTTTCTAATTGGAACTATATGTCTGTGACAAATAGTTTTGGAAGTAGCCTTTGAATAGCGTTGGAAATCGACTCCCTTTATAATACTTTAAGCACTTAGTGTACGTTCCCTTAAAGCTCAGTCTGACTCATCCGTTTTCAGTTATAGAAAAGTGGTTTAAGTCATGAAATTTAAAGTTTCATAACTCGGTCAATTTTAATGTTACATGAATGGGACCTTTTCTGTATTACTTGCTAGAGTGTTGAAAAATTTTTACTAAATATCACTTATAGGACCGGGGGACCATATAAAAATTTAATTTTCGTAATTTTTTAGTAAAACATTTTTTTGACCAAAATCGCTTAAAAAACAATTCTTTGCCTTTTTAAAAGCATTTTTGCAATTGGAACTATATGTCTATGACCAACGGTTTAGAAATTAGCCATTAGCCACCGTTGAGAGGGGACACCCTGTATATGTGTGTACTCATTTAAAAATATACTTATTAAATTGCATTTTTTACTTACATCTGATCTATTTATTACTAATTAATATTATTTATAATATCAGTCAATAAACTTGTTCTATTCTGATATTAGTATTAATACTAATATCAATAGAAAACTTAAAACTAATATCAGAATAAGTTTATTAACTGATATAAAATAATTTTCATACTATTATTAATTCATGTTAATTATTATTAATACTATTATTAATACTATTATTGACTATTATTAATACTAATAGTAATATTATAAATAACTATTATAATTAATTTAATACTATTTTAAGTGATAAAAGTGAGTTCTTATCACTTTTAAATATATTTTAGTTACCACAATGAATAATTAATTTTATTTTTGTAGTAACTATAATAATTAAAATTGTTATAATAATTAGTAACTATGATAATTAAACTAGCTGGTTTTGCCTGCTAGCGGGGCTGATCCTATTATACGTAAATCTCGAAGCAAACAAACTTCGAACGGATCATTAGCTCCCTATGTCACCGCATAACAGGTTGAAAACATGCACTACTGGGCCCCTCTTTTTAAACAACTCTCTAATTTAGATGCACATCTCAAACTGTATCTGTGCTGCCTACAACACCATGTAGAGGATGCTGCACATTCACAAAAGGATCTTTCCTTTTAAATAAATCTGTAATTGATATGCAAATGTCATGCCGAACATATCTCAAACTAGGTTCCACCTGCATACAGCACTGTGTAGCAGGCATACTGCGCACACACTACCAGGTAGTGCGCTATATTCTAAAGAAAAATATATTTGAACAAAACTCTGTTAAATAACCTATCTGTAGACATATAAGTCGAGGGAATGGCATTTTAAGGCAAGAAATTAAGATTTTTGCAGAAATTTTTACAGAAAATAGCAGTGTTTGATACAGAATTCTTTTTTTTTTATAAATTTTTATTATATATTATAAGCTAAGCTATCTTAAAGTTTGAAACAAATCAAGCAAGAATTTAAAATTTTGACAAAAAATAATAAAAAATAGTGGTATTTGAGGGAAGGAGGATAATGCAAATGATGAATGGATAATGCAGTATCATTCAGAGTAATTACCTGCATGTTTAAATGCTATTGCCATTTAAAATTAAAGACATAGACTATTTTCCTAAATCACTTTTCTCAGAAAGTATTATGTCACAATTCTCAGCTTCAAAAATGGTGGGAAATTAAAAAAAAAAAAAAAAAAAAAAAAAAAAAAAAAAATCAGAAAAAGAAAAATAAGTTAGATTCTGATTTTTGTAGTATTTTCTAATCTCTGCATTCTGTTCCATCAAGAGGATTTTCTCTACATTTGGATTCATATAGTTTAAATTACAGAACAGATTAGACTCAGAGCAGTGTGAAAAATTAGTAAAAAATTATAAATATTACCATAAAAATTAAAGTGAATGTGATTTTGATTGGTAAACTATAAAAAAGATCAATCATAATTATTTTGTATTACATTGCGTAACTTATTTAAAATATATTTTTATAAAATAAATAAATAAAATGACAAAATAAATATTCTGAAATAAACTATCACCTAATTACCACAATTATGACTGTCTTTTTTTTTTTTTCCTTTTATGTGATTTTGTAAAATAACCCACCTAAATTTTGAGCTTAGGAAAATGTGTATAATACTATTAGGGGAATTTGCAGATTCAAAAATGAATTTTACAAAAAACCTACTTTTAACAAAAACAAAGGTGGGTTTTTGTTGGTGGACCCGCCCAGAAAAACCCGGGTGGGTTTTTCTGGGCTGGGCCCACTTTGCCAACCCTAGTTTGATGCATCCTTATAATTCAAAATATCTCCTTAAGAAATTAATATTTGTAACTCCCTTTTTTATAAATCTCTCAAAAGATGTCACTCTTTTTTTTTTTTGGTCAAAATATTTCTAAAATTCATACTCAATTTAATATATTATGTTTAAAAAATAACGAACTACGCGTACAAATTCAACAATTCTAATAAAATTATAGATAGATTTAAGAAATAATTTGAAAACTTAGAAAAAAAGAGACATTCTTTAAAAAGAAAATACTGATTTTTTTTTTTTTTTTTTTTTAAATATTAATTCATGAAGGAGATGTTTTGAATATAAGAATGCATTAAAATAGACTTAACATTACAGAATGAAATTCGACCCCTGACTGACTAGCACCTTTATGATTAGAACATTAAAAAAAAAAAAAAAAAAATTGACTAAAGCTTACCAGACATTGTAATTTTTTTTATATTTCTTAACCATTTAAAAAGCACCTATATTAAAGTAAATTGGGTTTTCAATGATCTATATTAATAAAATAACAAATCGCTCGGTGTGTGTGTGTGTGTGTCTGCGATAGTTAGCAAAAACTACGGTACGTACGAAGCTCAAAATTTTTCTGAGAGTAGCCCAATATCTCTCCTGATGCACCTGACGCTCAGAATTTCAAAATTCTATTTATTAACTGAGTAATTAATTAAATTCCAAACTTCACTCTCATAAAAAATCGCTTTTTTTAGCTCTTTTCCCTTTCATTCTCTTATGGTTGATTGGTTGCATAAAATTTTCGCAGAAATAATTTAAAACACTGGGACTGACCTTTAAAATTCATAGACTGGCAAACTGTTAGTTTAAATGAGGATTTTTTTTTTCACAGTTGCTGTACGCCATGGAGGAAAAATATAAGTGGTGGCGAAGTAAACCGATAAAAAAGGTTTGAAATATGAAACCACGGAGTGAGAGCTTCTTACTCCGTGTATGAAACCATTTATCGCTGAAATTTTAATGTCTCAAAATAAAGCACGAGGAAGGAATTTTGTATTAATAAGACGGATTGGAAGAAATGAATTACAGCTGAAGCATATTTTACAAGGAAATATTAATTTTTTTAAATGTTTTTTCCTATTATATTATTTATTAAAATAAATATTTGCTTCTAAAATAATTGAAATTGGAAAATTAAAAATAATTAAATGTCAAAACAAAATTAAATAAAATATTGAAAACGTATGATTTGAAGTAAAAAATTGTATTACTAAAACTTTTCTCTTTTTTTTCAGAAAATTTTAATACTTTATAACGTAGATGAAAAATGTTTATGATTTAACAACATATTAATAATTCCATGTCAATATATAAAATATAGTGATGAAAAGATTTTTTAAATCATGCATGAACACTTAAATAATAATATTAATCTAAAATCTAGATTTCAGAGTGCAGACGATTTTAAGACATTAACGAAAGAATGTTGATTTTTCAAGCAAAGTCTTAAATGACGCTTCTGTATTGATATTTCAAAGTCATATGTTAAAAATAATCAAATAATTCTTGCCTATGATTGATCTAATTGTATCTTTCATGCATTCTGATCGTGTATTACAGGCAATAATGGCACAAAACGTTATTTTTAAATGAAATTTTAGTCATCTATTCAATAACAGTTTAAAAGGTAAAAAACAAAAACAAAGAAATACTGGTTTAAACCAGTTTGAATTGATCGGAGTCTCAAAGCACATGTTTTTTTTGTGCTTATTTGGACTTAATGTAGCGGATTTTAGAGTTACATTTTTTGCGTCACCCCAAGACATCATACTGCCACTCTATTAATTTCTTTTTACTATATGGTTGTACGCATATTTTTGGCATTTCGAACATTAGAATGCATGAGTCATTAGCTATGTTGCAGTAAAAAACATTACACAACACTTTTCTATGAGTTTATTTATTTTTTTTTAACATTGATTAAATTTAAATGTGTTCTATTCAATTTCAGATTGTAATATGGCTTTAATTTGTTTTTAAAACAAAAATAAAATAGCTGTTTGGCGTACAATTGTTTGTATCCGCAAACGATTCATTCACCATAATAAATTATCAAATAGCAAAGTAAATTATCTATCAGAAATAGCCATAAAAAGAATAGTAGCAAAACTGATTATAACCTTAATGTTTAGACTAAATAAAACATAACCCGATCCCAACCAGAAAAAAAAACAGACCACACTCCGATCCGTGATATACAAAATTTCCGGGAGTATAAACCCGACTCTGACCTAAAAATTCTGTTTGGAAAAAACTATGGATTTGATAACTGACCCGAACCAAATCTGAATCCCGCAAAAATGTTCAAGTGAAGCATAACCCGATTCAAACAAGGAAAAAAAATTTCGTGGGCATGAAACCTGACCCGAACCTAAATATTTTCTAAAAAAAACCCGAAATATGACTTGAACGAAGTCTGAAACCGATAAAAATATTCCAGAGAACTATAACCCGATCCCAGCAAGACAAAATACTTTCCATGGTCATAAACCCGACTCAAACCTAAAAAACTCCGTTTGAAAAATCCTGAACTTTGACCCAAACCACATCTAAATTTGACCAAAGTATTCAAAAGAACCATAACCGGATTCGAGTAGACAAAATAATTTCCGTGGACATGAACCCGATACGAACCTAAAACTCTCATTCAAAAAAATACCTGAAATTTGAATCTAACCAAATCTGAATCTGACAAAACTATTTCAGAGAAACAAACAAGACAAAATATTTCCATGGACATGAACACAATCCGAACCCAAAAAATTTCTTTGAAAAAATCGCGAACTGAACGAAATCTGAATTTGGCAAAAATATTCCATTGAAGCATGTCCTTATCCGAACAAGACAGAATTATTTCCGTGAACATGCAATAAGACCCGAACTCAGCAGTTATATTTGAAGAAAAAACCCGATATCTGAATCGAACCAAATCTGGACTTGACAAAAATATTCCAAAGAACAATAACCCAATCCAAGCAAGACGAAATAATTTCTATGGACATAAACCCAACTTGAACCTAAAAAATTCGATTTGAAAAAAACTGAAATTTTACCCAAACCACACCTAAATTCGACCAAAATATTCGAAAGAATCATAACTGGGATTCGAGTATAACAAAATAATTTTCGTGGTCATGAATGTGATCCGAACCTAAAAATTCTATTTGAAAAAATACCTGAAATTTGAATCGAACCAAATCGGAACCTGATAAAAAATATTCCAAAGAATCGTAACCGGATCTGAAAAAGACAAAAAATTTCCATTCACATGAACCGAATCTGAACCTAAAAAATTTCTTTGAAAAAAAATCACGAAATCTGAACTGAACCAAATCTGAACTTGAAAAAAAAAATATTCCAGTGAAGCATGATCTTATTTGAACAAGGCAGCATAATTTCCGTGAACACGCAAGAAAACCCGAACCCAAAAATTCCATTTGAAGAAAAAGCCGAAATCTGAATTCGAACAAATCTGTTCCCGACAAAAATATTCCAAAGAACCATAACTGTATCCGAGCAAGGCAAAATAATTTCCATGGACATGAATACGACCCGAACATTAAAACTCAATATAAAAAAATACCTATAATCTGAACCGAACGAAATCTGAACCCGACGAAAATGTTCTAATGAATCATAACCAGATCCGAACAAGACAAAATAATTTCCATGGACCTGAAACCAATATATGGTTTGGTAAAATTTAGGTTGCAATTACATTACGCTGAGTCTTTAATTATATTTAATTTCCCGTCAGGTTACAGTTAGGTCACGGTTAAGTTAAAGTTAGGTTAAAGTTAAATTGCATTTATGCTATGGTTAGAATAAGGATATGTTACAATAAACTGAAGGCTAGGTTACATTTATCTTATATTTAATTTACGGTAAGGTACTGTTAAGTCAAAGTTAGCTTACATGCAGGTTATGGTTACGGTACAAAAGTTTACGGTTAGGAATTTATCCATATAGTGAACATACGCATGATTTGATTAAAAATAACACTTACTTTTGTTAAAAGGCTCTGAAATTATAATACTACATACCAACATTTTAGCTACCAGCGAGTATCGATTTCATTCATGGTATAGTCGGCTTTAAGAGTGATATAATTAGTTTGAAATTCAAAATATTTCACTTGGGATTTCTATGTGAAAAAAAAAATAATTAGTTATGTGACTTAACAGTGATTTTTGATAAATATCAACACTTTAACACGAAAATCACGCAGTCGTTGGATACATATTCCCCCCCCCCCCCCCCCCCCCCCCCCCCGCATTTCTCATCGCTTAAGTATTTTTAGAGCTTAACATTAGCTGTTTTTCAAACCGATTTTTCACACAGTCAGTGGCTACGTATTTCAGACAATGCATTTCTGCATGTTTCGAGTTAATGATAAAATCATACAAATTTCAAGTTCGTTCAATATTGTTAATACGGACCCGGGCAACGCCGGGCGGGTCAGCTAGTGCATAATAAAATCTGACACATTTTTTGCAATTGGAACTATACTACTAAAACTAAAGGTTTAGAAATTAGTTTTTGGTAAACGATAACAAGAGATGCCCTGTACAAAAGTAAACACAGTTTTAACATAATTTGTAAAAAAAAATAAAAGTTTGTTCCCAACTTGACTGCTGCCATACATATCAATGCGTATGCAGTGCGAACACTACAAGACCAGGAAAATATTATCTATACTTTTTAAATCATATGCAATTTAGCAATACAGAACTAAAAACATGTTTCTCCATACTTGCTGATTAAAAATCTGAAAATTCCTTAAAGAGCAAGTATTGCAACTCTGTAAGTTTTGGTTATAGAAGAATATTTTTTTTACATGTTGAAACACCTAAAAAACTATAAGACCGAAACATTGTATTTTCTTCTTCTTCTTCTTTTTCCTATTATTATTTCTTAAGTATTTAAATAACAGCTTTTTAAGGGTAAATCAATTTTTTATGATACAGAGCAAAATTTGAAACAGTTTTGTAATGGGACATTTGTAACAGTTTTGTAATCTCTAAAATTAATGGCTTAAAAATTAGCTTTTTGTAAACGATAAGAAAAGACGTGCCACATAAAAATAAAGTGCTTTAACCCTTTGGAGATGAGCGACAAGTATACATGCCGCAAATAGGCTTAAGAATCCACGTTTATGACCAGTAGTAAAATTATACCATAAATTTTGCCTTATTTAATCGGAGCATTTTCTGGATTTAATGAGTAACAAATTTCTGTTTTTAAAAACCAGTGACAAAACATTAAAAATTACGTAAAAGGCTCCGTCGCGAATGGGTTAACAACATATAAAAAAAGAAATTTGAAAAAAAAGAATTTGTAGAAAAAGAAATTTGAACTCAGATTTCATTACAGTTATATTTATCAATGCCTATCCAAAGATAATCCAAAAGAACCCGAAAATGTTATTTATAAGCTTTTAATTAAATGCAATTCATCCAAACGGATTTTTATTACTTTTTGAAATTAATTACAATTGTAGTCGCACAAATAATGCGGTGTTATTATCTTTCTATTATTTACAATGAAACAAAATCACAGAAACATAAAAAATTTCCTTACTCTGATTTCCTAAAAATGCAGCCTTAAGAAACTAATAAACAAATAAATAATAAAAGCATATTCCTCCTCCCCCCCCCCCCCCAAAAAAAAAAAAAAAAAAAAAAAAAAAAAAAAAAAAAAAAAAAAAAAATTTCTAGCGTTACACACACACACACACAAAAAAAAAGAAAAATAAACTTCTCAAACTCCATTGGCATTATCCCTTTTAAATTTCCAAAATCAAAAAAACGCTGCTACCTGGTCAAAAGTACAACAAAAACAAAATAATCAATTTCCTCTGATTCCCTTTAAACATTCAAAGTCAAAGAACACACCACATGGACAAAAATGGCTGACGAAATTAACTCTGCCAATGGAACAAAATCAAAATTAATCCCATCCTTTAATATCCATCATTAAAAAACACCTTTGATATTTTTATTCCAATGAATCTCGTCTACTAAAATGATTCCATGCAACGCTAGTTATCTGCACAACAAATATAACATTTCAACTTATATGAATGTGATGTGTTAAAAAATATTTTTTCTTCCTATTGAATAAAAAGAGTTGCAGTATTAGTTGTATTAGAATTAACTGTAATGAATAAATGGAGTTTTTCAGAACATTTTTTAACAGTCGTAGCGTTTTTTTTTTTTTTTTTTTTTTTTTTTTCTGAAGAACGGCCAGGTGTTTGTTTGCTAGTGAATTGAACTTTTATTGGGTGTTTGGATAGGGCTATACTGCATGGATGGTGGATAGTGGATGATGCTTTCTAGACATTGAAAGCTGATAAGGACACGAAAGGATTTGTGACTGTTGATGACGATTTCTTTCGGTTTGCTTAGGCGCGTCGTAATAAATGTTTTTAAAAAAGACTTTTTTTTTAAATTTCAAAATATATTTTTAAGGTCTTGCGCGTCGTAATAAATGTTTTAAAAAAAGACTTTTTTTTTTAAATTTCAAAATATATTTTTAAGGTCTTTTTACATTAACATCGAAAACAAATTTTGGAAATTTTATTGTTATTATAATTTTAATATGTATTTATATGTATTTTTTAAAAACAGTTCTTTTAGCTTTTTTTCCTTCTTTTTTACATACTTTGCAGGTAATGCTTTCCAAATTTTACAGGGACTTTCCCAGGGTTCATACAGAGTTCGGAAGAAAAAATCCAAGGAGTACATAAAAAATCCAAGGAGTCCAAAAAGTTTTAAGGATTTGTCACTTTAGTTGTTATCTACGTGGTATGCACTTGCATAGCCCCAATTCCGCAGAGATTCTGCAAGAGGGGAGGGGTTATCCGCGATCTTTAGATGAAATCAGCAATTTATCTGATATTTTAGCAAAATTGGCGATTTATTGAGATCTTTTGTCGAAATTGGTGTTTTCCCGTGGTCTTTTTTTCTTCTTTTTTTATGAAATTGACATTTTTTTCAAAGATTTTTAGACAAAATTTGCATTTTTTATACGATTTTTTCTCGAAAACGACATTTTATACCCACAATCTTTTGATGAAATCGGCAGGTTTTTTTTTTTTTTTTTTCCCAATGATGCTTTGGCTAAATATTTGCAAGCAATATTTTATTGAAAACAGCAGTTTTTCCTGCGATCTTTTAACGAAATTAGCATTTTATCTGCGATATTTGGTGAAATTGCCCTTTTAAACTGTGATCCGCACACGAAATTAGCATTTTTCAGTGATTTTTTGATAAAGTTCATTGACAAAACATTGACGAAATCATCATTTTTCCATGAAATTTGCATTTCTCCACTATTGTTTCGAGAATCATCCCTGAATCCACCATTATCAGCAAAATTGAGCATGATAAATCATATTATTATGAAGAAGAAATCCAAGTTGTATATCTAGCTGTAAAGGAATTAAACAGTATAATCACTTTTTAAAATAAGAAGCTTAGAGGTGTGTCTGGATTATTCTTTTCCCTTTTCTTTCCCTTATGGCCATGAAATGTAAATCACTTTGGTGGCTATTAGTATGATCCTAACCAGTCACTGCTGTGTTTCTGATGAATGACGTGCATACAGGGTTTAATGTGCGCTTTACAATCGAGATTTTATTTTATTTTGTTTTATTTTATTTATTTATGGAAAAATTGAACTTGTTCATTTGCAAATGAAAAATAAAATGCAATAATTATTGCTTTAATAATAAATAAATAATTAAAACCAATAATGTATTTTTTTAAACTACTAAGAGAAATTTTCTTTGTTTAAAAATAAATGTGCAAGATACAAATTTATTTATAAAATATTGAAAATTTGAATGTAGAAGATAACAAGTATCACTATTGTTTGCATTTCTTTAAAAAAAAAAAAAAAAAAAAAGGGGGGGGGGGGGCAAGACTGATTTATTAAAAAAGACATTTTTGTTGAAAAAAAGAATACTTTGGTTGAGTAAAGTGATGAAACTTTTTGTTTAATGAATGGGTGTTTTTCTGAGTCACATTTACTCAGAAAGACTTGGAGCAGTCAAAAACAGATTGTGAAGCAGGAAAATCCGTTTTTAAAGCAGCAAAAAAAAAAAAAAAAAAAAAAAAAATGAAGCAAGAAAATTAGTTTTTGGAACAGAAAAATTCACTCCCGGCATTAACTTTTTTTTTTTTTTCCCGTGACTCTTTGACAAAATTTGAGTTCTTTCACGATCTTCTGGCGAAATTTGCCGTTTTCAGCGATTTTTAGATGAAGTTTGTCGTTTTTTCGCGATTTTTTGAAGAAATCTGCTTTTTTGAGATTTTGTGACGAAATTAGCCGTTTTTTCGCGAATCTTTTGAATAAATCTATCAGTATTTGTTTTTTTTTTTGAGATTTTTTGACAAATCTATCGTTTTATCGCGATTTTTTGCCGAAATCTGTCGTTTTATCGCGATTTTTTGACAAAATCTGTCGTTTTTTTGCAACTTTTTGAGAAATTTTGCCGTTTTTTCGAGATTTGTGACAAAATTAGCCATTTTTTTGTGAATTTTGACAAAATCTGTCGTTTTATCGAATTTTTTTTACAAAATATGCCGCTTTTTCCGAAGTTTTTGACAAAATTAGTCGTTTTATCGCGATTTTTTGACGAAATCTGTTGTTTTCCGTGAATACTTTGACAAATTTTGCCGTTTTATCGCGATTTTTAGACGAAAATTGTTGTTTTTTAGCGATCTTTTGAGGAAATCTGCCTTTTTTCGAAATTTTTTGAGCAAATTAGCCATTTTTTTGCAAATTCTTCGACGAAAATTATCGAAAAATAGGCGTTATTTCTCAAATTTTTTAACGAAAGTCGCCATTTTTGCGATTTTTTAACGAAATTACGCGTCTTACGGGACGCGTAAGAGCTATTTTTCCGCGTCCCGTCGCCGATTTTTTGCGTATTTTGCACACTATATCGCGTCCGCGGCATCTCTGAACGAAATACAATTTAAGGAGTTTCTAAGGAGTACTTTGTTTATCCAAGTAGTTCTAAGTACTACTTGGGAACGTTTTCATTTCTAAGTAGTTTCTAAGGAGTCCAAGGAGTCTGTGCGAACCCTGTTTCCGTTAATCTGTTACTAAATAATGCACCATAAAAGAATAACGTTGTTATTTATCCTAATACGATAAATAATGTCCATCTCTACTATATAGTATGCATACATATCCATTGATAATATACAGGACTGAACAAAAACATATATTTTAGTGACTATACTTTAGTAAGAAAGTCTTGCTACACTTTTTTTTATTGAAATATTTTCTCTAGTGACAAAATTAGACAGCATTCGAAAATGGTAATGGAAGACTAGTCTAGAATCTTCCATGCCCCAGGTATAAAAACAATTCAGTTGTTCTCAGCAGGCAAAATGAGCAATGATGGACCAAAGGGTTTTTTGAACAATTTCTTATTATAAGTCCTTAAGAGCATTCATCAAGTGACACAGCAGCTAATATGTGCAGTGTGTTCAAAGCTAAAGTAGTTTATTATTCAATGGTATCCTGTTTGTATCAGCATTTTTGTTCTGGTGACATTTTTTTTTTTTTTTTTTTGGGGGGGGGGGGGGTCGAACTTAAGTCTGGGAAAAAATCAAGTGTAGATGATTAAGAACTGTAATAGATGTTATAGATACAAAAGGACTTTACATTACAATGTAATTTTTTGTTGTTGAAATAAAATATTTTCTTTTTATGTGTGTTGTGTGTTGCAGACTTTCTTAAAAATCCAATATTTGAAAATTAACATACTTTTAAGAATCTGTTGGGTTCTTTAAAACAGGAAAAGAAGAAATGTAACTTTCCAGTTATAAGAGAGCAACATAAAATTTATTACAAAGATTGCTAAACTGCATAATTACTTACAATTGTTTCCTCATAATTATCAATGTGTGGATTGATGCAAACAATCATTTTCAGCATGCCTCTACCTTCAAAAAATGTCTTAAAGAGATGGGTCAGTTTGCTTTCACGATATGGCACCATCTTAAAGAAAAATAATAAAAAATATAAATCAAAAGAACAGAAGAGATATAATTCCATTACAATGACTAAATAAATATACTTACTTTACTAATTTCTGAAGTTTGGGATTTCCTCAAACTTTCAATGCAATTTCTTAGAATCATTAATGATGCATTAATATTGCCTAGGTAGTAAAAGAAGAAAAAAAAGAATTATAAAAATTGCTTTGAAATAATTTTATAAAACAGAATTTGGTAACATAGAAAATTAATAGCAACATAAATATGCTAACTTTTGATTAAAAAAAAAAAAGATTTTTATCACATGTAAAATTTTCCATATTGGTTAGAGCAGAGATAACAAATGTCTAATGTAAATGCATAATACAGTACTAGATAATTGTTATGAGTTATTATAATAGATCTTGTTCATGACAGACAGTGCCTGTGCGGTGTACTTGTGTGATCGGCAATTACCAGTCAATCCGCAGTCTAGCACTAGTCGTGATATAGTGAGGTTGCATGTTATTAATAAATTTATCCTCTTCAGACCTGAGGTACTCAAATGTGTACCTCCATTCTTTTACTCATAAAAAATAAACTGTTCTATTTTTTGCATTTTTATTTCACTTCTATACAGCTGAATGTTTTTTTGCTTTAAAACAAAATCAATAAATTTAAGCACTGATGAATATTACCTCATAGAATAAATACAACCCTTGGCACAAAGTTTCCGATCATTTCATCAACACTCCCATCTTTTATAAGAAAAGATTATTTATTCTCACTGCATTAAAATGAAACGAATGTTAGCGATATTACATTTGTATTATATGTAATGAACAACAATATGCAATAAAGAGAAATCATTATACATCAATTTATAAACAGAAAAATTGTGATTGAAATTCAAGTACCGAAGAAAAAATTATTTGATCATGCTTTGATTTGGAAAAAAATAACCGATCACTGTAATCAATATTTCATAAATCTACCCTTTTCTCGGATGAAGCCAAAATTCTTAGAGGAATAAACTCAATAAGATTTTTGCACTCATTAGAAGCAACTTCACACTAGCATTCCCTTATAGCTTTACGTAGTTCTATGGCACCTGTAATTCGTCGAAAAGTGATTTTTCTTTTAAATATATTCCACAGATTTTCGATGGGATTAAGATCAGAACTATTGAGCGAACAAGTCATAGTTTGAATTGATATATTTCCTACATTTTGTAGAAATTTCTTCACTGATTAGGTGCGTTGGGGAGCTGCGTTGTCATCTTGAAATTAAGAAGTCATTTTGATCTCCAACCATTGAACGATGCTAGGAATCAGAAAATTGTCTAAAATGTCAATGTAAACTTCTCAGTTTATTGCACCTGACATAATACACAACTTACTGACGCCTTGTAATGTCATATAGCTCCAACTGTAAATGAAGTGAAAATTTAGTCCTCGTACTGATACATTTATCATTGAATTTCCCACCAACTCTCCTTCAAACAAATGTTCCACAGTCATCATTTGTTCTCCAAGAGATATGCGAGATTTATCGCTAAAAACAACATCATTCTATAATCAAGTGGCCAGTGCACATGTTTTTTACACCATTGTAAGCGTCCTTTTCAATGCTTCTTTTTGAAGCAAGGTTTCATTTTAGCTTTACAGAATTTAAATTCTGCTGTATTTAGAGGTTTTCTTACACTGCAGTCACATACATTTATATTATACTTAGACCATTCGGCATTGAGTTGTTTCGAAGTTGCTCGCCACTTTCTTTTCGCTATTTCCTTAAGGAGACGTTTTCATTGTGGACGTCCACATTGAGGTAAATTTTCTATGCTGTTAATCAACTATATTTTTCCCGAATATCTCATACCATACTTTGAACACAGTTTAATAAAACAACTACTTTCTTTTGTGAATTTCCCTCTTGTAAGAATTTAATCATGTGGATTTTTAAATCGCGAGACAGTTTATTCACACGAGCCATTGTCCAGCATTTCAAAGCCGCTTTTGATCTCGCATTTAGAAGATTTCTTCTTTTAAATAGGATTCAGATATTGTACACATGCTCAGACACTCCTATCTGTCTTAAATATGCAAATTTAAAACCTGTTTCCTCAGTGATTGATTACTATTTTCCAACTTCCATCTTGATCGGATATTTTTTTCTCACGAGGAAACTTTTTCTCGTGCAGTATAATTATAAATTATATGACTGTTATACTGAATTCACTTTTCATTTATATTTTAATATGTGTTCTTTTATTTGCGATATGGTAAAACACCCCTACTCTTATGAATCGCAAAATATATGCTTCGAAATGCAAAAATCATAAACTTGATAATACTGATCGAAAACTTTTTGCCAAGGGTTGTATTATTTTCATCCAAGTTCAGAAAATACCTTCAAGACATTGTGACCAAGAAAGTAAGAAATATTCATGATTATTTAATTTAAATGCTTTACAATAAAAAAATTTTGAGGATTTGCTGATCATTTACTTGTTTAAAGACCTTAAATTTGATATTGTGTAAATTTATATTACTGATAATTAAATTGATGTTTTAAGGAGATTAATACTTTTATATCCATATTTGTAAACCTAAATTAACAGTCCCCTAAAGTACTGATTTCATAAAAATGACTATTTCTGTCATCTACGGTGTCATTTCGATTATGCAAAAGCAATAAATATATATTTGTAGAGTTATTTTATGCTCAGGTCTGAAGAGGTTAAGTTAATATTTTTTAGCTGTCTACCAGCATGAGTTTTTACATCACCAATAATGAACAGATACAACAGTGGCAATGAGAATGGGATTCAATGATGTTAGAAGTTTTTTTCTCCTTCTTGATGCGAGTTTTCAATGCCAATTTTAGTTGCACCACACTAAGCCTAGCATGTGGTTGTGGAATTCACAGATGCTGGTAGTGCACACAGAATGAAGCCTAAAGTACGAATGCATGCTCCTTGCAGTAAAAATTTAAAATATAGCATAAGATGGGCTCTTTTGGCCATATTAAAGAGTTTGATTTTACACTGTTTGGCAAATAATACTGAACATCTTGAAAATTTTTTCACCGCAAAAAAAATTGATCAAGGGGATCGCACAAGAGCTATTTTTCAGACAGTCATCGGCCTAACTACTTACACTTTAATCAGGAATCTCCTGTCACCATTGGCGCCGAATATAAAAACACTGGAAGAAATAATTACTGCTCTAAATTTGCACTCTGACCCGGCACCTTCTGCAATTGCAGAGCAACAGAAAAAAATTCTACTCTCAACATCTCCCCAAAATTTTATTGTGGTTTTTTGGTACTACAAGGTTATCCCGTCGACCAAAAAAAACATCTCCAAAATATAAGATTAAATGTCAATAATGGATGACCGTGAATGTCACATTCAATGACATTAAATACGATACAGATGTTTAAAACGTAATTAAGTGATTTTTATTTCGACTTTATATTTGTATTTTTATAAATTATTGTGTTAATTATTTGGTTTTTCGTTATTTAAAATAAAAATTATGTCAATATGGATAATTTGGCAATTAGTTAGGCGATTTGTATAATTTGGCGAAATCGGTCGACGGGATAACCTAGTAGTACCGATTTTTTATATTGTAATTTTTTAACAAAATTTGCATTTATTTTGCCTCTTTTGACAAAATTTGTGGTTCTTTTGCGATCTTTTGACGAAATTTATAATTGTTTTGCATTTTCTTGAAAAAATTTACAATTTTTTTGTGATGAATTATTTAGTCATTTCTTGATCTTTACGAAACCTGCAGATATTTTGCAATTTTTTAACAAAATTTGCAGTTCTTTCCCAATCTTTTGATGAAACTTGCTTTTTTTTTGTAATTTTTTGATGAAATTTGCAGTTATTTTGTGATTGTTTGACAAAAGTTGCAATTTTTTTTATGGGGTGATTTTGTGATATTATGACAAAATTTGTGTCTTTTCTGTAATTCTTGGACAAAATTTGCAGTGGTTTTTAGTCATTAAATTTTCAGATTGGTGACCAATTTTTAAAAATTTTCTGAACCGAATGCCTTAATTTTTTTGAAATTTTGGAACAGAATCATGCCTGATGTATGGTTGACCTACAAATCTTTTTACTTCTAGTGAATTTTTTCTTCACAAGGAATTATGGAATTTGTTGTTAAAATCAAGATCAACTGTATATGTTTCTGCAAAATTTCCCCTGATCCTAAAACACCGGATTATACATATTATGCACTCATAGAATCAATCATACATATTATGCATAGTTGTTGAACGATACAAATTTAATAACAGAGTTCAACGTGTCGGCGAATCAGTCGCAAATTTCATTGTAGAGCTATGTAGCCTGGCTAAGCATAGCAGTTACGTCACATCATAGACGATATGTTGCAATACCAGAGCATTTGTGGGATTCAAGACAAAGAAATACAGCAGAAACTTCTCGCAGCTAACTATATAAAGGGTTACTGAAATTGCTTTGATGATGAAGATAGCAGTTAAGGACATAATCAATCTGCGTATGACATCCAGTTTTGGTTCCGAAGTAAACAAAATTCAATCAAGAAGAATAATACACTGAAAAGTCCAAATTCTTGTGTGACAAGCCAAAATGATGAAAAATGCAATCGATGTGGAGGTAGTCATGTGTCTAACAAATGCAGTTTTAGGAATTCAACTTCCCCACGCATGTAAAAAAGTTGGTCATATTACTAAAGTTTGCTGAGCCAAGAAAAATCTCAGTACTCATTTGCATAATTTGCAAGTGGATGAAGTAGAAAATAAAGTGCCTGCAGTCTGCACACTATTCAACATATCAAACATGGAAGAAACCTTGCCATTTGCTAAAGTTGAATGTTTATACCAAAGCAAGCAATTCATTTGGATTCAGGAAATGGATTCAGGTGCTCCTTTTTCTTTAATCCCATATTAAGTGTTTTTAATACCGTAAAAGGATCTTTTGCTCTTTTGGAGCCAAATTCAATTAAGCTAAATTCTTATGCAAAGCATTGTATTGAAGTGATTAGCATGGCAGAAGTTAATTTGTCCTACGAATCAAAGTCTGGCTTATTACTTTTGATGATCATTGGGCAAGGAAAAATCAATTTAGCAGGCCATAACTGGATTTATCCATAACAGTTAATGAATATTTTTATAAACCCAAAGCAGTCTTATGCCATAAACAATATGCCAATTCCAGAATTGATGTTACATAATCTTTTAGAAAGATTCAAAAAAAATTTTTTCATCAGAATTGAGTACATTAAAAGACGTCAAAGTGCATTTAATGAAGAAAGGGTCTGATACACCTAAATTTTTTGAAGCACGTCCAATCCCTGATGCTCTTTTAGACAAGGTTGCCAAGAGATAGTTTGCCTTATTAAGGAAGGCATCCTTGAGCTGGAAAGATGGCAGAGTCTGCAGTGCCAATCATATCAGTGTTGAAGCAAGGCAGGCTCAGCAAAATATGCAGATTTCAAATTAACAACCAACAAGATGACAGATATGGCACAATACTCATTGCCAAATACCGAAGACTTATTTGCCAAACTTTCAGATGGAGTTTGTTTCTCTAAATTGGACCTGCATGGCAAATACTGCCAATTGCAACTGGATGAAGAGTCCAAAGATTTATTTTAATTAATACCCTTAAAGGATTTTTCTGCTATACTTGAGTACCTTTGAGAATAGCCTCAGCTCCAGCTATATTCAAGAAAGAAATTGACAAAATTTTGCATGGTCTGAAGGAAGTTTGCTATCTTGATGATACTTTGTTTTATGGGAAAGATGAAGCTGAACATCTACAGAACTTGACAGCTGTTCTAACACATTTACAGGCAGCCGGAATGAAGCTCAACTCTGATAAATATGAATTTTTGAAGTCTTTGGTTAAGTACCTTGGTCATTTTATTGATCTAAAGTGGATGCTGTGGTCAAAGCACCTAATCCAAAAAATATTGATGACTATTTCCTTCATCAGACTCATTACATATTATGTTAAGTTTTTATCAAACATGGCCACCTTGTTAGCTCCATTATACGAGTTGTTAAAAGGGAAAACAAAATAGAAATGGGAGACATGACAGAGAAAGCTTTTTCAAAAGTGAAAGAAGTTTAGCAGAACTCATGGCTGCTGATACACTTTGATAATAAGAAAGAATTTGTGTTGGCCTGTGATGCTAGCATCTATGGACTTAGAGCCATTTTATCCCATGAAACTGGAGATGGTGACTGTACAACATAGCTTTCGCTTCCTTAACCAAAGCTGAAAAAACTATAGCCTAGCCATATAGAAAAAAGGTACTATTTTTTATTTTTGCAGTGACCAGATTTTATAAATATCTATTGAGACAAACATTCGTGTTGTCATCCCTTAGTTAACTTTATTTCAGGAGACAAGTGTCAGAGTGGCTGCAAAACGGATCCAACAATGGGCTCTGACTCTTGCAGCATATTCGTATGCAATTAAATACAGAAAAGGGAGTTTGCATGCTAATGGATATGTTTGCAGTAGATTGACTCTGAATACAAAGCATGCTGATCCATCAGTTCCAATAGTCAGTGTTATTATTAACACAGCTAGATGACACTCCACTGACAAGGAAGCTGATTGCCACAGAAATTGACAAATGTCCTGACCTAAGTAGGCTAAAACTGTACATTTTGAAAGGTTTTTTTAACAGAAAAATTTTAATCCCTCCTTCAGATTAAAGGATGAATTATATTTTGAGGAAAACATAATTTTGAGAGGTTTCATGTGTATTTATTCCCCCAAAACTTAGAAAATTCATTCTACATGAGTACCATGCATCTCACCAAGGCATAACAGCAATAAAGACACATGTTCATACCTATATTTTGTGCCCGAGCTGGATAATGATTTGAAAGCAAGAATGATGGGATGTGTTGCATGTCAGCAGAATACTTCGGTGCCTCTGTCAAAGTATGTTCCTTAGCCAATGCCAGAGCAAGCATACAAATAGATTCACATTGACCATGAAGGTTCAATGGAAAGTCAGATGCTGCTTATAATCATGAATGCTAATACAAAATGGCTAGATTTTGCTCAAGTATCTAGTATATCTGCTAATGTAACTATTAATAGTATTACAAAGCCTTTCGGCATTACCAAAAGTATGGTCAGCAACAATGGTCATGGATTTAAAAGTGAAGAATTTGTAAATTTTTTTATGTTGCAATGCAATGGCATTGATGAGATTAAAACGCCCCCTTACCACCCACATTCAAATGACTTAGCAGAGCGAACAATACAAACAGTTAAATCAGACTTGAAGAAAATGTCTGGAGGCTGGTCTTGCACAGAGACTGTCTCAGTTCCTCTTCATCTATCAAAATATGCCATCAGCAGCTACAGGAATATCTCCAGCCATGGCTATGTTTGGTCATTCTTTCCGAACATGGCTGGATCCCATTCAAGGTCCGGTCAGTCAGACGTGTGAAAAGGAAGAGACCAGCTCAGAAAGATTTGCAGAGATCACTCCAGTTTGGGGTCATTTATTTGGCCGTAGAACACCATGGGTTGCAGGAAATGTTTTATGTTCCATGGCAAAAGTTATGTATAAAGTCTCAACCACTTTGGAAAATTAGACATGTCATATTGACCAGCTGAGGCTAAAGCAGGAGGACTTGACTTTAGTCCATTTACTTAACGGAGGCGGTTAATTTCCCCCACTGGCCTTGCTTGCTATGGTGAAAATCACGCGTATTACCACCTTTTTCGTTTTTCCCACTGCACTTTCGCTCTGACAGTTCGGTCAGTCAGGAGTCTCGAGGAAGCATTTTTTTATGTTAATTTCTCCGTTACATTTTGTGCATTAGCTCAGGTTTTACCCGGGTTTAAGTGATGTTTGTTTAATGGATATGCAGTGCTGTAATTGGGTGGGAATGCCATTCCCAGAAATATTTGGTTTATTACTGTAAAAAAATTTAAAATGTCGTGTACGAGCACTAACTTTTTTTTTTTTTTTTTTTTTTTTTTTTTTTCGAGCAAAACGATAATTTTTATTATTTATTATGATGATAATTATCAAGTTTATAGATACTGGAGACTAGAGAAGAGCCTAAAGAGTTAAAATAAAACTATAGAGCTATAATAACTAGAATATAAAAATTATGATTGTTAAATTTAACCATTATAGTTATGTTTCTGTCTTGAAAAAAGTCGGTTTTTGTCTAAATGTTTTAAATTGGATTTTGGCTAAGTGAAAATCCGGTACCATCAACATCTACTCTAAGAAAAAATAAGTTCCCACAAATATTTTTTTTCAACTACAGCACTGTGAATATACATCGCGAAATTTATCCTACATTTATTTTCTAAACATCATTAAGCTTGATTTTTTTGATATCTTTAATATTTACTTTTAAAATATCATCCTATAAGATATCTTTTATTTTTTCATTCAAAGGAAGTATAAATGAACAACATGAATTTAATCAATCGACTTTTATTAATTATAGGGTTTGTAGATAAATAATTTTCCTCTTGTCCTTTACCCCCTCCCTCCAACCCCAGTTTCCTCTTTAGGAAAAAAATTCTAAGCTTTATGCATTTATAGCTAAATTTTTAATGCAGAATCAATAATTATGCGAAACAATAACAACTTAGAACAGTCAGTGAAAGATAATTTGCTTACTTTAAATAAACTTTTATTTACAACTTAATCATAAATATTTCTTTTTGATTTTGACTTCAAGTCAGTTTAAACTAAACAACAGGTCAGAGAAAAAAAAAGCACATGAGCGTATACTTACGTTAAATTTGTAATAAAATAAGTATTTTGTATATAGTTTTATTGTATAAAGCATGAAATTTCTATGATGCTTGGATGCTTTCTATGATGTTTAGGAAAAAAATATAGGATAAATTTCACGATGTATATCCATTAATAAATATCACTCAAACCCGGGTAAAACCTAGGCAATTGTACTAAATTTAACGAAGAAATTAGCACCAAATATGTGTCTTCGCGACTCCAGACCAACTGTCATAGCGGAACTGCAGTGGGATCAAAAAAGAGCAGCGCATGATTTCCCCCTTAACAAGCGAAGTTCTGCGGGGAAAGCAACCGCCTGCGTTAAAAAAATGGACTATAGTGATGTTCTTGCTCCTTTTGAATTGCCTGCTCCTACATCTTCACAAATAGAATTCGCAGATTGAAGTTCCCCCAAAATTTCCTGTGCTCCCCTTAGAAGTAAGTTATCAGAGTTTAATTAACAAGTCTCCCGCAGACCTCCTGGTTTTATCAACACAAATGTTCACTCATCATGCAAGTGCAAATTGCATTAACTCAGATTGTTAACGGTTCAGATAAAGTTTAAATTCTTGCAGGTTGGGTTCAGGTTAACCAGATTTTTCAAAAGTTAGTTATGTATATTCTTTCACATTAAAAACTATATGTATCAATCATAGTAATAAATATAGATTTTCGTCTGTGTGTGATGTTTCTGAAGAGAATACAGAGCAGAAATAAATGCTCTAAGTAAAAAAAAAAAAAAAAAAAAAAAAAAAAAAAAACAGTAAAAGTCTGAAAGATTTACAGCACTGGGGAGATTTCTTCACAGTGCTATTTATGCATCCCCCACCCCAAAAAAATATCCATCCTATTCTGCGATGCTTTGGCGAAATTCGCTTTTTCCTGAAATAATTTAGTGAAATTCATGTATTTTCCAGGATTCTCTGACCAAATTTGCATTTTTTTTTTATGAGATCCTTTTACATTATTTCCCCCCATGATCTTTTGAGGAAACTTGGATTTTTTTTTTTTTTTAATACATTGATGCAATTTGAATTTTTTTTTTTTTTTTCCTATGATTCTTTGATGAAATTCCCATTTTTTCTGTGATCATTTCACAAAATTTTCATTTTTTATTGTGATCCCTTTTCAAAATGTATGTCTTTTCCCACAATACTTTGGAACAATGCATTTTTTCATGATCCTTTGACAAAATTTGAGTTTCTTCTGTGATTCTTTGACAAGATTCACGTTTTTCTTTGTGATCTTTTGATGAAATTTGCAGAGTTTTTTTTTTCGCAATTTCCTAAAGGATTTTATTTTTAAATCCTAAGAATTTTGAGGTTTTTTTTTTCCTCAAGGTCTCTTGATCAAATTTGTGATTTTCCCCTCAATTTTTTCCACAAAATTTGTGCTTTTTGGGATGCTTTGATGAAATTTACATTTTTCTACAATCCTTTGATGAAATTTGGCATTTTTTGCAAATGAGTGGCGAAATTGATTTTTTCCAGCATGTATGTTTTTTGCAAGAAGTTGTAGTTTTAGACCAAATTTGTAGCACTGTAGCTTTTAGTTTTAAATCGTAGAAACTACGATTTTTTATAACAATTGGCTGGTCTGCAATAAATAAAAATACAACAACAACAGTTACAAAGTTTTGTACATTTATGTCCATAAATCATTAAAAAGACGAAAAACATGTTACTTTGATGTAATCATGTAAAAATACCTGAATTTTATAAATAAGATTATTATTTTTTTTATTTTATTTATTTATTGTGCATGTATATGATTTTGTGAAAATACATAAAAAAATTTATAAAATATAAAAGCATAGTTGAAAAACATCCACTGGAAAAAAAGAAGGGGTACTTCTGCTATATTTTTTTTAAATAGTATGCTATATTTGTTTTGAATAGAGATATTTTAATAAAATCTTAAATATATATAAACATGCTTTAATAAATAACTATTCAGTTTTATCTTATGCAAATACCTGCTTCAGCTAACTTGTATCCAGTATTTTTTGTTCGCTTGTACCGTTCACTTCCAGCTAGATCAACAAGTGATAATTGGCTAACAAATATTGGCTTAACCAATTCTTTATCCTAAATTATAAAACCTTTTATAAAAAAATGTGAAAATAAAAATAGTTTTTTAAATATCACATTTTTATAAACATACAATATTTATCTTAAAAATCACATCTAATTTTATGGTTGTAATTCATATTTTTTTCCAAAACATTTCCTTTAAAATACAATAACACAATAATTTGGTATGGGGACTGATTATAGAAAAAATATTGCTTTTATTTATGCTTAATAGAAAGCAAACTAGAAAATTTATTAACAAAAATAATAATTTTTGCTCTGTTTCTCTTAACATATGGCAGCAGAAAAATAAATAAATAAATAAAAGCACAGTTGTTTATATCATTTGGCAACAAATCTCACTTCCTTAAGGCCAAATTGCACTAACTTTTAAAAAAGCATCAAGTATCTTATGACAGTACTCAAATCTTACCTGTAAAGGAAATCATTAATTTTAAATGCGAAGCACCATCAAATTTTAATTTAAAAAACTCAAAATATTTTACAGCTTTGCTTAACTTTTTTAGAAATACTGTTTAAACAATCATTTCTATAGAATAATAATCTATTTTTATTGATCCAGGAAATAAATTTAAGTAACTATAATATATATTGCCACATAAAATTGAGCAAATTTGTATCCTTTTAAAAAAATAAATCTTATTATTGATTGTATAAACATGCATTTTATCCTGAAAAAACCTCCCATATTCACTACAGACACCTATTTAATTTTGAAACACTATTTTCAAAATAATATATATATATATATATATATATATATTATAAGTTGTTATTATATTGTAAAACAATTAAATTGTATCCTAATTAAAGTACTATGAGTTTTATCAATTAAAACAATTTCTGTTATAAATTATACATTTTTCAAGATATAAGTTTTAAAATTTTAAGTGATAAAGTTAGTATTTTTATAATGAGATAATTTGACTATTTTAAGCAAAATATAAATTAATTATAAGAAAGTTAATTATTTTCAAGCTTTTTGAATTTTAATGAACTGTTTTTTTTTTTTTTTTTTTTTTTTTTTTACTTTTATAAACTTATATCAGGCATGAGATTGCAAAAAGGTAAAAAAAGAGGAAAAGTGTGTCAACCGGAAAATGAGAAATTATTTTAAACAGCACATGTTAAAGTAAACTAAGAAAGTTATTTTATTAGCAATAAAATTGTCAACATTTTTGTTTAAATCCTGTTTTATTTATTTTATTTTATTTTTACTTATTTTTTATTGTTTAAAAGGAGGGGGTCAGAGTAGATTAATTTATGCAAATACTACTCTATAAGTAATTCTGAAATGAAAGAATTTATGTTTGTACTTTTGATGCAATATTTTATACAGCAATCTTAGCTAGTTGTCCAAATCAAATTTTAACATGTTTTCACCTATAGATCATTTAAAAAACATGGCAAGCTAAAGTTTAATTTGCCACTCAACTGCAAAAAAAGTTGTTGAAAACATTAATTTTTCAGCAAATTTTCTGCGATTCTTTCATGAAATTCGCATTTTTTCTGCAATCTTTTGTCATAAAGTGCTTTTTTTTTTTTTTTCTTTTTGGTGATTTTTTCACAAAATTAAGGTTTTTCCTGCAATTTTAAGGCAAAAATCTCATTTTTCTCAAGATTTTTTGACAGAAATCATGTTTTTCTCATGCTCTTTCGACAAAATTTGCATTTTTGTTTGCTGTGTTTTGACAAAAAATGCCTTTTTTTCGTGATCATGACATCATTTAATAAAAATTATGTTGTTGTATTTATATTGCAACAGTTGGGAAAAATGTAAAATATAGCATATGAATAAAAATACATAAAATTTTGATCTATTTCCTATAATCAGCACAGTTTTAAAAAGAATGCCTAAAGGTTTTACTCAATCAGAAAATCTCTTGCTGATGGTGAGTTGATTCATGCTATGCATCACTCCTGATCATGAGATTGTTGCAAAATTCTTTTATTTTGTAGATTTATTTGAATTGCAATATGATTTAAACATACTTTGAAGCAAAACATTCATAAATATAACTCTCAAGGAGTTGATAGATGTTCAGTGTGCAAATCATATGTTTGCCAATATTCATTAATATCACTCTTTAATAGAATGGACTGAATCCAAAGCAATTCATTGTGTTGATGTTGATTGTGAAAGATGCTTTAGATTTTTAAATTAAATATTTTTTTAATCAAAAACTAGTTATTAATACACAGTTTGAGTAATATATTGATAATAAATGTTGGAAGTTCTGTAAGAGGGTTGTTTAACTCTCATGATTCATGATTTCAAATTGGATAATCTGAAGGAAAGAAAAAATATATAATGAAAACCAAAAAAATTTGAAAAATAATGAACATATTTTAATCTTCTTGTTTATATTTATTTATAATGATTAAATTTTATTCTATATGAAGTTTTATAATTAAAATTGTCTCAATGGTAAGTATAAATTTGGATTATCTTTTCATCTTATAATTTAAGAAGTTTTTAAACAAGTTCCTTGATAAATTACTACTAATCCTTAAAAAAAAGGTCACAACAGATTTTTAGCATTTAGTTAGCAAATGAAACAATTCAAAGATTTCAGGATTAGTAGAAGAATGCATATTCAGAAAAATACATGCATTTTAACAGTTTGTTAATGGACTTTTTCTGATTTTAGATTTATTACTGAAGAAATTTTGGTGAGACGTCATTATGTTTGTTAAAAACCTTAATTCAGGACAACTTATTTTAAACAAAAACTTAAAATACCTCAAAACTTTCTGTATCAATGTCATCACGAGAAGCTCTAACAATACGTATTGTAAATACACTATGACTACGACTTGAATCTGCATTTAAAGCAGTTGGGCTTTTTCTGCGGTTATCTTGACCTTTATAAAATACACACAGTGCTTCTTCAACAGTGTAGACCTCAATTTCTTGAGCTCCCGAAACATACATATTTTTCATTGCATCTTCACGGAGATTTTTTGGCAGTGGTCTGTAAAGAAATAACTAGATTAAAAACACATTCATCTTTTTTTCCTTTTAGATTACCTCCCCCTTACAATAAATAAAAACAGTATATATATATGTGTTACAGTCAATTTGATTAATCAATAATTATTAATAACCGGTTATTATTAATAATTACCAAATCATATCCAAATAAATTTGTTAATATGACAATAGCAAATTATATTTCTTAATTATTACATTGTCTATTTATATACATTGGGTTTTTGAAAAAGTTTGCTGTGGACTTATCACATTTTTTTTTTTTTTTTTTTTTCAAATTATTTTTATGTTTCAATCAGTGTTGCAATATCCCAAGATTAATGAAAAGCACTAATCAAGGGATATTAGCATTAAATTTTATATTTCTGTTAAAATCTTAGTGAAGCTATTGGGCAAATAAGATTTTAATATTGAAAATAAATATATATTTTAGAAGAAATTTGCCAAGTGAAAAATTAAGTAACATCCATTAAGAAGACTATATATAGAAAATTGAAGATTTCCCTAATGAGAAATTTGCCAGTTACAAATGCATTATTCCAAGCACATAGAATTAATACAAGAGAGGGGAATTCCAGATTTAACTGATGAAGAATTTTAAAGAATATTATATACAGCCTTATAGTTTAGGTCTTTATTGGAGAGGGAAGAGGAGGAGCAACTATGAATACATTAGCTTCAACAAGTTACTAAGTAGTAGTGATAAATAGACAAATAAAAAATATTTGGTGAAGTTTTAGGCAGAATGCAGTATTTGTTGATACAGATAATTCATTACATTCTTATTAACTTGGTAAAGCTAAAGTATTCATAGTTACTTCTGTTATAAGATTTAACAACAACATTTAAAATAAATATGCATTTTGATCTACTAGATAGAACTGTTTATGAAGAATTCCTTTATTGGGAAAATACAATAGTTATCTAAATAATAGTTTAAATTTAAAAAAAAAATAGCTAACACAGAATTAACTTATAGTTGGGTAAAATCCTGCAAGTAAAAATAATTTTCATTGATAATAACAGATTTAAATTAAGAGAAAATAAACGCACAATGCCTACTTACTTAGGACTTTCGTCTAACAAATCATAGATGTATTTATTGTAGATCTCAACATAAGAAACAAAAACAGAAAAACACTCATCAGGATAATGTTCTTTCAGCGAAATGGAAAAATCTTCAGGAACTCTGGCAGGTATTGCTTCTTTTCTGCTAAAGAAAACATAATATGCCATTACAGCATGATTGTTATCAGAATACTTGTAATATTCAGTATTAGAACATAAAAAAATAATAACAATAGTAATCATGTAACATTTTCTACTACTTTTAAATTTCCGTACTATTCATTTATCAATGAAGAATTTAAATAGTGTCAGATGGGCTAACATAGTTATGAAAACATTTCATTTTTCATTCATATGTAGTGAGTTTGAAAAAATATATTAATTTAAATGAATAATAATAAAAAACAAACATAGGATGTGAATTTGAGTTTTGTCCACAATTTAACAACAACAAAGAAAATTAAAAGCTTGAAAATTACTAATGATAATGCTATTTTAAAACATGCTGTCAATTAGTTGTTTTGCCCTAGAAAAAAAACAGTTAAAAGATTTGCAGAAAGTTTTGTTTTTTGTTCACAATTCATGCTTTTTCAAAATTGACAAAAACAAATAAATGAGTATATATTTTAAAAATACCTTGCCAAATAGATAGCAAATATACTCATTTAACCTATATATATAAAAGCTGTTCTCTGCATGTATGTTCCATATAAAAGTATTTAATTTTTGACCAATTTGCATGATTTTTGCTTTACATATGTTTTAAAAGATGGAAATTCCCACTATCAACTTTAAAAAAATCCCCATACCACTATTTATCCCCTTTTTTTACCACCATCCATAATTTAACTTATAGAAATACAGTAAATCCCCGATCTATTGTTCCCGCATCCATCGTTTTATTTCAATGGTCTCTGCACAAATTATACTTAAATAATGTTAACGAAACCCACAAGCATCGTTTTCAAAAGTCGTATTCCTGCATTCACCGTTGTAAAATTTTTCTCCTCCCCAAAATGAAATTGAAAATCATGCAAATTCATATGGCATGCAAACTGGAATTACTTCTTTTATCCTAAAATAACTCATTTGTGCTGTTTACATTCATGATGGTGACAATAATGCTGATGAACAGTGGATGTATGTAGTAGAGTATGTGATTATATTTCCACTAATCAACATGCTGCGTCTTTTGATGTTCTAAACCAGGTTTGCCACTCTAATCTTGAAAAAAATTCCCCGTGTTTTCCCTGTACTGCAACGCGTTCATTCTATGTTGAGTGCACAAAAATATATGCCTGTATGTATGCTAATTAGACATCTTATAATTTACCATTACCCAAATATTGAACAAATATAATATATTATATGATATAAAGCAAATGGGGAAAAAAAAAAAAAAAAAAAAAAAAAACTTTAAAGTTGTTACATTTATTGTTAAATCCCATATTTCACATTAATAATAATAAAAACAGTAAAGCAATACACAAACCTTCTGCTAAAAAATACTTTGAAATATCTGTAAATGAATGTTAAAATATCTAAAAACTTTGTATCTAACAATTTAAAAAAATAAAATTTTAAAGAATCTCACCTAAAAATCAATTATCTTGAACATAATATCACAAAAATTGCAGAAATAAAAAAGAAAAGAGGAAAAGCTACTTAATTTATGCATTCAAATTAATATTTATATTACAATACAGGACACATAAAATATAGGATAACTTTGATACACAACACTGGGTTATTTTTTATCTTAAAAAATATCATAAGATAATATTTGGCTTTCATAATGAAAGCTGAACAAAAATAATTTATGTTTGGATGCAATAGGGAAAAAAAATCCCTGTGTTTTCCAGATTTTTTAGGATTTTTTCATAATTCCCTGGATTTTCCCTGTTTTGGGAGGGGATTTTAAAATTTCCTGTGTTTTCCTGGTTTTCCAGGTGGCGTGACAACCCTGTAAACATAGGAGAAATGTGTGATAATGCAAAAAAATTAAAATAATGGTGAAGAAGCAGAGGATAACATTTATGCAGATGAAGCTGAGCCACCAATGTCAACTCTGTCTGGTGCAATTGCAGCATTTGAAACTGTATGAACTTTTATATATGCATATGAAAATACAAAAAATGACGAAAAATGTTGTATATCTTAAAAAATTATTTTTTTATTTAAAAAAAGAAATGTAAAACCAAACAAAAAATTAATGATTTTTTTAAATAAATATAAATTTTTTACTACTTCAATTTATTTCTTTTACAGTTTAGTAAACAACAAATTAGTATTTATTAGTATAGTGTATACATTGCGTGCATTAGTAATGCATAACAATGTGTTTTTTTGTATTTTGAAGTTATTCTACATTGATCGTTTTCCTTTATTCATTGTTTTTTTCCTGCACCCCTTGAAAAACAATGGATCGAAGTTCTACTGTATCTCTAAATTTTGTAATTCAGTTAGTTCTTTCCTGTTGCTTCACAGCTAAAAAACTGTTCATTAAATAAATAACTCAAGTACTTTGTCTTATAAGCAAATAAAAATTCAGATTATCCCACTATATTTTTGCTGTTTTTGAAATCGACGTCATTCAAAGAAGAAAATGCATTATATATATATATATATATATATATATATATATATATATATACAGGGCTTGAATTTCAGGGCGGGATGGCGGGATTCGCGCCCGAAAATTTGAAATCCCGGCCTAAAGAATATCGTGGGCGGGAGGCTCCCGCCCAATAAAAATAACAAATTTTCCGAAATATTTTACATTTTGAAACTACGATTGATAAGTTTCATGCTATTTTCTGCTGCAAGAACGGGGTTATTATGTTCCAAATTTAAAAAAAATAATAATAATAACACACATTTGATTCAAAAAATTATGAAACATCGGTTATCAGGCTGGAAATTCGAATAGTAGGTAGTGTTTGATATTCCGGGCTGTTAAACGATTTTTCATAATATTTGAACTGAGATAAGTGGCATATTTTCACAATCAATTTCGTCAAACTTTCGCAGAAAATTTTGTTAGAGGATCGCGATAGAAATGGCAATTTTATCGAAGCATCGTGCAACAAACTCAGATTTTCTCAAGAAATCGCGAAAAAAAAACAAAACAAAAAAAAAAAAAAAAAAACGTGACTTTTTTTTAAAAGATTATGATAACATGCGAATTTCGTGAAATAAATGCAGAATAAATGTGAATTTCATGAAAGGATCACGATATAAACTTGAATTTATCAAAATATTGCTTAAAGAACGAGAATTTCATGAAAGGATCTGGAAATAAACGTGAATTTCATTAAAAGATCATAAAAAAATGACAATTATGTTGAAAGAGCGTGAAAAAGTGCAAATTTTGTCGGAGATTTAAAAACACAGTAATTTATTTTAAGGATCATGGGAAAACGCTAAATTTGTCAAAAAGTTCTTCAGGGACGATTCTGAGTTTTTGGAAAAAAATTTTGAGATAAAATTTTCTGAAAGGTTACAGCAGAGTGTGTAAAGGGGGGGGGGGGTTACTTTTGCCACAGTGTTTTTTTTCTGCGGCCCTTTGACGAAATTTGCATATTTTTTGCGATCTTTTGAAGAAATTAATGGACTTTTTTGATGAATTTGCAGATTTTTCACGATCTTTAGATGTGCTTTTCGAATTATTCTCTTTTCTTTGACGAAATTTGTGGGTTTTTTTACGTTTCTTTGACAAAATTCGCAGATTTTTTGTGATTCTTTGACTAAATTTGCAAGTTTTCCCGATCTTTAGACGAAATTTACGATATTTTTGTTTTTTCTGTGACCCCTGGTAGAAACTTATTGTGACTTATAAGTGACTTATATATTTTATTTACTATTTTGATTGCATACTACATCTATACCTTATAGCTATGCGTTAAAGCTAAAAGTTTTATTTGTTTAAATGCAGCGGCAACATTTCTAATGTTTTATACTGAAAAGAGAGCAGTTATTTTCTTTTTGAAACAAACTTTATGTCTGATGTCACGATTAAAAATTCATGGAAATGACGCCACTTCCACCTAATCATTGTAGATTTAATTTCTATTAATGAAAAATTTAAGTTTAATATTTAAACATAGTGTTTCATAAAAAGAGAAAATACTCTTGATATAATCTTCTAATTAAAACATATAATTACACATAAAGTAAAGGCTTTAATTTAAACTTTAAAATTTTAGTAAATTCTACCTTATATGGATGTTTCCACTATATTGTGAGAGATATTATATACTCCTATACACGTGTCTAAAAAGCATGTATTTTTATTTTAAAAGTTAAAAAAAAATATCAGAATGTTGTCGAAAGAACATTCCTTTTCAGAATTTAAATTTTGTGAGTACCACAATTAAGAGCGAAAAATGGGAGATGCCACTCTCCTTCCCTCCTGAAATCAACAATGGTGGCTGATATTTTGAAACAATCAGATTTTCATCATGCTGTAACTCTTGTATTTATAAAATGATTTTAACGAGATTGATTGTATGCATAGTACATACCAATGTCTCAATCGAGTACGTTGACCAGCTTCATCCACCATCTTGTTTCAAACTGGCAGCCATTTGCATCATGCATTTCTTAAATATTATTAATATACATTATTTTAAATTTCCCACCAAGCTTGACGACACTTGGCAAAGTCTCGTCAAATTTGGTGATCAAAATAAAGTAACCATAAATGATGAAAACTTAGCTATAACTTGTTAATCTGGTGCAATTCCGATTCAAATTCAGTATTGAGGAATATCCTCTTATTGGCTGTATCCAAATATAGTAAGTAGTATGTGCAATATTGTGTATACACTAATCAATGGAATATGGATACAGCCCTTCATTTTTTTGTTTCATTTTAGGAATATCGGATTTTGATCTTATTCTCTCGATGATAATTTTCAGAGTTTTCAAGCTATGATTTTGAAATTTTAACAAAAGTTGCTCTATACATTTAGCTAACACAAAATGAAAATGATTTTTTTATAGAGTTGACGCATGCACCGTGAAAATTTATTTAGTAAACCTGCTCATTTTTCATACAATTATTAATATTTTTAAATTTTGATTACAGGGTATGACGTTTCTCATATTTTCTCATATTGTCAGACATCATTACATATTTTCTTTTTACTAAGTAGTTTCTCGTCTTTATTCATAAATGTATCTTTAATATATTGTGTATGAAGTACAAGAGATATTTCTTTCTAGGATTTCAAGTCTACTAATTCTTGTATGTATTATGATATTTTAGAATACTTAAAATATAAATAAATAACTGACAAACATATTTTAATGATAATAATGCTTTAGAATTTGGGAAAGGAAATTAATTGATTCTTAAAGACTTACATAATAAGAATAGAGGAGGATAATTATACATTGAAGAGAAAATATGTCATGTCTAAGAAACTAGCATACAAATAATAAAACATTTTAAAATTTTTATTTAGAACTCAAAAAATGATTACAGGTATTGACATATCAAAACTATTTCATTCTGAGTGAAATCAAACTTGAGAAAATAATTTTTGTACTGATGAAGAGTCTGCAAAAACATTTATCAAGTATTTTATACAATTCTCAAATTCAAAATGAATATTTTCCAATTTTCATTACTTCCCACTAAATATTGAAATGTATTAGTTGTACTTTAAGAAAAATAAGATTCATTAAATATATTTTGAAATATTTTATATGAAACATATTATATTTGAAATATATTAAATATATTTTTTCACATAAAATATTACATAAGATATACAAAAAAAAAATTCCATTTAGATTTAATTACTATTAAAATTAATTTATAAATATAATATTAAATTAATATTCACATAAATGTTAAATTTAAGCAGTTTGTGCAGACTAAAGTTATTTAACATAGTTTTGATCGTTTTTAAATGGTCAAAATCAGTTTAAGCCCCTTTTAGATGATTAAAACCAATTTTGACCACTGTCCTGGTCAAAATGAGTTTTGGCCAGTCAAAATTACAACCCTGACAATAGGAATCTTGGTGTTTTAAGTGTAAAGCAATTCATGCTTCAGAAAGTGAGATTTATTGTCAAATGACATGAACAGATATGGAAACAAATAAAATGAACCTTTATGCATCTTTATATATAAATTTATTTATTTTGGTGGATTGATAATTAAAGATTTTTACCACAGTGAAGATCATACTTGAATAGAATACAATCCCAAACATTTAATAGTACATGAAATACATAAAAATAACTGTTGAATGCATAAACAGGTGATCACTATAAATAAGAATGCCTTTTTGTCTATTCAATAAATATCATACAAGAGAGTGCTTCTCTTTTCTGAAATTAAACATTGTAATTTTTTAAACCTTGTCTTTCACAATTTTATAAACACTGCTTAGATCCTTTTACTACTGATCTCATTGCATTTTTGTGGATCATGAACTTCTAAGATTCATGGATTCATTGTAGCCTGTGGACTGTTGCATCACACAGACACAAACATTGATTATTGTTTTTTTAATGCACAATTTATTTTTGTTTGTATATAAAAATCGATAAATGGCTTTTTTTATATTGTATAAATTGTATAAATATCGAAAAAATTGCTTGTATGTATCAAACTATGAATAGATTTATAATAAATATGTCGCCTAATTCCCTTTTCTCGCTTGAGCCCATTTTCGCTAATTTGCCAAGGCACCTACAATGGAAGAGTACTCAGAAATGTTATTGCTTTAAAATATAATACACTGATTATTGTTGGCAGTTCACTTACCTTTTTGGTTTATTTCTGAGCATTCCAAGTTCTTTTTGTTGATTAGCAAGTTTATCAGCTCGGGACTGCACAACAAAACCATTTGATTTATCAGGTTTAAATACCTTTATTATAAAAGAAAAGAAAATGTGTGAAAATAATTTTTTATTTAACACAGAATAGTAAAAAATTTCTGGTGTAAAAAATCTGTATTAATAATAGAAAGATTTGGTTTGTGTGTCTAACTGCCCATTTAGTAGTTTGTTGGTGACAGCCAAATAAATTTATCACAAATAGAGATTAATAAATTCGATTCTGGATAGAAACTTTTGTTTGTACCTAAAGCTCAGATTTTTGACTTATTGTAATTTTATATCAAATGAAACAAATGTACTTCCCAAATTTAAATTCAGAAGTAATTTTGATACTCTGATAAATACAATCAAAATTGAATCTTTTAGCCTAGTAAATTTTATCCTCTTTCATTAAATTTTATTTGGAATTCATGTAGTGATTTTTGAATTTCTTGTGATAAAAAAAAAGGGGGGGGGGCTTCCATTTTACTGATAGTAAAAAGTTTGGTTTGTATCCATTAATTTCAGTTTGATACCTTATCCACCCTTCATACCTATATATATAGCAGAGCTACAGAAATCAATTGACAGAGAAAAAAAAATTTTAAATAAGTTTATTTTTTAATTAACACAGAAAGTAAGGATTTTTATAAACTGATTTTTAGAACTGGAATTTACTTAATTCAATAGACAAAACTCTCATATAGAAAGAAGTTAATCTGATGAATAGAGGAATAAAACAAAACTATCCTAAAAAAAAAGGGGGCATTAATTACTGTATATTTCTATGTATAAGCAATCTGCATTTATGCCGAGTATGTTATTTTTAATTGAAAAATTGTCCAAAACTGGAAACTTAATAAGTCGTTTTAGCAGGGAATAGTGCCCGACAGTCTTTTTTATTTCATTTATGCACCCGGCAGCTTTTTTAAAAGAAAAGGCAATGAAAAATTCAGTAGATGAAAACTAATAGAAAAACTAAATTGAAAAAAATGTGTAGTCCAAAATTATCGATCTTTCTTCTTCTGTTTTAGTGACTGCTAAATCTGCTTAGTTGGATTCCACTGAACATTCGTCTAAATAAGCACTTTAAGGGCAAGCTTTGTTTGAAATGGACAGAATGTATGTTAATTAGGGGTGCAGCCAAGGTTGGAAAAAAATCATGATTTTTTTTTTTTAATCAAAAAAATTGGATTTATTTGATTTAAATATGATTTATTTGATTTTTTTAGAATTTTATTTTTAATTATTGTGTTTTTATATTTTTACAATACATGGAGCAGTTTCTTATAATATGTAACTAAAAAAGAATAAATAATATTTATAATTTATAAAAATAATATAAGAAATAATTATATAGTTAAGAAAATACTATATTCTAGTTACTGATTGGTACTAAAAATTAAACATCTAGCCTTTAATCTAAAGCCATTCTATTATTTTGTAATTGAATTGTGCACATTAAACAAAAAATAAACTTAAATATGTTGTAAATGAATAGAAAACCATAAAATTTAAAAAACAAATTAAATATTCATTTAATGCAAACTATTTATTAAGGCATAAAAATCACAATTAATTCAATATCTTTTAAGCAAATAGAAATAAATCAAGGATTTAATTGTTTGAACAAAACACTAATTTGGAAGATTTCCACTCCTAATTTATTACGAAAGCTTGAATGAAGTAGTCCAAAAGAAGAAAATTGTCATTCTACTCCAGCAAATAAAGCCACGGCAGTTATTATTTGGTAAATAAATTTATTTTAAATTTCGCTGATCCTCTCTTTACCTGCCATTACATAAAAGGACTTCAATCAATCATACTATGTCATAATATCTGAAACTTTTTTCTCAAGCAATGGTAATTTTTGGAATGGGCCATTTTTTGCTTGAAAATGTGCTACACTGGTGAGAAGATTCGGACAATTTTCTTTAATGAATGCCAAACATTCATTATTTTCCTCTACACTAAGTGAAATTTCATTTAGATTTAAAACAGAGGAATTTAATAAAACTCCAGCAAAATGACAGCAATTAAAAGCTTGTTCATATCTTGCTTTAAATTTTGTAATTCTATCATTATCTAATGTCTTAATTCAGGGATGCCGCTAAACTTGAAAAATCCTGGGTCCCCGGGACCCAGGACTTCTAAAATTCTGGGTCCTTTTTTACCAAAAGTGGGTCCCCACTAATAAGTCATATTTTTAGATGCAAAAATTGAACTTGTTCATTTGCAAAAGAAAAATTAACTAAGAGAAATGTTCTTTACTTGTTTAAAAATAAATGTGCAAGATTACAAATTTAACTATAAAATATTTAACATTTGAATGTAGAAGATAACAAGTATCACTATTGTTCAAATTTCTTTTAAAAAAAGGGACAAGACTAATTTATTGAAAAAGATATTAAAAAAAATATTACTTTTGTTGAGTAAAGTGATAAGACGTTTTGTTTAATGAATGGATGTTTTTATGAGCCACATTTACTCAGAAAGACTAGGAGAGACAAAAACGGATTGTGAAGCAGGAAAATCCACTTTTAGAGCAGCAAAAAAAAAAAAAAAAAAAAAAAAAAAATTAAAGCAAGAATATTAGTTTTTCCCAAAAACTAATATTCTTGCCTCAAATTTTTTTGGACCACAGGAAAATTCACTCCCACCATTAATGTTTGTTTTTTTTTTTCCCCGCGCGTCTTTGGCAAAATTTGAGTTTTTCATGTTTTTTTGATGAAATCTGTCGTTTATTCGGGGTTTTTTGACGAAATTTGCCGTTTTTTCGTGATTTTTAGACTAATTTTGCCATTTTTTCGAAATTTTGTGATGAAATTAGCCATTTCTTCGTGAATCCTTTGAATAACTCTGTTTTTTTTAGCGCGATTTTTTGACGAAATCTGTCGCTTATCACGATTTTTTAACAAAGTTTGTCGTTTTTGTGCAATCTTTTGAGGAAATTTGCTGTTTTTTCGAGATTTGTAACAAAATTAGCCATTTTTTCGCGAATCTTTTGATGAAATGTGTCGTTTTTTGCGATTTCTTTCACAAAATTTGCCGTTTTATCACGATTTTTAAACGAAATTTGCCTTTTTTTGCGATATTTTGGAAATCTGCTGTTTTTTCGAAATTTTTTGAGGAAATTAGCCATTTTTCGCGAATTCTTTGACGAAATTTGCCGAAAAATAGTTGTTATTTTGCAATTTTTTAATGAAAATCGCCATTTTTTTTCAATTTTTTAACGAAAGTACGCACCCCACGGGATGCGTAACAGCTATTTTTCTGCGTCGTCGTCGCCGTTTTTTTTTTTTTTTTTTTTTTTTTTTTGCATATTTTATGCGCTATAGCGCGTCCCTGTAATTTAAAAAAAATTATAGCATATTATTAATAATAAGATCAAGATCAAAGTTAAAATTAATTTGTAAAACATTATATAAAAAGTAAATGTTTTAAGTTTTAAATTAAAACAACAACAATGTATTGCTATGCACACGTCATTCATCTGAGATTTGTAACTACAATAAACAAACTAGTTATTTTGGTTTTGGAATGTTTTTAAAAATTCATAAGCTTTGATTGAAATTTGACAATGTAATATGGCAAGTTTTAAAACTTGTTCCTTGCACGTAGTATCTGGTTTTTTGGTGAACATTAATGAATTTGTTTAATTATTAACTTGTGAAACAAAAAAAGATTCAAATCATTTAGTTGCCAATATTGGCAAAAAAAAGTATGATTTATTATTAAGTGTTTTTGTGTTTTGCCTCACCGTCTAAAGTTTTTTACAAAAGAACAAAGAATTAAAGGATTAGGAGGGGACACCTGGACTTAACCTGCACTTGCCACATTCTTTCTGATAGCAATCCTGGCAATATAAAAAAAAGACCTACTTCTTATTTCTCTGCTGACTAATTTCCAACATTTAAAATAAAGAAAAATTGATTTAAATCAAATGATTTTTTTTAAAAATCAGCTGATTTAAATCATGCCAACCCATGGTGCAGCTGTGACACATGGCGGTAATAAAAAAATAAAATAAAAAAAAAATAAAAATAAAAAAAATAAATAAAAAAAGTTGATATTGTCACTATTTCTGAATGAGTGAAAGAATTTTGGCTTGATTTGCCACAAGAAGTGATCCTCTGATCTTTCAAAAAATGTTGCATCAGTAACGAATTGGACAGAACTGAGGATGGTGTCAATTTTGAAGAATATAGTGATGATGATGAATTAGAACTCATGATATTCATCCCTATGTACAGACTTGAATAAAATAAAAAACTTTCTGCGCGTGAAATATTGAGTCAAAATTTTTCTGCAAATTAATGTTAATAAAATTATGTGTTATATTATTTTGATATGGACGAAATTCATGTTTTTTTTATGCAATTCATGGGCGAAATGTACATTTTTTATGCAATTTATGGACAAAACTTGCATTTTTTATGCGATTCATGGACGAAATTCACATTTTTTATGTCCTTCACATTTTTTATGCAATTCATGGACGAAATTTGTTTTTTTATGTGGTCTTTGGATGAAACTTGCATTTTTTTGCGCAATCTTTGGAAGAAATTTGCGTTTTTTGTACGACCTTTGGAGGAAATTTGCTCTTTCTGCAAGGTCTTTTGTCGAAATTCGTGTTTTTCTCACAATTCTTCGTGAAAGACGTGTTTTTTATGCGATGTCATTGTTAAATTATAATTACAAAATAAATTTGTCACGAATTTTAATTATCAATTTTTTCGAGGTCTTTTGATGAAATTCACATTTTTCTCACGATCTTTTGATGAAATTTGTGGGGGTTTTTTTTCTCTATCCTATGACTAAATTTGCGTTTTTTATTGACCCTTTGGCATTATCTCGCACTTTTTCTGCAAAATTTTGATTGATTTTGTGTTTTTTCTGTGATAATTTGACAAAATTAGAGATTTTTTTCTGTGAACGATTGACAAAATTGATTTTTTGGGCAATCATTTGTCAAAATTTGTGATTTTAAATGTCAGAAATTTATGACTAATGAATTTTTAAAGTTTTCAACATCAAAAGCCTTAAATTTTCAGAAAATTCGAAAACTGGTCCTGCTTTTAATTGTGTACTAACATTAAGTAATTCGTAGATAAAACTGGGGGATTATTTTAAATTTTTTGGTAATAAAATAAAAGTCACAAAAATAGAAATTGTTTCTTTCCTAAAATTTTCTGCACACGGCGTGCGTCTATATTATACATCTCTGCCTATGTACCACTGAAAGAAAATGATTTTAAAACGTTGATTGAAAATTCTGATATTGGCTAGTTATTGTAAATGATGATTGGTAACTTTTTTACTGGTAAAAGAAAATAATATTAAAGTATTTGAAAAAGTTTGTATTTTTATAGTTTTTTATTTATTTATTTACCATCTTTATTCTAGTATATAAAGTTTGAAAAATTTCTAGACTCATGATTTAAATTTTCATGATCAAATTTTTAGCCATCCTCTCCACTATAAAGTAAAAAAAAAAAAAAAAAAAAAAAAATGCCTTGTACACAGAAATATACTGTATTATTTCAATTTACTTATTAAAAACAAATTAATAATAAATATAAACATACATATTTTTCTGCTTTGACATCCTTTATACTGTTAAATATAACATCTAAACTTCTAGGCAACAACCCACCATCTTGAGGGGTTCCTTCCATTGTATATGTTTTACCAGAAGATGAAATACCATATGTAAATAACAAACCTGAAAAGAAATGCACATGCAAACAACCATTCTTAAAAAATTTCTGTTGATTGCAAAATAGATAAAACATAAATAAATATACAAATTTAGTAAAAAAGTGGAAAGGTTGCCACAATCAGTGATTTATCATCTAAGCTTGATAAAAACATCTCTCAGGTATCAATAATGTAAAGAGGTACTTGTTTATTTTACTGTTGATTATTTTGGGTCTAAAATAATAGAAAAATAATAAAAATAAATAAATGAATAATAGGTTGTTTTATTTAAATAATTAGTTTTTACTTGCTTATATCTCTTTTTATCAAACAATAAACAAATTACTCCATATTATATCTGATGAATATTTTTAATGTCTAATAACTTTTGAAGAGGTTTTGTTTGTGTTGGCTTGGCGCCTGCCGATATAAACAATCCTTCCTCAGAAAATATTTAATATAATGTGTGTGAAATTCAGATTTAAAATAATAATTTTTAATTGAAAAAATACAAAAAAAAAATTGTTCTGGAATTTGTAGAAATAGGTGATTGGAAATATATACAAAGATATTTTATGTTTTAATATTTTGAGATACACGTGGGTCCAGACATCGATGTCATGTATTCATACACGGCAGGTGGTCGATGTTTTGACGGACGATATTGCTTTCTTTTTATAAAAAATTTTGCTAACAAAAAAATTGTACAACATAAATACAGTATCAATTAAGTAAATAAATGAAAAAATGTTGAATAACCAAAATAAATATCGACAATACATGTCGGCAAGCAAACGGATTCTTTAGTCTAAGCACCGGGAAATTGAGTGGTGATGCACGGCCATAAAAAGAAGAACATGCACCTCGGACAGGGAAATTGATTCAACTAGCGGTGGTGAGAAGAAAGTAAATGCTGGATTATACAATACCGCGATGGCAGCAAGGAGGATCGGCAGTAAGATGTGAGCGGCTAAGAATCAAAGGAATGAGCGAGTCGAGCTAATGGTTGCAGAAGTTGCAGTTTTAATTATTTAAGTTTATGTTTAAGTTCGGTAGAATGTATTTTATTCTACCATGTGTGAGTGTCAGCTTTTCTTAATTTGGGGAGTGATACAACAACTAGTAACAGCAAGCAATGTACATTGTCAAATAATGCGATTTATGGCAAAAAATGCATAAGTATGACATCCTATTTGTTGTTATTAATTGCAGTGCTGCATGTCACACATTATACGTCTAAATTAGATTACAAACTATTTAAAAAAAAGGAAATGTGGCTCAATGATTTCAAAATTTAATTTGTAAACTGCACTAAGATTGACTTACAGTTGATCAAATGAGAAAAAGAACCAATAGGAACACTAGTTTCTGGATTATTTGCAAAATTTGTTTTGGGACCACTGGATAAAATATCCTTGATATATTTAATCTGAAACCACAATGTTGGTTACATTATGTAAGGCTTCTGTCCAGATTTTTCTCACAAAGTCCTGCTTTTGTGGGGTTTTTAAAGTTTTTTTTTTTTTTTTTTTTTTTTTTTTGAAAATCTAAGTTATAATTTTGTGAATTTGAAATTATCCTTAAATAGAGCTTCCTGTTTATCTGTTTTGGACAAAATCCTGTATGTGCAAATCAGCTGTTTTGTGAAGGTCAGATTTTATTTAAAAGTTAAAATATTTTGTGTCCTGTCTTAAAATTGTGATGGGTTTTTTAAAGGGCTCAAACTTTTCTTAAACAGAACCAGAGTTCTCGCTGCGCTTGCCATTACGCCAAATCACAACAAAATGCTTTATTTGGCGAGTAAATTAACAATCAAATTCTCCAAATTGTGAGTGCTCCATTTCTGCTCATTTTGCATGTGGTATGCTAAAATAGTCAAGATTTTCAGGAGAGGAATCAACTTACAATATACAGGAGGTCTCACTTCATTTGTACATACAATATTTGAAAAGTTGAAAGTAGCCCACTAGAAATATAATATAAAGTTGGTGGTGATTCCAACACCTTACTAAAGATGAAAATAAGCACTCACCAGTTGCCACTTGGTGCAGAGGTGTAGCTACCATGGAGCAATTGGAGCAAACTACTCCAGGCGCACGAATCCCAAGGGTGAAATTTGAAAAAGTGAAATATATTTTTGTTTTTATTTTGTATTTACATAGTTTTTCTTAATTAACCAGATGTTTTAGATGAATTCTTGTTACAATCAGAATATTCTATGACATTCTACCTTGTGTTTAACCTCTACTACTTCAATTAAAAAAAAAATTTATACACAGTTAAAAACCATTACTTCCATTCGAGAAGCTTTAAGGAAAGGCAAGAATAGATATAATCCTTTGGAAAATATGTCAGCTTTAAGACCTGTTTCCTCAGAAACTATCAGACCGATTTTTGTGAAATTTGAAACTGATATTCATTTGATTATGCTCTTATGGCTGGCAGTTTTTTCCTGCAATTAAAACTTTTTATTTTATATCAATATCAATTTTTAAAAAATTTTCCATAAAAAAAAAAAAGTCTGAATCTAATTAATTTTTTTTTTAAACTGTCTGCCACATATGATCTTATATTTATGCTCTATCATAAAAAAAAGAAATTATGAAATTATCTTGAGTACTTTATGAGACAATGGGATTTTTACCTGAAATGTACGAGTATGAAGTTCTTGCACAATTTCACCAAACACATGAAACATGAAAAATATATATAAACACTTGGATAAAAATTAGTTTCACATCATAAGTGATGTAATGTTTCAATCCTTATCGGTTCTATGTCACGTCCAACAGGACTTTCAGACCAGCATCTCTCACATGATTTTTTTTGGTTTGCACTAAGAAAGAAGACAGAAGGACTTTTTCTTTCTTTGACAGTATGTGTACACTACAAAATTTATTTTGAAAGTGTAGTAGTGCAAATAGAATTTAAAAATAGAAGTAATTATGAAACAGGGATGCCACTCAGAAAATAACAAAAAAATGGAAATTACACATAAAGTAAAATTTATGACATTTTTTACAAGATTTATGCGAAATTTTTTTAAACTATTATTTATAATAATTTTTTTAAATATATGAATTTCTTTTTATAAACTTTCTTTAAACTTTTAATTTATAAGAGTAAATAAAAATTATTTTTCTTAGGTTTATAGTATTTTACATCAATTAAGATGTAGCCCAGCAACAGGTTCAGTGAGGAAATTTATATATCACATCATTTTAAATCAAATTAAGTAACCCAACAATAGATTCAATGATTATTCCACGAGTGAATAGCTAAAATGTGCAGGTATTTTTTGAGATCATTTGACGAAAATTGCCGTTTTACTTTGCGATCATTTGACAAAAATCATCATTATATTTCACAATTGTTTGATGAAAATCGACGTTTTACATCGCAATCGTTTGATGAAAATCGCCGTTTTATACAGGGCTGTCAAGTTTCAGCCGGAGTGGTTTAAACTAGTGGTTAAAACCGGCATGGCAGAAACTAGTTTCTGCCAGTAAGCGGCAAAAACTGGCAGAAACCAAGAAATAATGCTAATAAATGCAATTACTCATAATTCACAGATGTATTTAATATGTAAAGAATTTAGTTAAAAAAATAAAAAAGATAATGAATATTATTCAAAGTAGATAAAAAGCTTCAAAAGGATCATATAAATATACTTTGTTAATATAATAATTTTCTGTCATTTGAAAAGCAGAAATTTTCATAACAGTAATCTAATACTATATAAGTTTAACTATTGATATCACTGTTTATGGTTGAATTTCTATTTAAATTAAAAAGAGAAAAGAAATTTACGAAAAATTCTATAATCTTTTAATATTATAACATAAAAATTATCCACTACATTCAAAGAGAAATGGTTCTTGTAAAAACATATAAGTAAATAATTGTAGCACAAAGAAAAAAAAAATAAAATATTTTATACTGTTATTTTAAAATATTGAAAGAAATTTAAACTTTAATTTACAATATTTTATTTGCAGTTTATCCTGAATAAAATGTAATAAGCAATTTAATAGTACTAAAAAAGTCTCAGATTATGTCATGAAATTAGTTTATGCCGGTTAAAACCACTTTCTGCCACTGGCAGGGCAGAAACTATTTTCTGCCGGCAAAAAGCCAGCCTGGTTTTATACCGCGACAGTTTTAAGAAAATAGCCATATTGTTGTGCGATCGTTTCATGCAAATCACTGTTTTATATCACGACTGTTTGATGAAAATAGCCGTTTTATTTTGCAACCTTTTGACAAAAACCACTGCTATAATTCGCGATATCTTGATGATCGGTGTAATATTTCGTGATCGTTTAACAAAAATCGATGTTTTTTTTGCGATATTTTGACGAAAATCACTATTATATTTCGCGATCTTTTGTTGAAAATTACTGCTGTATTTCATGATCTTTTAATGAAAATCGCTGTGTATTTCACAATTTTTTGACGAAAATCGCTGTTATATTTCATGATTTTTTGACGAAAGTCGCTATTGTATTTCGCGATCTTATGACGAAAATTGCTTTTGAATTCGCAATCGTTTGAAAAAAATAGCTGTTTTATTTTGGGATAGCTCGATGAAAATCGTTATTTTATTTCGCTATCGCTTAACAAAAATCGCAGATTCTTAAAAATTAAAAAAAGCAGAAATCCACCATTTGGCGAAAAAGTGGTATCCCTGTATGAAATGATAGCGTAAAATTGATGTGAATGGGCACAACGTTCACCATTTCTGATGCTCTCTTTGTCCTCAATATTGTGTATATTTTTTCATGTTTATTTTAATCAGCAAAGAGTAGTGCACTAACTTTGTGTGCTGATTTCAATGTAATAAATCAAGTTGAAACAAACTATTTGAGTACATATCTACTTTTATTAACAAATTTCAATTTTACAAAGTCCTCTATTTAATGAATAGAGGAATGTTTTGGTTTGAATTTCTGATGTTCTGAACTAGAGATTCTACTATATTTGGCACATTTTATTTATAGGATCAAATTTACATAAGTGATGGGAAAATAAACAAGCACTTGTAAATAATTATTAATCCTAATTTCTTTAAAAGTGTTTTTTAAATACTTTTAATGTAATTAAGTTTAAACACCTGTAGCAATCTCACCTCATTTGATCAGTATAAAGTGAATTACTAACTTAGAGTAACTGGCTTAGCCTTTTGTCCAATGCTAATGTTATCACCCATTGATCATGAGATCCCTGGTTCAAATATTCAAATCCGGACAGCACCAATTTAATCCTTGAATTGGTAACTTAGACAAGCATACAATTTTCAACAGAAGTCATCTCATTTCACAGCCAACAGATGGCAGCCCTAAATAATTCATTCTGTGATACCAAAGCTTGTGAAAGAAAGGCACAAAGTCTGTCATCTCATGCATATGGCAGGATCACTCATAAATAGGACTGGTCGATACATCGCGAAATATCGATTTAAATCGTAAATCGTCACACCGGTTTTCTGATCTTTCCTTTAGCGATGTATCGCGGCCCTACGATGCATCACACCAGATCGATGATGAACGAGACCGATGTGTAAAAGCGGTTTCACCTCCGATGTTCCAACACTCATCACTCATCACTCATACGGACATCGCATCGATGATGAGTAATACGAGTAAGACCGGTTTTACGATCTTCAAACCCTGTCATGAAACATTCCTAATACGGAGATCGCGCCGCATGGCGTTACTGGCTTCTGCTACGATGTCTTGTACACATCATACGGGTGACCTATCGCAAGTACAGAGTTCGCGATCGAACTTTTCCCCCGCTTTTAGACATCAGTGTCAGGGACGTGCGAAGAGAAAACTACGCCCGGGGCAAAGTTTCAATTTGGCTCCCCCACCCCTACTTTTTCTAGTAATAGTGCAAAAAATAACGCTGGTAATATAAATTTGCCGCCCCCTAAATTTCCGCGCTCGGGGCGACCGCCCCGTTTCGCATGGCGCAGCGTTATCCAAATTGGCTGACAATCATATCACATTCTCGATTACATGTCTTTTTTTTTTTTTTTTTCTTTTAACGATCAGCGGACAGTATCTTGATCATGATGGGCATATGAGAAAATTCGGCGTTGTCTTAAGTCAAATGTACGTTTTCCCCGTGAATTACTTTTGTTATTCCAAAGCTGTTGTAATCAATATAATAATTTAAATAGCAATTGACGCTGTTAGTTTTAATAAGAAATACTTGCTCTTATTACTGATTACGATTTTCTAAAAATTACTTCATCTTTAGTAAGGAACTTCTGTTTTAGCTATTTTTTAATGATAATGATAATGCACATTGCCCCCACCCCTCCCCTGAGCCACTGAAGTCCCTCCCGGAGAAAAGTGTCTGAATTCAACACTGAACAATGTTCCGGTTCGTGAAATTATGACAAACATTGTTCCGATTTATAAATATTTTAAAGAAATGCTCTTTTCTTTAATTATATGCAATTTCTTTTCTTTCTTTTTTTTTTTTTTTCCCTTTTTGAATTGCAACAGAAAACATTATCAGTGGATGGAAAGCCTATCTGATTCTCTTTTCGTCGGATTTCTCCGAACTAAATAAACAAACCGCAGATCATACATGATATTTCCCCCTTTGTTCTAATAGTGAGCTATTTTTGAAGATTATAAATTTCTCAGAACTTATTATATTTTAACGAAAAATTAATATGCAGCCTAATTCATTACTATTATAACTTGCTGAAAATTTGATAAAAATCGTCCAATTAGCAACAAAGATACCAATAATTTTTTTAATTGTAAGTAAAGTAAGGGATTTTGCTTTTGTTTCTTTTTCTTTTAATCATTATTTTCATTTGCTGCTGAAACAGCAAAGGTAGTACATTGAAACTGACACAACGATTCTGTGCATTAATAATGGTTTTTTGCAGTCTAATCTTATATAAGGAAGGGGATCAATTTACAAAATATTTAAGTCGCCGGTGCTTCAGTTTCGCGATGCGTCCTGCCGATCACCAGACATCGGTTCTCGCGATGTCTAATGCCGGTGTAAGACTGGTGTAGAAACCTGAAGGCATAAGTCCTTTCATAACTCATGATTGCCGGGTTCGTGGAAATCAGAACTTTCACATTCACAGGAAGGAAATGTGCATGCGCAGAAAATCGACGATCTTTTGCGATAAAACCGGTTCCAATTCAACTTAGTAACTTCTCTGGAAATCTGAATTTTTCTCTTTCATACTTCATTCAGAGCAAAGATTTTACTCTATGAGATTTTTTTTTTTCAGGTGTTTTTAGCAAAAAATAAAAATATTATTTGAAAGCAAGTTTTCTTTTCTGTACATTAAACAATATTAACATAATTTTTTTTAGAAAAATGTTAAATAATTGTATTTTTTTTTTTCACAAAAATAGTTGATTTATATATCAGACGTGCCGTGTATTACGATTTGTGCGTAATTATTATGGATATGCAACATTAGTTACATCGTTACGGGCATCGGATAAAAAAATCGCAAATTTCTTCAAAGGATCGCTTGAAAAAACACAAATTTCCATATAGGATCTTGAGAAAAAACAGAAAAGATTGTGTAAAAGTATGCGCTTTTCTTAAATTCACAAAAAACGTGCAAATTTCGCAAAAAATCGCTTAAAACGCGCAAATTTGCTCAAAAAATCGCTTAAAGCGCGCTCATTTCGTCAAAAGTCGCTTAAAACGCGCTCATTTCATCATCAGATCGCGAAAAACGCGCACATTTCGTCCAAAAATCGCATCAAATGCACTTCTTTCGTCCAAATATCGCATAAAACTCGCAATTTTTCCCAAAAGTTCACAAAAAACGTGCAAATTTCGCCAAGAGATCGAGGAAAAAAAAAAGAATTAACTTTTCAAAATTTGTCCTCCACCCACCCTTCTCTGAACTCTGGTTACTGATAACTTTTATTGAAACTTGGCACCTCTGATATATTTATATATATAAATAATTTATTTTAGCCCATATTTTAAAGTTCATGTGTTTGTGTTATTTCATAAATTTATTTTACATAAATGATCTAAAATAGCAACAGAAATTCATGATTATAGTAGCAATCAGTTGTAGTCCATCTAATGCTCAGCTGCAGATATTCTTAATTCCTCTCCCATAAAATAAATAAAGTATATTATTAAAAAAAAATGTATAAATTAAAAGAATAAAGCGATAATTTTCTTGGCAATTGAAAAGTTAATAAACTACGAACTACTACTTGTAACAGAAGTAACATCGTGATGCATCGGAATATCGTGAATTTACTCAGACGATGCATCACGATGTAGAAATTTAGACATCGCCCAGTCCTACTCATAAATGCATGCTGCTCATCAGCAATACCTCTTAATCACTGGAGATGGAGTGTATAGCGATTTTATCTCAGTTTATCAATATTAAAAGAGTTACTAGCTTATAGTAATTAACGTGGCCTTGAACTTTATGCTAACATCCCAACCTATTGATCACAAGATCCCTGGTTCAAACATCAACAACAAACAAATCCCTCTCTAAATACCAATTAAATAATTCTGTACCAAAATTAAGCATTCTACTTTACAATGTGATTAGACAAATAGGTACTACTAGATCATCCCGTCGACCAAAAAATTATCGATAAACTATAAGATTAAATGCCAATAATGGATGATCATGAATGTCACATTCAATGACATTAAATACAATTCACGGGTTTAAAATGTCATTAAGTGATTTTTATTTCGACTTTTTATTAATATTCTACTAATTATTTATTTTTTCATTATTTAAAATAAAAATTATGTCAATATGTATAATTTGCAGGGTTCGCCGAAGTGGGCCCAGCCCGAAAAAACCCGCCCGGGTTTTTTCGGGCGGGCCCACTTGAAAAAACCCATCAAAAACCCATTTGTGGGTTTTTTCAAATTTTCTCATGTTTTCACAACTGTATCATTATTTAATCTAAGATATGAGAATGGAAAGATAAATGCCAATTTAAATATATTTCAAACTAACTATATTTAAAAGAATTTCTAAGTATTGATAAAATGACTATAAAATAAATTAATTTGTAAATAAGGAAGATTTTCATGGCTATATATTTTAAAATGCATCCAAGTGCTTTAAATCTTAATGTATACCTAATGATGGCGCTTGAAATGTGATCCCCATCCTGATTGCTTGTATTGTTATAGCTTTTTAGCACATTTATTATCCTGCTTCAATGTTCAATGAAAGTTTATACAGTAATTTTCAACACAAAAATGGTGACAGATTATACAGGGTTCCCAGCATCATGGAAAGTCAGGAAAATCTCAAAATATACAGGAAAAGTCAGGGAATTTACAAATAATTTCTAAAAAAGTTGTGGAAAACATTTGAGTGAAAAAATGAAAAATGACACAAAATTCCTTAAACAGTTGGGTAAAAATAAAAAAAGATTGAAGTATGATTGGAGAAAAAAATTGCTAATTTTGGCAAAAGATTGTGAAAATAACAATCAAATTTTGCTGTATGCTCGTTTGGTCAGAGAATTTTTCTAGATTTGGTTTGGGAAAGTCATGGAATTTTTTGAGATTTGGTCATGGAAAGTCAAGGAATATGCCAGTCATGTTTTGCTGGGAATCCTGTTATAACATTTAAAAAAAAAAAAAAAAAAAAAAAAAAAAAAAAAAAAAAAAAAAAACAGTGAAAAAGTTTTAGTATAGTACTTTAATAATTTCATTGTTAAAATTATTACCAATAATTTTTGTAAAAGCAAATTATAATGTTTATTATTGTCATAACCTTTTAACCTTTAACCTCATAAACTTTTTGTAATCAATTAGTTATTTTAAATTGTATTTAGTAGTATAAGTACCTTGTTTTCAAACATTCTGAACCATAGTTCTTTAACATAAATACCTTGATAATATCCAAAAAACCCTAATAAAATCTAATCTAAAATGTATCCAGATACTTTAAAAGATTACTTACAGATGGCATACAAAACTAAACTAGTAAAAGTGTATTGCCATTTATGATCTAACTTTATAGATATGACTGACATTGACTTTTAGATAATCCAATTTCTATAAGTCAATGTCATATATGCCTATTGCAATATAAATGTTGCTTAAATTGTAGTGTATATATATATATATATGTGTGTGTGGATTCATTTTTTTTCTTCACAAAAATAAAAATATTTACATAAATGTTGCTGCTTTAAACTGATTTCTATTGAAGTAAATGAAAGAAATTGCATAAATTAGTCTGTTTAACTTGAGATTTATATAAAGAAATTCAGTTGCACTTGATTTAATATCATTCTTCCAGTAATTTAGTTCTAGGAGATACAAAATAATCTTTTTAAATATATTTATATTTTCTTTTTATATATTTATTTTTATTGTTAATCTATACTTAATGCAAAATTATACCTTTGTTTCACTGATAAATGAAAAATTTAGGTACTATGCATGTGAAAATTAGAAATGTGAAGAGTTCTCTAAAAAATTTTGATAAACCCCGAAAAAACCCAAGTTTTTTCAAAAAAGCCCGAAAAAACCCGGGTTTTAGACTACTGGGCCCAGTGGGTTGGGCTTTTTCAAAAAAACCCGGGTTTTTTCAAACCCTGATAATTTGGCTATTAGTTTGGCGATTTGTATAATTAGGCGAAATTGATCGACTGGTTAACAGAGTAGTACCAACAAATATTTAGTTAAAAAAATGTTACTTTAGAAAGAAAAAAATTACCATTCATTCCTTGTAGTACAGCTTTCACCAGAGGTAGACCAACATGACAAAATAAGGCTGTTTGGGTAGTTGTCTCGTCAAAAACATGTTTGAAAGTATAATGATGCTGAAACACATTAAGAAGGAGAAACGTCAATCAAGTACAACATTTAACAATAGCAAACTCTAAGCAAAGAAATATATGAAAGTGACATTAAAGCACTAAATTCTAAGAGCAAGAATCTGAGAAAGTGTCACACCTAGCATTATGGGGTGATTCATGACATCTCAGATTTTCTCCAAAAAATTACCAGTTGTTACTTATCTTGTTAAAAGACTAAATCCAGAATTTTTTGCTCCAAAGTTGAGTTGTTCATTTTTTATGGCCCCCTAAAGGTCATCATGTCGTGAAAAAAAATAAGTGTTTTTTTAAGACATGGATATTACCATGACTCATAGCTCTTTGCGCATACAACTTGCCACCAAATTCTTTTTATATCTGGAATGTAAGAGGGTTGAACTTTATATAACAGATGAAAAAACCGTGGCAAGTTTTTGCCGCAAGGGCACAGAAGGTCACAAAAAGATTCATTTTTGCTGTTTTTTTCCATTTTTATGACCCTATAACAGCTTGCGCGTTCCACTTGCCATGAAAAAAGAGGTGGCATTTGAAAGCCATGTATTAGCACTTTTAAAAATTGTATATATAATTGAGGCAAGTTGGATGCGCTTTTAGTTACAGAGTGCCAAAGTCTGAAAAATGTCATTTTTGACCAATATTCAAACTGTCATAATTACTTGCGGCAACAACATTTTGAAAAAATTCTTTTGCCATTGTTTTATTCTATTATTGTCCTTTTCAAAAAAGTAAACTCCATTGAGGCAAGTTGCTTTAAAAAAATTAAATGATTTTTTTAAAATATGGCCTTCTTTCAATAGTCACAGCTATTTTATTATTAGAAACAACTTAACTGGATAGCAATATTTTATACATTTGTTTGTCTATATAAATTGATGTTCTAATATATTGTGAGATATATATGATGATGATGGCATTTATTTAATTTTAACCCTTTCAAGTACAATTTTTAATTTTAGAAAAAATTACTTTTACTTTAATAATATTGACACTAGCTATCCTAATAGATTAATTAGAGTTTAATGAATATTTCATTGTCTGAAACATAATGAATGTTGTTGTTTTCTGCACTATTAAATTCATATTCGTGCAACAATAGGCTAAGGAAGAGTTTTCAGAAAGGGTTTAAAAATATTATATTGCAACAAGTTAGTGACATTACAATTTTCTAATACTTTTAGCGCTTTATTACAAATAATTCTTTCAGGAAAGTAACTTTTATTTTAAATTAAGAGGCAAATACATTTAAAATAAAATAATCACAAACAATGCAAAGAAAACTAAGCAAATATTTATTATTATTACTAAATGCCTTAATATTAATGAAGTCATATAATAAATGCAGACACATACTAACATTGTTACATGTAATTAATAATAAAAGTATTTCTTAAAAATAATAATACTCAAAAGACATGTATTATTAATAGTACACCAGCTCCGAAAGGGTTAAAACGAAAACATTTGACATTTACAAATTACAACTTGTAATTAAAATACAAATATAAATACAATCAGCCATCACTGTCAATATTTTTACATTGATTTATCAGTATGAGAAAAGAAAATCAAAAATATAACCATTTTTTTAAAGATATCTCAAGACGTCTTTTAACCCTTATGGGATTTTTTTTTTTTTTCACTTATGCGAAAAATAAATTTTCTTTTACATTAATAGCTATCCAAATATATTAACTGAAATACATGAATAGATTACTAATGAATATGTCCTCCTCTGAAATCTATTAAAAGTAGTTATTTTACATACGATTCATATTCACATGAAAATATATACTTAATTTTTTTTTAAATTATTATTACATATTACTAAATTCCAAAACAAATTCATTATAAAAAATACATAGAAATTTACTACTTTTACTGCATGCAGATAATAAGAAAAGTAATAGTTAAGATAAAATAATACTCAATAAAAACCACATATTATTCATAGTACAGCAGCCACGAACACGTTAAGCATGTAACAGTAAAATAATTGGCACCAGACAATTGTATAAAGTTGAAAAAAGAATCCTATAAATGTTAAAAGGCATCTTCATATATGTTACAAGATACAGTTATGTTTTTGATTTTCTTTTCTCTGATAAATCAATGTAAATACATTAACAGTGTTGGCTGATTGTATTTATATTTGTATTTTAATTACTTGTAATTTGTAAATGTCAAATATTTTTGTTTTAACCCTTTTGAAGCTGGTGTACTATTAATAATACACGTCTTTTTGAGTGTTATTATTTTTAAGAAATATTTTTGTTATTAATTACTTGTAACAAGGTTACTATGTGTCTGTGCATTTATTATATGATTTCATTAATGTTAAGGCATTTAGTAATATAAATAAATATTTGCTTAATTTTCTTTGCATTGTTTGCGATTATTTTATTTTAAATGTATTTCCCTCTTAATTTAAAATAAAAGTTACTTCCTTGAAAGAATTATCTATAATAAAGCACTAAAAGTGTTCGAAAATTGTAACGTCACTAACTTGTTGCAATATAATATTTTTAAACCCTCTCCGAAAACTCTTCCTTAGCCTATTGTTGCATGAATACGAATTTAATAGTGCAGAAAACAACAACATTTGTTATGTTTCAGAGAATGAAATATTCGTTAAACTCTAATTAATCTATTAGGATAGCTAGTATCAATATTATTAAAGTAAAAGTAATTTTTTCTAAAATTGAAAAAAAATTGGACTTGAAAGGGTTAAAATTAAATAAATGCCATCAACATCATATATATCTCACAATATATTAGAACATCAACTTATATAGACAAACAAATGTATAAAATATTGTTATCCAGTCAAGTTGTTTCAAATAATAAAATAGCCATGACTATTGAAAAAAGGCTATATTTTAAAAAATCATTTAATTTTTTTAAAGCAACTTGCCTCAATAGAGTTTACTTTTTTGAAAAGGACAATAATAGAATAAAACAATGGCAAAAGAATTTTTTCAAAATGTTGTTGCCGCAAGTAATTATGACAGTTTGAATATTGGTCAAAAATGACATTTTTCAGACTTTGGCACTCTGTATCTAAAAGCGCATCCAACTTGCCTCAATTATATGTACAATTTTTAAAAGTGCTAATACATGGCTTTCAAATGCCACCTCATTTTTCATGGCAAGTGGAACGCGCAAGCTGTTATAGGGTCTTAAAAATGGAAAAAAACAGCAAAAATGAATCTTTTTGTGACCTTCTGTGACCTTGCGGCAAAAACTTGCCACGGGTTTTTCATCTATTATATAAAGTTCAACCCTCTTATATTCTAGATATAAAAAGAATTTGGTGGCAAGTTGTATGCACAAAGAGCTATGAGTCATGGCAATATCCATGTCTTAAAAAAACGCTTATTTTTTTTCATGACATGATGACCTTTAGGGGGCCATAAAAAATGAACAACTCAACTTTGGAGCAAAAAATTCTAGATTTAGTCTTTTAACAAGATAAGTAACAACTGGTAATTTTTTGGAGAAAATCTGAGACGGCATGAATCACGGGTGTGACACTCTCTCAGATTCTTGCTCCTAAACATCTGTTGTTTTACTTATAACTTGGGGGCTCTGTTTCCTACAAGCTATGCTCGCAAACCTCAGTTCAGGCACAGCAAACTCTAAAAATGCGCTAATTTGGTCGGCTTTAAAAATATTATGAAAGATTGAATTATAATTAAAAGACCAGTGGTGATTTTCTTGTAAATGGATTTTATCTATTAAAACAGTTATTTAAGTTTAAAGTTAGCATATAAAAAATGTGCATTTTTTTATATGAACACAACTAATACATACCTTACTTGAAAGTAATAATCACAGAAGTAATAAATAAATATTCCTAGGCTATTTGTTTGTAAATATAAAAATAATAATAATAAATTTAAAAAAAAAATCTGTAAATAATTATATATTTTTAATTTTTTCATAAAGAATTAAATTTCTTTAAACAAACCTAAAAAGGAAGTGATAAAATAATTAAAATCCAAATAATACCTCTTTCATTATTCTACCATTGCTATTTTGAGAAACTTCTGGGGGGACTAAAACTACAGTTCTTTCATCTTTAGCTCTAACACACTTCTCTTCTTCTTCCTCACATAAAGGTCGTATTCTGCAATATACTTCAATACGATCACTGCCATTTTTAAAATATTTAGTAGGCTTTTGTGGTGTTGGAGGAGGTCGCCTAGAAAAGAAATAAGAACTTTTTTTACAAGCTAATACAAGACAAGTACAGAATATAAAGGAGTGCCAGCACATAAAGTTATAGGTGATTACAGTGAAACTTTATTTTCTGCTTTCTAATTGCTTTTATGAAAAAGTGTAAAAAAATAATCCAGCTTATAAAGAATGCAAGGCTTAATTAATAAAAATAATAATAAAAGCTTAACTATTATTTATTATTTTTTATAAACCAAAAACTGCGAGGCGGTGCATAAACATTTATACATATATGTGCATCGCACCGATTTTTGTTTTTTTTTAAGACTACACCATTGATCTTAACGATGTCATCTAAAGATAAAAAGAATATTAATATATACAATGTTTTAATTAAAATGTAAGATTTTTTTAAAGTAAAAAAGTTAGTCTAAATTTAAACAGGTATGATAATTGACGAAGTTGGCACATTGAATCTTTCATTCCAGCAACATTTTACAAATAAGATCCAAAAATAGCGTTTATGATGATTCAAATACATTATGACGAAATATAAAATTGATTTGCATTAGAAGGAAGCCTATTTAATATAAATAAAATACTAACTGCTTTTTCATGTTTTCTTAAATATATTTTCCCGTCAACACAATCCACAATCAAAACAAAATACATAACAACACTTTGGCCGTGTTCAAAAGCGGCTTTTTTTGTGCGCGCGCGCTCAGAAGATTCTGCTTGGAGTAGGTGCTATAGAAGAAGAGAATTTTAAACTTATTCAATTATTGTATTATTTTTATGGTTCAGAATTGGTAAATACAAATACCATATCTCTTTATCCTTTCAAAATATGATTTTCGTAACAGAAATGCATACCTGTGACCACTCAAATAAAATTAAAAGTATTCCGGAAAAGTATCACGTGACCTATTTCATGTAATTAAGCCCGATTAGCATTTAAAAAATGACAATCAACCCTGCTCAAACCTTGACGCGCGCGACGCAAAAAAAATGATGGGCGATTTGATCACGTGATTGTGCGTTTTGTGCTTATCTGTTATTGGTTGCACGTTGTTTGTTGTCAAAATTGGTAGGTTGACTGATACAATTTAACAATTGGTGATTTAATTTTTTTTATAATTTAATTTTTATTTATTTAAAAATCATTTATCAGTTGCTTTATACTTTTCGTATTAAATAATAGAATACTGTTGATTCTATTGTTGTAATTAATAGAATGCTGTTGATAAACCAAGGTTGAGATATCCACACGGGGGACTAGCTAAGGGGGGGCTACCCTCCCAAAACATTGACAAATGTTGTTACACTTTGCAAATTTAAAACTTTTATGTCAAATTTAATTAAAATTTTAATAAAAACTGCAATACATTTTCTATTTTTGATAGAATTTGCAAAAGTTACAACTCTAATTGGGAATATTATTAATTTTTTTACAAATAAGAATTGTATTACATTTTCAAAGTGCGTTAACTTGGCAAAATTATAAAACGAGTTGGCGAATATAAAAATTTGACTTGACAATATTAAGGTTTTCTCCCCCACCAATAAAAAATCTTAGCGATGACCCTGTATCCACATATTACAAGACTGATTTGTAATCTACAATACTGGATTGATTTCAATGGAATTTGCATTGTTAGTTAGATAATTTTTCAGAAGAAGTTTTAGTATGTATATATTTCTTATTTAATGATTGTATATTTTAATACCGTGTGGATAACAGACCAAAATATGTCATAAAATATGAAAAACAAACGACATCCGAAATTATGTTAGTATAAGCAAAACACTTATTTATACTTTTAATAGAAAAATTATAAACATTCTAATCATACTTTATTCATTATAAAACTAGAAGGCAAACTCCAAATATTTCACTTCTTTAAAATATATGTATGCAGATATTCTTAATTTAAAAAAATGTATATCTTTTACATTTTGCTTTTATAATATTTTCCATTTTGATTTTAACACCGTAAAATATCCACGCATGCATTATATTTGCATCCTAATCTCAATAAAAAATTACTTCTAAAATTTTCAAAAAAAAAAAAAAAAAAAAAAAAGAACATTAATAATTATTTTATGCGTATACGGATATTTTCGCAGAAAACATTTTTTTTCATTTTCTTAATATATATATAAATCACTTTGGAACGATATTAATATCGTTCTAATTATCCTTTTAATATTCTAAATTTGGAATATTAAAACTTTCTCCGCAAAAATCTCATTTTCTCATATTTAAATAAGTATTTTATTATTATAATAGAAATACATGTGCTTCTGTATTATTAATATAAAATTTACCTTTAATAAAAATGTCTTATTTATTAATAAAAAGCAACCAAAAAAAAAAAAAAAAAAAAAAAAAAAAACACAAACCAACTTTTGGCCCGCGCAGGTATCGAACCCGCATCGTCTGGGTTCAAGCTCAGCATCCTGCCCATTCGGCCAGCCAGCTCACTTTCATTTGTAACAGATTATCTTTATAATTGGCACTACAAGTAATTACATCCTTGATCTGTTCTCCATCTGTTACTGAGCGAACAGTTACAGTAACTGGTGGCACAGTAGCGAGGACTGAACGCACATCCCACCAAGTATAAGTATCCACTCCATGTCCGTGGCTCCTAGCGTGCGCGTGCAGCGCGCGTAACAGCTGAACACGGCCTTTGAAATCGCGCTTGATTGGCTCACGTGACTTGAATCAGGAAAAATGTTGCCATTTCGACATTGCAGAAAATTATTAATAATTTAAACATGGAGGCAAAACTTTTAACCAGGGCACGGAGTCGGAGTCGGCCCATTTTTGAAGCAAAAGGGCAGTTCATCAAATGGCAGCGGTCACGTGATTTTCATGTTTCTCTACAAAACTGACGTCATCACCCCCAATGAAGCGGGAGATTTGGCGTTTTTTTTGGCGATTTTCTGGCAACCTCGTATATTTTTGTTGACATATAGATGTAAACAAATTATTATCACAAGTTACATGAAACATCACATACTATAATGTATTTCAGAATAATAATTAAATCAACGTGAAAAATTATGATTATCAATATTTAAAAAATGTATAGTAGATAAAAAAGTTTCATAAGCAGCTGTAATTAAAAAAAAATGTTTTATTACTCAACTTATTTACTTTGGAGTAAAGAAAATTTATAATTACAAAAAATATAACGATTGATTGACATATTGCGAGCGGAAAATTGCATATTTATTTAATGCTTCACTTTTAACGCTTATTGTATATTCATCTATTTCTATATAAATATTATTTATATAAAATCGTATTTTAATATACTAGGCTGTAATTCGAACTAAAACGCTCCTTTTTTAAAAGATAAAATTGTATTGTAATATATTAGGCTGTAATGCCGAACCAGAACGCTTTATTATTATTATTATTATTATTATTTTAACAAAAGCATGAAGGATTCATTGTAGATGTTATCACAACTTATTTGTGAATTTTACTTCCTTTTTAATTTCTGCTTTTCTAATGAATTTTTTTTTTCCTCAATATTATAGTTAAAATTTCTGTTACTTCTTTATATTTCTGAATTAGAATTTATTAAATTAGAAAGTAAACCAAATGCTAGAGTAAGACCAATGATATTGAGAAATTCGACATATTCGTACTTTAATATTCATAAGTTAATAAAATGCCAGCATTTTAGAATTCCCTCTATAGCATTTATCACTATTCTGAAGAATTCAGCATTCTTTTAATATTAGCCTGAACAAATTGAATCTGTGCTGTAGATATGTTTCTTAAAATAAATTTGATGGTACAGTTTAAACACTAAAAAATGTTGACAGATTTCACTCAGCAAATATAATTATATAGTATTTCTTTGACCAAAGCTATGAAATTTCTGATGTAATGATATTGCTGTCTCAAAAAATCCTGCATTAATGATCAAGAAGGAATATTACAGTCCCAATAAAAAGAATATCATAACCATAACATTATACATACTAAAATTAATAAAGCACACCTTTTAAAAAATCCTTAGGAGTTCCTTCTTACCATACTTTACTGTATTTTATTAATATTAGAATAGTTCCTTGTGAAAAACTATATTTTTTATTAGTTAGCCACAGTTTATATATTGACAGACAATGTTCTTGCCATAATCTAGCAATTTTTTATATTGCATTCATTTCATTTAAAATATAAATCTTTTATTATTTCATTAAAATAAAGAGGAAGAAAAACAGAAAATAATAAGGCAAACCAAGGCATTTTATTTAGGGATTGACCGAATACCGAATAGTTGATTTGGTATTTGGTGATTCAGCATGTAAACCGAATATTCGGTTTCGGCCAAATACTTATAAATATTTGGCTGAATTTTTAGAATAATTTATGAAAAATAATAGGTTAAGTATTACTCTAAAAGTACATGATGGCTAATGCCCATTTAATGTTATTTATTTCAATAGTATGCCTCAGTTATATAAGTGATAATTTATAAAATGATACATTATAATTATTTGTAATTGAAATTTAATATGGACAAAATATGAGGCAAAAAAAAGCTGTATGGCATTATCTGGTTATAATGTTTCTTTTTTGTTCATAAATCCATTTTACTTAGGGGAAATAAATGTTCACTGTAAACACTACTGGTAGGCGCAGATAAGTATTTCTTAACTAACTTGGATAACGTTGGATACTTATTTTTTTTTTTTTTTTTTTTTTCCAACCAAATTAACGGGTTGTCTTCCCTTGATATAAGTAGTATTACTATGTATGCAGCCAATTCATCTGAAGCTTTAATGTCTAATGTGATGATATCATTTTCAGTAGTAGGATTTTCACTTTCTGTTTTTTCACTTGTAGCAATTTCAACAAAGCACTCCCAAAATGATGAATGCACAGTTTATGACAGGGCATCATTTTTATTGAAATTTTGTGATTAATTTGGCTCAGTAATTTCAGTGTGAAAGGATATATTTATTATTTATTGCACTTTATTTTTAAATACATTTTTTAATTTATTAGCAGTTGCTCCATCTTTAAAAAAAGCTGTTTTGAATCTGGGATCCAAAATAGAGGCTAGAAAATAAAACTCATCATCATAAATTTCTGAAAAACGTTCTGCGAGTCTTTTTGGTTCTTTCATGGTTCCCACTCCAAAAAATTCTACATTATCACTTTTCCAAGTAACGTTTCAATGTAGAAATAATAGGTATTACTTCTGAAATTAAAGATTTTTTGTTACTTATAATATTTGTTATTTCTTCGAAAGGTCGGAGAAGCCTAAGAATACTTTCTATCATTATTAAAAAAGTTAATACATGCAAAAATATTTATTAAAAAATTTTAAGTATTCGGTTGCCGAATACCGAATATTCGGTGCACACTTTGACCTAATTTTTGGTAATCGGCGAAATTCCTGATTCAGTCAATCACTAATTTTATTTCAATATTAAAGCATTATTTTTATCTAAATCACAAAAAAAAAAAAAAAAAAAAAAAAACTGCATTAGCGAGGAAAAAATACTATTGAAACAATTTGCTCTCAGTTAACATAAAAGTACTTAAACAAAAGGTTATTATTAAGCTAAATTTAGTTTTATGAAATGTGAAATGAAGTTTAAGTATGCAGTACCTTTTATCCTCAGTACCGAATTAAATTCCTTATACATAGATAAGGATTAAAAAAAAAAAAAAAAAATGAAAGAGTTATACAGAGTAGCAATATTTGATATTATTTTAGCTTCATATCACTTTGAATTTTTGTGATATATCCATTCTTACTTTTCTAGTACATACAGCTATAATGAACCCTACTTTCCATAGTTTTTTACCAAGTCTTATTATTCTTGCAGCAAGGATTTTCTTTTAATAATACAGTTAGCTCCTTCACAATGTTTAATTTTAAATCTTTAATCACTGATATTTCAATACAGAAATTTTCTGTACTTAAATAGTGATAATACTCCAATTAAATAAGGTAAACTTAAAAAATAACTGGTGGGAATAATGAAGGATTCTGAGAATTTTAAATGCCACATATATCAGTCGCTCATCCCCAAGAGGTTAATAATATACAGTAGACTCCCTCAAATCCGCACAGCTTGGGACCAGAGGTTGTGCGGATTTTAGAATTTTGCAGATTTCTGATCATCGCTTTGTTTACATTTTTTAAACAGTAATTTGAGTGCAATTAATAGTGCAATTGGAACTATAACGAATGCTTACAATGTAATAAAATATTAAAATAAGTAATAAACTAAAATAGTAAAAATTTAGATAATTTATAAATTTATTAAAGTTCTAATAGGAAAGGTCAAGTTAATAATCAATAGAGTATGATTAAATATTCATTATTAAAGATTAAATGCATTTTTCCAAAATTATTCAACAAAACTTGCCTCATAAAGTTACATTACTCATTCACATCAAAATCATAAAATAAGTTTTTTTTTTTCCAAGTTTAGCCAGGCTTAGTAACAAAAAAAATCTTCATTAATGCATAAATATATTTGGTAAGAAGATTGTGATTACCAGTAATATCAGCACTATTTTGAACTTTTTCTGTAATAAATTTATTCTTCCTTCATGAAAAAACATGAACTCAGTCATATTAACAAAAATTACAAAATAAAAAACCTATGGAATTGATACATAACTAAAAAAAAATCAAATTCCCAATATCCAAATTGAAAGTTTCATTGTTTACATCCATAAAATATGTGTGGATTTTAGAGAGTTGTGGATATGAGGAAGTCTACTGTATATACATATGATACATATGTTTGTTGTTTTTTTGTTTATAGCAGGATTCTGTTATGAACAGGCTTTATTACAGATAATAAATTTGCTGGACATTTACCATTTAAAAAAAACTATAAAGTATTATTTGTATACAATTATGTATACATTTATAATGTAAGATGCATTTGTAACCTTCTTTTATTTCTAATTAAAAAGATTTTAACCTCTATTTAAAAAGATTTTAAATAAAATTTAAAATATTGAAAATATAATTCAATTTTAATTGAAATCATTGATTAACTCTAAATGAAAATGTTTAAGAGACTACTTCACTCAAATGAAAAGACCCGTTCGCTAATTCTAATCCTATGGGAGAAATTTATAAAAATATCTCGGTTGCATTTCAATATTTTTAGATGATTCTTTTTGCATTGGATAACTCAGATTGATCTGAATAGAGGTCGTTTTTTAGTTTTTCGATTTTGGTTGCAGATATTTTTTATGGGGTTGCTTTCTCTTTCCAAACCGGTTCCAAAAATGAAAGCGTCCGTGTAAAAAATAACTGTGAACAAAATGAAAAAAGTAACTAATGTCATGCATACAGATCGATCTCAGATATCCAAAGCCAAAAAATCATTTAAAAATATTGAAATGCAACCGAGATATCTGTATAAATTTCTTCCATAGGATTAGCATTAGTGAATGGGTCTTTTCATTTGACTGAAGTAGCCCCTTAAGATATGAAAGAAAAAAAAAATGCTAAACCTTCTTGTGACTTTATTCAACCTTCTATTTGATTAATTCCTGTTTGCATGTCTGAAATTAGTCATGTCATAAAAACAGAGGTACAATACCAAAAATTTCTTGATAAAAATGAATTTTCAAATATTTGTGCTTGTTTTTATAACTGAAGCCAAGACTGCTAGACGAGTCAGGCCCTGGTAATGTTTAACCACTCTACTACTCTCTGTTTGGGTCTGAATTTAATTAAATATTATTATCATCACCAAGATTATTATTATTATCATTACCATAACTGCAAAAACAAAAACTTTATTAGCTATAATTAAAAAATGTATTTATTTATTTGGCATAAAATTTTGTATTAGAAAATAAACTAAAACTTTTCTAAATACTATAAAAAAAAGAAAAAAGAAAAGATAGTTAATAGAAAAATGTTCATGGTAATTGTTAAATGAGAAAAGTAAAATGATTGTGAATGTACAAAAAAAGGATACAGTAGACTCTTTTAAATCTGCACAGCTTGGGACCAGAGCTTTTGCGGATTTTAGAATTTTGCAGATTTCTGGTCATTGCTTTGTTTACATTTTTTTAAAGGAAATTTGAATGTAATTAATAATGAAATCAAAAGTATAATGGATGCTTACAATATGTAAAATATTAAAATAAGTTATAAACTAAAATAATAAAAAATTAGATAGTTTTTAAAATGATAAAAATACTAAAAGCAAAGGTCAAATTAGTAATAATGTACAATTAAATATTCATTATAGAGATGAAATGTGTTTTTCCTAAATTATTCAATGAAACTTGCTTCATAAAGACACATTGCTAATTCACATCAAGATCATAAAATAATGAAGCTTTATTTCAGGTTTAGCCAGACTTAATAACTAAAAAAGCTTGATTAATACATAAATATATTTGGTAAGATTATGATTACCATTGATATCAGCAATATCTTGATTTTTTCAGAAATAAATTATTCTTTCTTCATGAAAAAACATGAATTCAATAACCTTAACAAAAATTACAAATTAAAAAATATATGGAATTGATATAATACTAAAAAAGTCAAATTTTGCACCTACATCTGAACTGAATGTTTCATTGTTTACATCCGTAAAATATGTGCGGATTTGAGGGAGTCTACTGTATATGTAAGTGTAACGGCAGATCCTAAAGGGAGGTCACGGGCAGGCTCAGACTGGCCCGCTGGCCGGTGCACTATTGTCTCAAGAAAACTTTGCATGCCTAAATTCTTAAGCTGCTCAAATATTCTTTCTCTTATTGAACACATGTATTCTGACTAGTGCACTAATTTTTGAGAATTCATTAAGGGAATAATTCTCACTCAACAGACAAGCAGTTTTTTTTTTTTTTTTTTTTTTCACAACAAAAAAATTAAAGATAGATCGAAACAATTTTAGAATAGGAAACCAAAGTAATCATCTCTGCATATGATTGAGAGAGAAAACATGCACTCAAGAAAAATTTTAATAGCCATGGCGCCCTGGGTTAGATTTTCACCGAATAATTTGCAAATTATCAATACTTTAGGTCTTAATACCTTGTTTCTTCCTCCCCCTTTAAAGTCAGACCTGAATGCACCTATAATTAAAACCATGCTTTATGAAAATAATTTGAGAAAAAAAAGACAAAAATATCAGATGGTAAAAAACATTTTGTTGTTGATTTGAAAACATGATCTTTGTTTATGAGGAATCTAAACCTGTTGACACTTTTGGACTCTGCAAGCTTTGGAATGAAACAGCGAGTGATTTTTTTTTTTAAATTCACAAAATCTACAACATAATTTTTGATTAGTAATATTCACTCTATTTAATGACAAACTTTCCGTGGTTAAATAACTATAAGGAAATTCTAGTATGTATTTCAAATTTAAAAATGTTAAATTTAATCATGGAAAGATCTATTATTTAAAAAAAATGATAATTATATTGAGAAATTGTAATAGGTTTTTTTATATAATAATAATTAAGCACACTGGACACAAAATCCTGCAACTTCGAGGAATAAAATCTGTGAGACATTTCTCTTGATTATCGAAATTTAAATATTTCCCTTGAACTCTAATTATCAGGGGGATCATGGGCTCATGAAAAAATACCTGAAATTTTAGCGAGAAAATGTTTCTGTATGGGAACAAGGGGGAAAGACAACATATTTATAACAGGAAGGCCAAATTACATAATATATAAACTTTAATTATGTTTAGCAATCTTATGAAATTGATATTTTATTTTAAGAATTGAACTATCATAAAAACTGGAATTTTGGTACAGTAAATTTACAAAATACCTGAATTGAGGTATATAACCTGAACACAATCGCCCCTGAATTATCAAAAGAATTTTGGAAATCATGGGAAGAGTGTTCTGTAAATTATTTTAGTGTAATAAAGTTAATCTTTATTAGACCATTTCTTTTTTGTATAAATTTTGGATACTTACGTATTAACGTCACTGCAGCTACAGATTTGATGGTTTTTAAGTATCCCCAATCTATGCCTAAAATTTTTGCGACAAATCATAAAATAAAACACTTTCAAAATTCAAAACACATTATTTAAAAACAAAGCAGTTAGTCGGATTTCAGTGGAAAATGGCCCGATATAGAGTTTAACTCCTGTATCATCGCTCCTGAAAAAAATAAAAATGCATCTTGATCTGTATTTGTGCAAAACAGGCATCAAAAATCAGTAAACAACAAGGCAACAAGAAATCCAAACGATAACTGTATGCGTGTGCAAACAACGAGATTGCTCTTTATTGCAGGGTTTGAAAAAGCCCAACCCACTGGGCCCAGTAGTCTAAAACCCAGGTTTTTTCGGGCTTTTTTGAAAAAACCCGGGTTTTTACGGGTTTTATTAAAAATTTTTAGAGAACTCTTCAAATTTCTAATTTTTACATGATGCACAGTACCTAAATTTTTCATTTATCAGTGAAACAAAGGTATAATTTTGCATTAAGTATAGATTAACAATAAAAATAAATATATAAAAAGAAAATATAAATATATTTAAAAAGATTATTTTGTATCTCATAGAACTAGATTACTGGAAGAATGATATATTAAACCAAGTGCAACTGAATTTCTTTATATAAATCTTAAGTTAAACAGACTAATTTATGCAATTTCTTTCATTTATTTCAATAGTTTAAAGCAGCAACATTTATGTAAATATTTTTATGAAGAAAAAAATAGAAGTCACACAATTGAAGCAACATTTATATTGCAATAGTATTAAATTGGATTATTTTAAAATCAATGTCAGTCATATCTATAAAGTTAGATCGTAAATGGCAATACACTTTAACTAGTTTAATTTTGTATGCCATCTGTAAGCAATCATTTAAAGTATCTGGATACATTTTAGATTATATTTTATTAGGCTTTTTTAAGTTAAAGAAATATGGTTCAGAATGTTTGTAAACAAGGTACTTATACTACTAAATACAAATTAAAATAACTAATTGATTACAAAAAGTTTATAAATCAATGATAATAATAAACATTATAATTTGCTTTTCCAAAAATTAATTATTAGTAATAATTTTAATAATGAAATTATCATTTAAGTACTATACTCAAACTTTTTCACTCTTTTTTTTTTTTTTTTTTTTTTTTTTTTGTTATAACAAGATTCCCAGAAAAACATGACTAGCAAATTCCTTGATTTTCCATGACCAAATCTCAAAAAATTCCCTGACTTTCCCAGATCAAATCTCGAAAAATTCTCTGACCAAATAAACATACAGCGAAATTTGATACTTATTTTCACAATCTTTTGCCAAAATTAGCAATTTTCTTTCTGCAATCATACTTCAATCTTTTTTTTTTGGCCCCAACTGTTTGATGAATTTTGTGTCATTTTTCATTTTTTCACTCAAATGTTTTCCATGATTTTTTTAGAAAATATTTGTAAACTCCCTGACTTTTCCTGTATATTTTGAGATTTTCCTGACTTTCCATGACTACTTTGAAATTCCCTGACTTTCCTTGATACTAGGAACCCTGGAAATCTGTCAAGATTTTTGTGTTGAAAATTACTGTATAAACTTTCATTGAACATTGAAGAAGAATAATAAATGTTGCGATTAATCTTAAAAGCTATAACAATACAAGCAATCAGGATGGGGATCACATTTCAACTGCCATCTTTAGGTATACATTAAGATTTAAAGCACTTGGATGCATTTTAAAATATATAGCCAAAAAAATCTTCGTTATTTACAAACTAATTTTTTTTATGGTCATTTTATCAATACTATTCTTTTAAATACGGTTAGTTTGAAACATATTTAAATTGGCATTTATCTTTTTATTCTCATATCTTAGATTAAATAATGATACAGTTGTGAAAACACGAGAAAATTTGAAAAAACCCACAAATGGGTTTTTTGATGGGTTTTTTCAAGTGGGCCCGCCCGAAAAAACCTGCCCGAGTTTTTTCGGGCTGGGCCCACTTCGGCGAACCCTGCTTTATTGGCACATCAGTACAATTTATGCTGCAGTGGCGTTAATACACTACCACATCATAAATTGCGCTGTACCAAATTTTGTAATAGTGAAACATAAATTTAGCATTTTGTATATAGATAAAGTCATGATTTAAGGCTAGAACAAAATGCCTCTTGCTACAAAATATCTTACTCGCAAAAGTAATAACTGTCAGATTGTAACAGAAATTAAATTTATCTCATATTTAACTGATTGATAAACAAATCTTATTACGTTAAAAAAATATTTAATTTTTAACGAAGGTTGAACTTTTTGCAGCATTGCAGAAACTCTATTTCGCGCGTAGCAAAAAAAAAAAAAAAATCTTAGTTTTCAGTTACCAATTTCTAGAGCATCAATGGTGATAAGTGGAATGAAAGGGGTTATTCAGAACTAATTATGCCAAAAATAATCATAAACTCTAGGAATCAGACTGAGCATAATGTTTATTAATTATTATTGTGTATAAATTATGCTTTCGAAGTCATCTACATTTAAAAAATTATATCAACTTTGAATTTTCAATTAGTAACACCCATTTTTGACATTTTATTTGAGTTTCTTGGATCCAAATGGACCAGGAAATGATTGTATATCCATATTATCTTAAATCTTGATACAGCTGGAAGAGCATGATTTTGAGGATGATATAATTGAACCCATTTCAAAAACATTAATTTATATCTTCATGAAAGTCATCTGATTTTTATACTAAATTGACCCAAACATATTACAGGTTTCTTTCTCTATTCAAAAAAGTTTTTTTAATTATTTAAACTATTAATAAATTTATATTAAAATCAATGTGAAATATAAAAGCAGTAATTCTTGATTACGCCCATTAATAACTACTTTGCGTATAAAAACAGCAAAAAATGTTGATTTTCTTAAAAATTTCAAAACAAATAAATCTTTTTTCCTTATAAAAGGTATCAAGTTGAAAAGCTAATAAAAAAAATCAACAAAACTAAGTATTTTATTACGAAAATAAAGTAATTGTAAAAAAAAAAAAAAAAACACCATTTTTGCCTGTGTAAAAACAATAAGGACAGCGAATAAATTCAACATAGTAACCAAAATAACTAATATTTCATATATTAATGCAACCACCTCTGAAGTTTAATGATTGCAAATATTCCACCATTCCTCGACATCATTCATTTTTGCACTGTTCGGGATTGTGTTTGTGCTATTCATCCTTAATCATAGACTTGGGTTCTGATGATGAGAAAAAATGCCTTCCTTTTTGATAAACTCAATCTTCTAGATCTCACCATAAGTTATTGATAGGATTTAAAACTGGATTTCTGAGCGCCCATTGCAAGACTTCAATATTTTTCTTGTGGAACTAATGTTTTGTGGAAAGGCACATTATCTCATTGTTATAGCCATCCTTTTTTTTTTTTCCCCTGCCAGAATTGTATCAACAAATGAGAGATGGCCAGAAAGAGTTCGTACATGTGTCTTTCAATTAAATTTTGCTAAAAACATATACATGGCTCCACATCTTTGAACAAAAAGCAGCCCCATGTTGCAATTGATCCACCACCTAACTGATGTTTTAATAAAATCTTTTTTTTTTTTTTTTTCTTAAATCATCTCAATAATATTTTCAACCACACAAGTGATGACTTGGGACAACAAACTGCTGCAGGTTACTTTCTCTGATGAAAATAAGTGAAACTTGAATGGTCCTGATATTATAAAAATTTTATTAAATCCAATTGATTTTTTAAATCACCAGAATATAAAACATTCACCTTTTATATAAACATTTTAATAAATTTTTTAAATTTTATTTAAGAAAGGTGTTATAATAAAAATAAATGACATTGACATGCTTCAGAACCGTCAAACAAGTTCCTTTATCATAATATAAATAAAAATAAAATTTCAAAATATTTCACAGTCAATACAAATGACACGCGACAATGAGATAACAAAAAACCTGCGCTCTTTTGTAAAAAATTAAAATATAGACCATGATCTAAAATGTAAATAAAAATAAAATTTCAAAACTATTGTGAGAATTTGAAAAAAAGAAAAAGAGATCTTCTCAAAACAGTTAATTGACGTAATCATTGCAGCATTAGACTGCTTTTCGTTCAGTGACGTTGAGTCACTTGTGTATATTTCCGAAAATTTTAATTCAAACATATATATACAAACTCTTTTTGACCATCTTTCATTTGTTACAACACTTCTAGCATGAAAAAAAAAAAAAAAAAGAAAGAAAGGATTAACAGCAAGATAATGCACCTATCCACACTATCCGTAAAGGCATTCAGAATTCTCTAAGGTGGGACTTTCCTCAATAATATACTTTATACAATAATTTTTTTCACATGCCAGTTTTGAGGCAATATAATGTAAAGTTAACATCCAAAACAATGCAACTTGGATCAAATTCCCAACAAAAATTCTATGTATTGCTGACAATTTGCACAATGTTGAATTAAAACTGAACATCCTAAAGAATCTAAGCGTAGGAAAAATCAGTCCTCTAGATTAGAGGATAAAGACGTGCCATCAGCAATGCCCTTCGAAATTTTTTAAGATAAACTAAAAAGCTTTTATATGCGAACATTTAAAAAAAAATTAGAGGGAAAAAAAAGTTTTTTTTTAATTTACCTAATTTTTCTTTTATATATTAAACTTATATCTCAAATAAATATAACTGAAGTAAACTTACTTGTTTTTGTTTATACGTGTTTTCTTTTTCTTGATTTTTATAATTTTTTTTATATGTAACAAAAGCATTGACCGGGAGGAGTTTCCTGTGTGAGTGGCCGAACACTGTGTGCCAGGCGCTACCCACGCTAGAAACTCTCCAAGCATTATGCCTTTATTCACATATAATTACAAACATATTCTTCTGTTGCCATTGTCACATCTCACTTTTTTTTAATGGGAGATCTTCTTGAAGAGAAATCTTTAGCATGCAGGGTCACAGTTGATGCCGGGATTTGTCTATGCCTGTGATGATTCTCATAGGGGAGTGCCGATTCTGCCAAAAGGGTGCAATCTGGACGAATTTCTTTTGCAGTAGCTTTTATCCCAATACATTGTTGGCACAGCTGACACAATTCCTGTGTAGCGGTTTAAATTCTAAAAAAAAAAAAATAAAATAAAATAAAATAAAATAAGTAAACAGATAAATAGATTTTGAAAACTTAAAGAAAATGTATTACTTACTTCTAAATTTTACTGCAACACTTACCTGAAAGAGATCTTTAAGGCTTTCATGCTTTGCCCTAATATCGAATTCTAGACCCAACATTTCACAAACTTCTAGAAAATTTTTCAATATTTAATTTATACATACTTTTTCCCTTAAATGAAACTTTTTCGAAAATTTACTAAAAAAAAACATACTTATTAATATTGATAACAATAGCTTTATTTTTAAAATCAAATTTAACTTCTTGAAATTCATCTTTGTGAGCCTGGTAGAACTGTTCATTCAGAAAAAAAATTTAACAAACTGGATCCCGATTGACAGTTCACCTTATACAATTTGGCAGGAAAGTGTTGTTCATTTGTTGTTATTATTCCCATCCATCATTTCTCTCATAACTCTGTCAATCTCAATATTATGGAAACCAACAGATGTTACATCATAATATGTAAGAAAAGCATGCGGATAGCTTGCCTCAGCTGAAATGTTAGCTATTGTCCTCATTTGTATTAATATTCATAGGAACCCCATTAAATAAATCAACTAACTACACCCGAAGCGAATGTAGTTTTCCCAGAATTAACCGTCCCCTGTAGTGCAACCCATCTATGTTTAGGCTTTCCAATCTGATAAGCATAAAGCAATTTACTTAACAATGGTAGTAGTTTAAAGAGTATTTTTATATTAATTAAATTTTAACAAAATACTTTCATATAATAAGGGTACTAGATAAACTACAGGGCTGAACAAAAGTATTCAAGTATGTTTTGATCTATTAATATTAATTGTTGAAAGAAAATTTTCAACTAGTTAGGCGTTTTCTTGCAAGACTAAATTTACTCATTATGTAGTATATATATATCAATCGGCAAATCAAATATGCGGCTGTTCAAAAGTATTAGAATACATATTTGGCTGTGAACAGTAACACCTTATTTCTATAGATAATGATGTTTTGTTAATGATTTCAGGAAGAGGAAGTGTAAGAAAGTGTTCCATAATCTATGCTTAAGGCATAATTTTTCTTACTTGTTTAACTTAAATGAGTTCAGAAAATTCATAAACTGTGTTATATTTATTTGGTACTTATTCAATTTCATTTAATTTAAATAAAACTTTTAGCAAATAAAATACTTATTTGAGTAGAAAAAAAATGGGGGAAATTTGGCAGATATATGTTTTCATATTAATAGGTCTGCAAAATTGACTGTTTTAAAAGTAAAAAAACTTTAATAAAGTATTTTTAAATATATTTTTTCCGTGAAGGATTGTGAATATATCTTGCAGGAACTAGAAGGAAATATTGTAGTGTTGCATATTGATTGAAAGGAAAAAAAAAAAATCGACAAGCATGTACAGTGAAACTCCAAATAAGGGACACTCCGAATAACGGACACCTCTATTTAAGGGACAAAAGTTCTGGTCCCAGTCCCTTGATATAGGCCGAGTAATGTATTTACCTCTGAATAAGGGACACCTGAAAATGCGATGAAAGGAGCTGGTTTTTGCATTTCAGATAATGAAGTAGCCAGTGATGAAAACAAAAATAGATTTTTGAGAGCTTATCAAACAGACAGGCAGTCATGTTGATATGACTCAATTGATGTGCATTTATTTACCCACAATTAGTGTTTTTATCCTCATCAAAAGTAGTGCTGAAAATTGTAAGGATGACTATGAAACTGAAGAAGAAATGGAAATTGTGAAATAAAGAACTTTACAGATGTTTTAAAATATGTAAAGTTCAATACTTTTTTAGTAAATGTTGCTGATAATGAAGGATTGAAATTTATATGTATGGTAAATGAACACTTGAAAGATTTGTAATGAAAAATTGAAATCTGCAAAAGAATCACTTTTGATTAAGTAAGATTCTTTTAAATGTTAATGCACATTTTACATTTATGAAATACTAGGTTATCCCGTCGACCATTTTCGCCAAATTATAAAAATCGCCAAACTAATAGCCAAGCTATACATGTTGACATAATTTTTAATTTAAATAACGGAAAAACAAATAAATTAGTAAAACACGAATAAAAATACAAATAAAAAGTGGAATTAAAGGTCACTTAATGATATTTTAAACACGTATATCGTGTTTAATGTCATTGAATGTGACATTCACAACCATCCATTATTGGCAAGTAATCTTATAATTTGGCGATAGTTTTTTGGTCGACGGGATAACCTAATAGTACCATTTTTGTTTATGTATTTTTGCTTAGTAACATTTTCAAAGCCTCTCTCTATCCATATTTATATTTCAGAAATATTATCTTAAGTATTATTCATTTGTTTCTTTTATCCCTATTCCGCTGTAAAAATCAATAATTATTTATTGAATTTGATATGGAAATTTGCCACTTTTAATGAAAAAATTTGTACAATTTTCTTCTTATTTACATTTCAGTTAGGCAACTTGTATTATATATTATTTAATCTTTGAATGCTTGAAAAATCTTTTGTATTACCGAAATATTATAATCATTGTTAAAATGTTACTTAAGTTTATGCTATGGATTTCAATAGCTTAATTTATATTCGGTTTTTTTTCTAAATGAGATTGAAGTTTTTTCTTTTCATTAATTTAAATTTTGAAATAAGCGAATATGATATATATTCTCATGCTAATTGAAAATTAATATTCATGACAAAAATTTATATGACATTTCCATTTTTGTGTTATTATTATTATTTATTTATTCGAAAGAATACCTTGGATATTTTTCGTTTTCTTTATTAAAAATAAAGCTTAGTATACTGCATTTAAAAAATAACATTAAATGTAAACTGAAAAATATCGCCAATATAGGCTTTAGGTATAATTTTAAGAATATTTTCTTATTAAAAATTGTTTTCGCGAAACAAACATTGAAATGCCAAATCTGTTATAATATACATTAACATCTAAAGTTATCATAATATTTAAAATTGGATTAACAACACTAGCATACGCAGCCCGCTTCGCCGGGCTTAATTTGAAAGTTTATTTAATAATTTATGTGTATGGTACGCTTCTCTCTCAGCTGGCGACGGATCCCCCGGTGACTCTACGCTTCTCTCTCAGCTGGCGACGGATCCCCCGGTGACTCTCCCCGGACCATCGGCACTCCACGTGCGTCGGGTGAGCGTCAGAACAAACTTTCAGCATATACATATGGGTGGTTGTACTTGAATGCACAGACCTGCGCGTTTTTTTCTATCTTGCTTTTATACCTCTGGACCGAGTTGGCGCATTGCCAAGATTTGCTTCCTCTGGACCGAGTTGGCGCATTGCCAAGATTTGCTTCCTCTGGACCGAGTTGGCGCATTGCCAAGATTTGCTTCCTCTGGACCGAGTTGGCGCATTGCCAAGATTTGCTTTCCCCTGTGCCTCAATTAATTAATTAATTATCCTCAGAATTCCTTTTATTTATAGAGATTTGTGTAAAAAATGTAAATCAATAATTCTACAAATCTTTTAATGAAGTAATCGATTAAAAATTTCAATGAATTAAATATCTATTTGTTGTGTCTGATTAACGTAATTCATATCCTTCTGGTACATTTAAACTTCACCTTTAATTTAATGTTATATTTTATGTCTATCTGAAAGATTAATTTAAAAAAAAGAAAAAACTCCGAATAAGGGACACCTCTATTTAAGGGACAAAAGTTCCGGTCCCATGGGTGTCCCTTATTTGGAGGTTTCACTGTATATCACAAATATTTTTCAAAATATACAATGTCTTTTTTATAAAATATTCTAGTATACTTATCATAATGATAAATAAGCTTTAATATAAAAATATACAAACAGTTTACAAGTATTTGAAAAGCAGGCATGATTCTAGCACTAGAAATATTATTATTCACGTAACAGACAAAAAATTATACGAAATATTGAACAAGAAGTAATCGGACAGATTATTAAATAGAAAACAATTACAAAACACTTACGTAATATATTTCTTTCATTTACATTCTAGTCTGGATAGCGCAAAGATTTCTGAATTTTCTATTAAAAACAAATAAATCAAATGCGATAAAGCAGCCAAAATGGTAACCATACATTCACTTGAAAGATGCCAATAATATGTGCGTGAAGTTGCGCAGATAGAAGATTTTGGGCGGTAATGTCCCTGACGTCATGTTGGAAAAGGCACGCCGCCCCCGCCAGCTAATTTACAAACCCTCTAGTTTTGGACAAGCTTGGCGAAGGGAAAAAGTAGCCAAATAATTTGGCGAGAAGAGATCAGGGCCTGACTAAGGCAGGGGCATGCGGGGCAATTGCCCCGGCCCCCCCCCTTAAGGGGGGCCCTCCAAGGACAAATAAGTTTTTCGTTAAAGGAGTGTCAAATGATAAAAAAAAATGGTCAAAAGTGACTAAGATTCTTTTTTTTTTTTTTCAATTTTAAGGGTCTCTCTTCTCCTAACCCCTCTGTTTCCGTACCCAGTGCCTTCATAAGGCCTCACATTTATCCTCATATTTCTGTAATCGAAAAAAAAAAACCCTGTATTCTAAAATTTTTTAAAGTTGTCTTTCTTCTGCTTTTATGTATATGGGTGATTCTCAAAATAGGGGACAATTTCAAAAGTGAAATCTTAAAAAAATTACTGTTAGCAAAATTTCTGAAAAAAAATAGGTGTTGTTATTATAGTATTAGGTATACTTTACATGTAGTCAGCAGAGCTAAATATTTAAAAATTAACTTAAAAAAAAAACACTGGCCTGCAAATTGAGAGTCATAACTTCCTCTCTAGAATTTGAGAGCTAATTCTAGGGTATTGTGGTGCGCTGATTACGAATATGTACTTAGTTTTTTTCCATCACCTTCAGATTTTTCAAAAAAGATACAGATAGAAAATAGAAAAAAAAACACAGGTTTTCACATAAAAAATATATATTTAAAAATGTACATTACTTTTAACATAAAAAACAACTAAAATATAATAATAATCACTGATCTAAATTACATGTAAATTTTATTTGTGGAACCTGATCCTTTTTTCCTGGAAGCTTCGGTTGTACGATTTTCGCTTAAATTTCCGGTTTGGATCGTCGCGCTTCAACAACCAGCAGTAGTCCACCATCAGTGGCGTAGCTAGAGCATTTTGTTTGAGGAGGAGGGGTGTGGAGATCGAATTTACCGAATGTTAATTGGAAATCATCGAATGATTGTAATTTAACTTATTAATTTTCTATTCTTGTATATTTAAGCTTTATTTTAGAATGAGCTCATATTTTAGAATGAGCATTGTGAAAACAATTGTATCTACGGTAGGGATGCAGAACCTTTTCAAGAGAAGTGCCACATAATAAATATTTCAAGGTGATCGGGGTTTCAATAACACGAAGATAATTCTATTGTAAGGAGGTGATCTGTGGCCCATAATGAGATAAAAGTTTGTCTCAGAGGCTAGGACCGATTTGCATATTTGGGGGCCCTGGGCACAAATACTTATGGAACCCTTTTGGACCGATACTTATAGGGGGTTTGAGGGGGGAAAATGAAAAAATATATTTACTACGATAACATCAATTATTGACTTTAATAATTACTTCAAAATATGCATCAAAATATTAAATATGATAATCATTAATTTACTTTTAAATAATTATTTCTCAATTTTGAAATTTAAATGAGTAGATTTTTTAAAACTAACTGTGTGATGTTGATTATTTTTTCCTATGAAAGTCTATGAATCTGGAATAATAGAATATGCAACAACTAATAATAAAATTTCGACAACATCAAGCTGCAATAATTTAAAATATTAGGGATTTAAAATATTGCTTTTAAGCTATGCTCACTAACTTCTAAATGATCTGACAAGAACAAGATTAAATAAGAATTAAAAATACAATACATTTTTTTTATTAAAATTATTTATATGCATTCAGTTAATTTTATTTATAATTTTACAATATATTTTTTACTTAGAATAAAATGTAAAATTCCATTAGATATTCAAACTACATCGGATTTTGGACTACAATGGAAAAACTTTCAGCAGCATTTGGGGAACCCCTGAAAATTGGGGGGCCCTGGGCCCGTGCCCCGAATGCCCTGCCGTAAATCAGGCACTGCTCAGAGGGAAGGGGGGGGGTACTCCTCTAGATTCACTTACCAGTCAAAACATTTAATTTAATTGGTAAGGATATATCAAAAGTTTTTACGTTTGAATATATAACAGATATCACAAGGATTATTTTCAAGATGAAATAATAATCTTTGACTTTTCGGGAGACTAAATTTCGCTTCGTCAAAAGTGTTAAAAAACAGACAAAAGTAAGTGGTGCCGAGTAAAAATTGTGAACTTTATGAACGAAGGCAACAGAGCAACTGATCAACAAGATTTTCCTGATCAACGAAATTCCCGTTTTTTCCGCGCCCGACCAATGAAATTTGCAATTTTCCATGCCTAATCGCAAGAATTCGCGCTTTTTTTCGAAACCGATCAAGAAAATTTGGGATTTTTTCGCTCCTGTTTGACATATTTCCCAATTTTTACGCACCCGATCAGTGAAATTCGCGATTTTTGCAAAGCTGATCAACAAAATTTGCAATTTTTCTATGTCTGGTGAACGAAATCTATGATTTTTTTTGTGCCTGATCGACGAAATTCACGATTTTTCTGGGTCTGATCGACAAAATTTTAAATCTTTCCGCAAATGATTGGCGAAAATTGGCGATTTTTCTTCACGTGATTGACAAAATTCGCGATTTTTCCGTGCTCAATCATCTAAATTAGGGCCTTTTTCCATCCTCAATCAATGAAATACACATTTTTCCGCTTACGAACAATGAAATTCGTGATTCTCAACTGACTGACAAAATCTGATTTTTTTTGCCGCCGCAAATTGATGAACTCCGTGATTTTTTCTCACGATAAATTGACGAAACTCAAAATTGTTCAGTGGTCGCTCAAAGAAATTTTCAATTTTTCCGTGCCTCATCGACGAAATCTGCGGTTTTTCTGTGCCCTAACAACAAAATTACCAATTTTTTCGTTTCGAGTCAACAAAATTCGCGAGTTTTTCATAACCGATAACCCGCATTCGTGCTTTTTACAAAGCTAATTGACCATATTCGCGATTGTTTCGTTCCCGATCGACGAAATTAGCAATTTTTTGCGTGCCATATCAACGAAATTCGCGATTTTTGGTTCCCGATCGACTAAATTCGCGCTTTTTATGAAAGCGATCAACCATATTTTGTGCTTTTTTCGTGATCAATCGACGAAATTAGTGCGTTTTTTCGTCTTTGATCGATGAAAGGCGCATTTTTCCGTGCACGAAAAGTGAAATTCGTTATTCTTAAATGACTGACGAAACCCACATTTTTCCGCTTTAAATTAATGAAACCTGTGATTTTTTTCTTGCGATAAACTGACGAAACTCATAATTGTTCTGCAGCCGTTCAAAGAAATATCCAATTTTTCCGCGCATAAGCGACAAAACCTGCAGTTTTCCCGTGCCTTATCTACGTGATTAGCGATTTTTTCGTTGCGAATCGATAAAATTCGCGAGTTTTTCGTACCCGATCGCCCGCATTCGCGCTTTTTACAAAGACGATCGCCCATATTCGAGATTTTTCCGTGTTCAATCTATAAAATTCCCGATTTTTCCGCGCCTAATCTACGAAATTGGAGTTTTTTCTGTGCCCTCTCAATAAAATTCGCGATTTTTTCGTCCCAGATAGACAAAGTTTGCTTTTTTTTCGTGTTCAATCGCATTTTTTCGGAGACCTATAGACAAATTTCGAGACTTTTCGTAGGCCGATAGACAAAATTCGCGATTTTTCCATGTCTGATAGAGGATAATTTCGAATTTTCCGATCCCGGTGAACGAAATTCGCGTTTTTTTTCGAGCGGTAAACAGACAAAACAGGCGACTTTTCCGCAACCTATGAACAAAATTTGCAATTTTTTCACGCATCATCAAAAAATTAGATTTTTATTCTTACCCGATTGGCGAAACCTGCGAGTTTTCTCGTCCGATCGAAAAAATTCGTCGTTTTTCCAAACCTGATCCACAAAATTTGCCATTTTCCCCCTCACCTCATAGGTAAAATTCGATACTTTTTCACATTCGATCAACAAAATTCGCGATTTTTTCGTTCCCGATCGACTAAATTCGCTCTATGTTACGAAGGCCATCGAACATATTCGCAATTTTTTTGTGCTCAATCAATGAAATTAGCGCCTTTTTTCATCCTTGATCGATGAAAGACGCATTTTCCGCTTACGAACAATGAAATTTGCGATCCTTAACTAACTGACGGAATCTGCATTTTTTTCCACAGTAAACTGATGAAATCTGTGATTTTTTCTCGCGGTAAACTAACGAAACTGACGATTGTTCTGCTGCCGCTCAAAGAAGTTTTCGATTTTCCGCGAATCATCGACAAAATCTGCGGTTTCTCCTTGTCCTATCAACAAAATTAATTTTTTCATTGCGAATCGACAAAATTTGTGATTTTTTTTCGTGCCTGATCAACGGAATTGGCAATTTTTCCGTGCCCGGTCAACGAAATCTGCGTTTTATTCGCACGGTAAAGAGGCGAAACAGGCGACTTTTCCGCAACCTATGAACAAAATTTACAATTTTTTCACGCATCATTAAAAAATTTAGAATTTTTTTCTTGTCCGATGAACGAAATCTGAGATTTTTCACGTCCGATCGACAAAATTCGTGATTTTTCCGAGCCTGGTTGACAAAATCTACGATTTTTTTTGTGCCCGAACGACAAAATTTGCTATTTTTTTCCAGCTCCTCATCGGTAAAATTCGATACAATTTCACACTTGATGAACAAAATTCGCGATTTTTCCGTGCCTGATCAACGAAATTTGCGATTTTTAAGTGACTGACAAAATTTTCAATTTCCATATCGCAAAATGACGAAATTTATGATTTTTTCCTGCGACCTAGGCTCAAAATTGCAATTTTATCCAGTTATAAATTGAAGATATTCGCGGGCCGCACGTTAACCCATCGCAGGCCTCTTTTGACAAGCGGGTCACAGGTTGTGCTTCCCTAATTTACAAACATGTACTTTTTATACTATTAATTTCAACACAATCTAACTGACTGGTAAAGTAATCATACAATTTTCGCTCAGTTGGAAATTATTCAATTCATATGTACTTTTTAATTTTACAAACATCAGTTAAAAGATCGGAAAAGAAGATTACGGAGGCGGGGTGTGATCGTTACGTTTCTGAAAGCAAGATAACGATTTGTCTTTATCTTGTTCCATTTTTACAAGCGAATGACGAAAAAGGGTAATCAACTCAGAATGAATAATAATAATAATAATAATAACATAGTGTAAATAGTAGAGCGTTAATAATTAAGAAAATATTTAGTAGTTTTAAATTATATTTTGACATTGTTTTATGTTTTGCAATACATTTTAAAATACAGTCGAGTCTCTATATAACGAAATCCATCGTTCAGTCAAAAAATTCGTTATATAGAAAAATTTGTCGAATAGATAACGGCACAAACAATTTTGAAACAGGATTGTTTTTGAGGTGTTTAATTGAGTTTTTGAAATATTTAACGGAATTTTTCCAGATTTTTCACCACTTCCTTTTTTTCCAGTGTCTTATTCATTATTTTCAAAATTATTACTTTATCAGAGAGAGTTATGATTATCGTAGAAGCGATTTTAACCTCCTCAGTCCTGAGACAAATTTTATATGGGACTACAAAAGCCAGTTTAAAAGTCTAATAAAATATCTTCAAAGATGCATCAGTCTATATATCAAAGCTTCTAATAGGCAAACATCTAATTTTAAAGTCTACATGTAATTTTAACAATTCTAGAAGTATTTAAATTAATTTAAAGGATGTTTTTTTAGTGTCGCCTCCAGGCGACATCAGGACTGAGGTGGTTATGCAGATGCAATAGACGATAACACCAGCACAGATGACATTTAGTAACAATTCTTCATTCAAATGATCTCTCACAACAAAAAATGCTCCGAGTCGCCACAGACAACAAACATTCACTTTAAACTAGAGTAATGAGAAATAATTTAGGTACATGAAAACCTGCTGAAAAAAAGATCTTTTCTGCAACTGCCCCCTTATCCCTTCCTTATTCCTGCCTTACTATCTAAACCAAGAAACGAGCAGCATTTTCAAGACGAAAATGGAATAGTTTTATCATTTAGGATGCTTTGCGATAATAGAGCACGGGCACGGTTGCAAGTAAACTGTCATTTTCGCTGTTTGGGTGGCAGAAACTTCGCCGTTCCTTGTTTGTCGTCGTTTAAATCCATAGCAATCTTCCCGATATCATGACTTTTTCGTCCAATCATGATTATTTTTTGGAAAAATATAGTCCTGTCTGGCTAGGCTTAACCTTTTTCTAATGTTTCATTCACCCTCTGCCCCCCCCCCCCGATATATAAAAAAAATAAACATTTATTTTTGATCTATATAGTTTAAAAATTCTGTTCCGTTTACGGCTTTCTACTGATAATAAATCAATAATGAATAAAGCAAATTAGGTTTCTTCCGTCAAAAATTACACTTTCCGTCCTTTGCCCCCCCCCCCCCCTCCTCTGATCATATACAGTTTCATATTTTTAAAACTCTTTATTTTGTTTAAATAAAATTTGTCGCATTTATTTCTGACTTATCACAATAAATAAATAATAATTTAGATTATCTCCAGCTTATCCGAAATATGTATGCTTCCATTCTTAGCCCCCCCCCCCCCATTCCCATCATGCAAATAAGTTTTTTTTTAATTTCTATAAAAAAAAAAATTACTATTTTTTTTCTCTTTCCAGAGACAAAAAATAATCAAATATATCAATACAAATATATCGATTTTTTATCATCTCTTTTATTCCGAAAAAAATTCTTCCCTCTGCCCCCTCCCCCCCCCTCCAGCAGAATGAATTTTAAAACTTTGAAATTCTTCATTTGAAAAGAAAACTGATATATTTGTTGCTCACTAATAAGAATAAATAAATAATGATTAAATCACTTCCTAACATTCCGAACTTACGCTTCACCATGTAGCCCCCCCCCCCTTCCGGAATACAAAGGAGTTTTTTTTTAATCTTTATTTTACATAAAAAATCTTTTCATTTCATTGTTCCGTAGTCGCAAAAATAATTAATCATATAACTTATACTCTGTTTTTAAAATTCTCATCCAGTCTTCTCTTTGCCCTCCCCCTCCCTCCCAGTTTGCTGATTGTCAAATATTTAAAAATAGTTATTTAAAAATATTGATTTAAAAAAATATTTATTTTTAAAAATATTTATTTAAAAAAATGCCAGACCTGTGTGTCATTAATACATGAAAAATAATCTTAATTATCGTTAACCTACAATCATTTACGCTCCCCCCCTTTTGATACAAATATATTTGTATGCTAGTAGGAAAGATTGAGAAGCATAAATTGTGATTTCTTAGGTTTTAAAGTTAAAATCTTTAAGTTATTTTTATTTCTATGTAAAAAAAAAAAAAAAAAAAAAAAATTATTAATACTACTACTAATAATATTTTTTTGTTTGTTGTTCTGTAACGACAATAGAGAAATAATTAGTAATATAAATAATCCCCATTACTGAAATTTCCGTTTCCCTTTCTTCTCATATCCTCCGTATAATATTCAAAATTTCAATGAAAAGCGTATTCGTTGATATCTAATAACTATAAATATCTCCTTTCTCCTCGCCCCACTCAAAAAATAATAATTCTGCCCCCTCGTGTGTTTTGCTACAGCACACTACAAAAAAAGTGCATTAATAACTCTAAAATAAAATTTGTTAATATCTCAAAGTAATGATATTTGTACGAGAAGTCTGTGGTAATTACAGTGGAAAAGGAATCGTTTTTGCCACCCAAACAAGCGAGCAGCTGAAGCGTGACGTCACATGCTAATAGGCAAACATCTAATTTTAAAGTCTACATGTAATTTTAACAATTCTAGAAGTATTTAAATTAATTTAAAGGATGTTTTTTTAGTGTCGCCTCCAGGCGACATCAGGACTGAGGTGGTTATGCAGATGCAATAGACGATAACACCAGCACAGATGACATTTAGTAACAATTATCTCTCACAACAAAAAATGCTCCGAGTCGCCACAGACAACAAACATTCACTTTAAACTAGAGTAATGAGAAATAATTTAGGTACATGAAAACCTGCTGAAAAAAAGATCTTTTCTGCAACTGCCCCCTTATCCCTTCCTTATTCCTGCCTTACTATCTAAACCAAGAAACGAGCAGCATTTTCAAGACGAAAATGGAATAGTTTTATCATTTAGGATGCTTTGCGATAATTGCAAATCGCTCCAGTAACAAGCATATGTTTCAAACTTTCCCAAGAACACATACTCATCTTGGTTAAACAAAATCAAGTGTAACCTTGTAAAAATGACGTTTTTCTTGGGGGATTGGCGGGGGGGATGTGAATGCCATTATTTGGACATAAGGAATAAGGTAGAGCAATGTATTTATGAAATATAAAGAAGAAATCAACGAAAAAAAGTTATTCTACAAATTATTTGAAGCGTTTTATGAACATATATAAAAACATTTTTGAAAAAAATTCGTTAAATGGAGATATATATTTCGCTATATGGAGATTATTTTTAATATAATCATGAAAAAATTGACCGCTCCTACAAAAAATTCGTTAAATAGAGAAATTCGTTGGATAGAGTTTCGTTATAGAGAGACTCGACTGTATATTTTAGATAATTCTTAGGAGGGAAAAAATGCAGCATGAAATGATGTATTTTTGAATGAAATAAATTACCAAATGTAATGCGTATTCCGAATGTGGGGTATGAGTATTTTGAAAATATTCAATAGTTTTAAAATTTTTGACTTTGTTTTATGTTTTTTAATAATTTTTTAACATATTTTCAAAAATTCTTAGCAGAAAAAAAATATATATATAGGCGAAATGGTGCAATTTTTGAACGAAAGTGAAATTACCGAATGTAATGTGTATTCCGAATTTGGGGTATGAATATTCCGAAAATATTTAAATTTTTAAATATTGACAATTTCTGTCCATCACTTTTTACATTGTTTTATGTTTCGTAGTATTTTTTTAAGTATATTTTTAAAATATTTTAGAAAGGAAAAATACACCACTAAATGAAGGAATTTTTGAACAAAAGTTAAATTACCGAATGTTGGGTGTGAGTATTCCGAAAATATTTAATAGTTTTAAATATGCTTTGACATTGTTTCATGTTTTGTATTATTTTTTTAATAAAAAAAAAAGCTTAAAAGGGAAAAATACAGCGCAAAATGATTCAATTTTTGAATAAAGTGAAATCACCGAATGCAATGAGCATTCCGAATGTGAGATATGAGTGTTCTAAAACTATTTAATAGTTTTAAACATGCTTTAAGGTTTGTAATAAAATTTTTAAAAAATTTTTAATTCTTACAAGGTTTTTTTTTGTTTTGCGTTTACGACGCCTAATTATCAGCACATGGGATATAGGCCCTAATGGGGTGGGTTGCCCTCCGTTGGGGTGAACCTAGTCCGTATTTACTCAAGGAAATCCAATGTTCGAAGAAAACCACGGGAAACTCCGAACGATTAGGACGACGGCCGCGATTGGGTTCGAACCCAGCACCTGCCGTCTACCACTTTCGTTGGCAGAACCTCTCGACTACTGGTGAAATACTGCACGAAATAATTTCATTTTTGAATGAACGTGAAATTATCGAATGTAATGAGTATTTCGAATGTGGAGTATGAGTATTCTGAAAATACTTTAAATATATTTTGACATTATTTTATGTTTTGTAATAATTTTCTAAATTAAAAAAAAAAAAAAAATTAGAAGGAAAAAACACAGTGGGAATTTATACTGTTTTTGGGCGAAAGTGAATTTACCGAATGAAATGAGTATACCAAATGTGGGGGGGGGGGGCGGGGGTCGCACTCCCCCCCCTGTAGCTACGCCCCTGATCACCACAACTTGCATTCAAAGACAAATGCCGAGTAATAGGTTTTCTATATCTATCGAAAAATCTAAGCAAATGCTTTTATATAAATAAAGCATATTTAAAATCATATCATGCATGTAAACAAGTATAGTTAGATTTTAACGATATCCCTATTTTTTTTAAGCTATTGCATACCTTTTATCGTGGACTTTGAGCGCGACGACCGAATCTAGAAATTCCGTAACGAGAAAAAAAACCTAACACTCCGGCTAACGTCGTTTCAGTTCGGCAGACTTCCCATTTATTCAATAAAAGAAAAAAATTTGTTTTCTTATCGGTCATCACGCTCAAAAAGTGTAACTTGAATTAATATCAAAGAAAAAGAAAAAACTTAAATTAATATCAAAGACAAAAAAAAAAAAAAAAAAAAAAAAAAAAAAAAAAAAAAAAAAAAAACTGCATAAATAAAAAATAAATAAATAATTATAATTGCATAAGTTGATAAAAAATGCTATGCAATAGCTTTATCGCGGCAGTCCCCGAGTGCCACACGCATTTTTTTTTTTTTTTTTTTTTTTTTTTAAGATGTAATATTAATGACAACGGTATTTATAAATCATAAAAAAATAGTAATTATTTTGATTTTGCGGGTTGTTATTGAAAGGAAAAATAGAAGAAATGAAAATCAGACGACACGATAATAACTCACTGGACGATTTCAACGTAGCGACGTATAAACAGCAATTTCTAGAGCGGGAATAGGGCATTCCAACATGACGTCAGGGACATTACCGCCCAAAATCTTCTATCTGCGCAACTTCACGCACATATTATTGGCATCTTTCATGTGAATGTATGGTTACCATTTTGGCTGCTTTATCGCATTTGATTTAAATGCCAAATGCTTTAGTTAAAATAACCTTAATCATTTGTTTTTAATAGAAAATTCAGAAATCTTTGCGCTATCCAGACTTGAATGTAAATGAAAGAAATATATTACGTAAGTGTTTTGTAATTGTTTTCTATTTAATAATCTGTCCGATTACTTCTTGTTCAATATTTCGTATAATTTTTTGTCTGTTACGTGAATAGTAATATTTCTAATGCTAGAATCATGCCTGCTTTTCAAATACTTGTAAACTGTTTGTATATTTTTATATTAAAGCTTATTTATCATTATGATAAGTATACTAGAATATTTTATAAAAAAGACATTGTATATTTTGAAAAATATTTGTGATATACAGTGAAACCTCCAAATAAGGGACACCTATGGGACCGGAACTTTTGTCCCTTAAATAGAGGTGTCCCTTATTCGGAGTTTTTTCTTTTTTTTTAATTAATCTTTCAGATAGACATAAAATATAACATTAAATTAAAGGTGAAGTTTAAATGTACCAGAAGGCTATGAATTACGTTAATCAGACACAACAAATAGATATTTAATTCATTGAAATTTTTAATCGATTACTTCATTAAAAGATTTGTAGAATTATTGATTTACATTTTTTACACAAATATTTCATACATGTAAAATGTGCATTAACATTTAAAAGAATCTTACTTAATCAATCAAAAGTGATTCTTTTGCAGATTTCAATTTTTCATTACAAATCTTTCAAGTGTTCATTTACCATGCATATAAATTTCAATCCTTCATTATCAGCAACATTTACTAAAAAAGTATTGAACTTTACATATTTTAAAACATCTGTAAAGTTCTTTATTTCAAAATTTCCATTTCTTCTTCAGTTTCATAGTCATCCTTACAATTTTCAGCACTACTTTTGATGGGGATAAAAACACGAATTGTGGGTAAATAAATGCACATCAATTGAGTCATATCAACATGACTGCCTGTCTGTTTGATAAGCTCTCAAAAATCTATTTTTGTTTTCATCACTGGCTACTTCATTATCTGAAATGCAAAAACCAGCTCCTTTCATCGCATTTCAGGTGTCCCTTATTCAGAGGTAAATACATTACTCATCCTATATCAAGGGACTGGGACCGGAACTTTTATCTCTTAAATAGAGGTGTCCGTTATTCGGAGTGTCCCTTATTTGGAGTTTCACTGTACATGCTTGTCGATTTTTTTTTTTTTCTCCTTTCAATCAATACGCAACTACAATATTTTCTTCTAGTTCCTGCAAGATATATTCACAATCCTTCACGGAAAATATATATTTAAAAATATTTTATTAAAGTTTTTTTACTTTTAAAACAGTCAATTTTGCAGACCTATTAATGTGAAAACATATATCTGCCAAATTTCCCCCCATTTTTTTTCTACTCAAATAAGTATTTTATTTGCTAAAAGTTTTATTTAAATTAAATGAAATTGAATAAGTACCAAATAAATATAACACAGTTTATGAATTTTCTGAACTCATTTAAGTTAAACAAGTAAAAAAAATTATGCCTTAAGCATAGATTATGGAACAGTTTCGTACACTTCCTCTTCCTGAAATCATTAACAAAACATCATTATCTATAGAAATAAGGTGTTACTGTTCACAGCCAAATATGTATTCTAATACTTTTGAACAGCCGAATATTTGATTTGCCGATTGATATATATATACTACATAATGAGTAAATTTAGTCTTGCAAGAAAACGGCTATCTTGTTGAAAATTTTCTTTCAACAATTAATATTAATAGATCAAAACACACTTGAATACTTTTGTTCAGCCCTGTAGTTTATCTAGTACCCTTATTATATGAAAGTATTTTGTTAAAATTTAATTCATATAAAAATACTCTTTAAACTACTACCATTGTTAAGTAAATTGCTTTATGCTTATCAGATTGGAAAGCCTAAACATAGATGGGTTGCACTACAGGGGACGGTTAATTCTGGGAAAACTACATTCGCTTCGGGTGTAATTAGTTGATTTATTTAATGGGGTTCCTATGAATATTAATACAAATGAGGACAATAGCTAACATTTCAGCTAGGGCAAGCTATCCGCATGCTTTTCTTACATATTATGATGTAACATCTGTTGGTTTCCATAATATTGAGATTGACAGAGTTATGAGAGAAATGATGGATGGGAATAATAACAACAAATGAAGAACACTTTCCTGCCGAATTGTATAAGGTGAACTGTCAATCGGGATCCAATTTGTTAAATTTTTTTTTCTGAATGAACAGTTCTACCAGGCTCACAAAGATGAATTTCAAGAAGTTAAATTTGATTTTTTAAAAAAAGCTATTGTTATCAATATCAATAAGTATGATTTTTTTTTAGTAAATTTTCGCAAAAGTTTCATTTAAGGGAAAAAGTATGTATAAATTAAATATTGAAAAATTTTCTAGAAGTTTGTGAAATGTTGGGTCTAGAATTCGATATTAGGGCAAAGCATGAAAGCCTTAAAGATCTCTTTCAGGTAAGTGTTGCAGTCAAATTTAGAAGTAAGTAATACATTTTCTTTAATTTTTCAAAATCTATTTATCTGTTTACTTAATTTTTTTTTTTTTTTTTTTTTTTTTTTTTTTTTTTTTTTTTTTTTAGAATTTAAACCGCTACACAGGAATTGTGTCGGCTGTGTCAACAATGTATTGGGATAAAAGCTACTGCAAAAGAAATTCGTCCAGATTGCACCCTTTTGGCAGAATCGGCACTCCCCTATGAGAATCATCACAGGCATAGACAAATCCCGGCATCAACTGTGACCCTGCATGCTAAAGATTTCTCTTCAAGAAGATCTCCCATTAAAAAAAAGTGAGATGTGACAATGGCAACAGAAGAATATGTTTGTAATTATATGTGAATAAAGGCATAACGCTTGGAGAGTTTCTAGCGCGGGTAGCGCCTAGCACACAGTGTTCGGCCGCTCACACAGGAAACTCCTCCCGGTCAATGCTTTTGTTACATATAAAAAAAATTATAAAAATCAAGAAAAAGAAAACACATATAAACAAAAACAAGTAAGTTTACTTCAGTTATATTTATTTGATATATAAGTTTAATATATAAAAGAAAAATTAGGTAAATTTAAAAAAAAAATTTTTTTTCCCTCTAATTTTTTTTTAAATGTTCGCATATAAAAGCTTTTTAGTTTATCTTAAAAAATTTCGAAGGGCATTGCTGATGGCACGTCTTTATCCTCTAATCTAGAGGACTGATTTTTCCTACGCTTAGATTCTTTAGGATGTTCAGTTTTAATTCAACATTGTGCAAATTGTCAGCAATACATAGAATTTTTGTTGGGAATTTGATCCAAGTTGCATTGTTTTGGATGTTAACTTTACATTATATTGCCTCAAAACTGGCATGTTAAAAAAATTATTGTATAAAGTATATTATTGAGGAAAGTCCCACCTTAGAGAATTCTGAATGCCTTTACGGCTTGTGTGGATAGGTGCATTATCTTGCTGTTAATCCTTTTTTTTTTTTTTTTTTTTTCATGCTAGAAGTGTTGTAACAAATGAAAGATGGTCAAAAAGAGTTTGTATATATATGTTTGAATTAAAATTTTCGGAAATATACAAAAGTGACTCAACGTCATTGAACGAAAAGCAGTCTAATGCTGCAATGATTACATCAATTAACTGTTTTGAGAAGATCTCTTTTTCTTTTTTTCAAATTGTCGCAATAATTTTGAAATTTTATTTTTATTTACATTTTAGATCATGGTCTATATTTTAATTCTTTACAAAAGAGCGCATGTTTTTTGTTATCTCATTGTCGCGTGTCATTTGTATTGACTGTGAAATATTTTGAAATTTTATTTTTATTTATATTATGATTATGGAACTTGTTTGACGGTTCTGAAACATGTCAATGTCATTTATTTTTATTATAACACCTTTTTTAAATAAAATTAAAAAATTTTATTAAAATGTTTATATAAAAGGTGAATGTTTTATAATCTGGTGATTTAAAAAATCAATTGGATTTAATTAAATTTTTATAATATCAGGACTATTCAAGTTTCACTTATTTTCATCAGAGAAAGTAACCTGCAGCAAATTGTTGTCCCAAGTCATTACTTGTGTGGTTGAAAATATTATTGAGATGATTTAAGAAAGAAAAAAAAAGATTTTATTAAAACATCAGTTAGGTGGTGGATCAATTGCAACATGGGGCTGCTTTTTGTTCAAAGATGTGGAGCCATTTGTATATGTTTTTAGCAAAATTTAATTGAAAGACACATGTACAAACTCTTTCTGGCCATCTCTCATTTGTTGATACATTTCTGGCAGGGGGAAAAAAAAAAGGATGGCTATAACAATGAGATAATGTGCCTTTCCACAAAACATTAGTTCCACAAGAAAAAATATTGAAGTCTTGCAATGGGCGCTCAGAAATCCAGTTTTAAATCCTATTAATAACTTATGGTGAGATCTAGAAGATTGAGTTTATCAAAAAGGAAGGCATTTTTTCTCATCATCAGAACCCAAGTCTATGATTAAGGATGAATAGCACAAACACAATCCCGAACAGTGCAAAAATGAATGATGTCGAGGAATGGTGGAATATTTGCAATCGTTAAACTTCAGAGGTGGTTGCATAATATATGAAATATTAGTTCCTTTGGTTACTATGTTGAATTTATTTGCTGTCCTTATTGTTTTTACACAGGCAAAAATGGTGGTTTTTTTTTTTTTTACAATTACTTTATTTTCGTAATAAAATACTTAGTTTTGTTGATTTTTTTATTAACTTTTCAACTTGATACCTTTTATAAGGAAAAAAGATTTATTTGTTTTGAAATTTTTAAGAAAATCAACATTTTTTGCTGTTTTTATACGGCAAAGTAGTTATTAATGGGCGTAATCAAGAATTACTGCTTTTATATTTCACATTGATTTTAATATAAATTTATTAATAGTTTAAATAATTAAAAAAACTTTTTTGAATAGAGAAAGAAACCTGTAATATGTTTGGGTCAATTTAGTATAAAAATCAGATGACTTTCATGAAGATATAAATTAATGTTTTTGAAATGGGTTCAATTATATCATCCTCAAAATCATGCTCTTCCAGCTGTATCAAGATTTAAGATAATATGGATATACAATCATTTCCTGGTCCATTTGGATCCAAGAAACTCAAATAAAATGTCAAAAATGGGTGTTACTAATTGAAAATTCAAAGTTGATATAATTTTTTAAATGTAGATGACTTCGAAAGCATAATTTATACACAATAATAATTAATAAACATTATGCTCAGTCTGATTCCTAGAGTTTATGATTATTTTTGGCATAATTAGTTCAGAATAACCCCTTTCATTCCACTTATCACCATTGATGCTCTAGAAATTGGTAACTGAAAACTAAGATTTTTTTTTTTTTTTTGCTACATGCGAAATAGAGTTTCTGCAATGCTGCAAAAAATTCAACCTTTGTTAAAAATTAAATATTTTTTTAACGTAATAAGATTTATTTATCAATCAGTTAAATATGAGATAAATTTAATTTCTGTTACAATCTGACAGTTATTACTTTTGCGAGTCAGATATTTTGTAGCAAGAGGCATTTTGTTCTAGCCTGAAATCATGACTTTATCTATATACAAAATGCTAAATTTATGTTTCACTATTACAAAATTTGGTACAGCGCAATTTATGCTGTGGTAGTGTATTAACGCCACTGCAGCATAAATTGTACTGATGTGCCAATAAGAATAAAGAGCAATCTCGTTGTTTGCACGCGCATACAGTTATTGTTTGGATTTCTTGTTGCCTTGTTGTTTGCTGATTTTTGATGCCTGTTTTGCACAAAAACAGATCAAGATGCAATTTTATTTTTTTCAGGAGCGATGATACAGGAATTAAACTCTATATCGGGCCATTTTCCACTGAAATCCGACTAACTGCTTTGTTTTTAAATAATGTGTTTTGAATTTTGAAAGTGTTTTATTTTACGATTTGTCGCAAAAATTTTAGGCATAGATTGGGGATACTTAAAAACCATCAAATCTGTAGCTGCAGTGGCGTTAATACGTAAGTATCCAAAATTTATACAAAAAAGAAATGGTCTAATAAAGATTAACTTTATTACACTAAAATAATTTACAGAACACTCTTCCCATGATTTGCAAAATTCTTTTGATAATTCAGGGGCGATTGTGTTCAGATTATATACCTCAATTCAGGTATTTTGTAAATTTACTGTACCAAAATTCCAGTTTTTATGATAGTTCAATTCTTAAAATAAAATATCAATTTCATAAGATTGCTAAACATAATTAAAGTTTATATATTATGTAATTTGGCCTTCCTGTTATAAATATGTTGTCTTTCCCCCTTGTTCCCATACAGAAACATTTTCTCGCTAAAATTTCAGGTATTTTTTCATGAGCCCACGATCCCCCTGATAATTAGAGTTCAAGGGAAATATTTAAATTTCGATAATCAAGAGAAATGTCTCACGGATTTTATTCCTCGAAGTTGCAGGATTTTGTGTCCAGCGTGCTTTATTATTATTATATAAAAAAAACCTATTACAATTTCTCAATATAATCATCATTTTTTTTAAATAATAGATCTTTCCATGATTAAATTTAACATTTTTAAATTTGAAATACATACTAGAATTTCCTTATAGTTATTCAACCACGGAAAGCTTGTCATTAAATAGAGTGAATATTACTAATCAAAAATTATGTTGTAGATTTTGTGAATTTTTAAAAAAAATCACTCGCTGTTTCATTCCAAAGCTTAAAGAGTCCAAAAGTATCAACAGGTTTAGATTCCTCATAAACAAAGATCATGTTTTCAAATCAACAACAAAATGTTTTTTACCATCTGATATTTTTGTCTTTTTTTTCTCAAATTATTTTCATAAAGCATGGTTTTAATTATAGGTGCATTCAGGTCTGACTTTAAAGGGGGAGGAAGAAACAAGGTATTAAGACCTAAAGTATTGATAATTTGCAAATTATTCGGTGAAAATCTAACCCAGGGCGCCATGGCTATTAAAATTTTTCTTGAGTGCATGTTTTCTCTCTCAATCATATGCAGAGATGATTATTTTGGTTTCCTATTCTAAAATTGTTTCGATCAATCTTTAATTTTTTTGTTGTGAAAAAAAAAAAAAAAAAAAAAAAAAAACTTCTTGTGCTGCTTGTTTGTTGAGTGAGGATTATTCCCTTAATGAATTCTCAAAAATTAGTGCACTAGTCAGAATACATGTGTTCAATAAGAGAAAGAATATTTGAGCAGCTTAAGAATTTAGGGGTGCAAAGTTTTCTTGAGACAATGGTGCACCGGCCAGCGGGCCAGTCTGAGCCTGTCCGTGACCTCCCTTTAGGATCTGCCATTACACTTACATATACAGTAGACTCCCTCAAATCCGCACATATTTTACGGATGTAAACAATGAAACATTTAGTTCAGATGTAGGTGCAAAATTTGACTTTTTTAGTTTTATATCAATTTCATATATTTTTTAATTTGTAATTTTTGTTAAGGTTATTGAATTCATGTTTTTTCATGAAGAAAGAATAATTTATTTCTGAAAAAATCAAGATATTGCTGATATCAATGGTAATCACAATCTTACCAAATATATTTATGTATTAATCAAGCTTTTTTAGTTATTAAGTCTGGCTAAACCTGAAATAAAGCTTCATTATTTTATGATCTTGATGTGAATTAGCAATGTATCTTTATGAAGCAAGTTTCATTGAATAATTTAGGAAAAACACATTTCATCTCTATAATGAATATTTAATTGTACATTATTACTAATTTGACCTTTGCTTTTAGTATTTTTATCATTTTAAAAACTATCTAATTTTTTATTATTTTAGTTTATAACTTATTTTAATATTTTACATATTGTAAGCACCCATTATACTTTTGATTTCATTATTAATTACATTCAAATTTCCTTTTAAAAAATGTAAACAAAGCAATGACCAGAAATCTGCAAAATTCTAAAATCCGCAAAAGCTCTGGTCCCAAGCTGTCCGGATTTAAGGGAGTCTACTGTATCCTTTTTTTGTACATTCACAATCATGTTACTTTTCTCATTTAACAATTACCATGAACATTTTTCTATTAACTATCTTTTCTTTTCTTTTTTTATAGTATTTAGAAAAATTTTAGTTTATTTTCTAATACAAAATTTTATGCCAAATAAATAAATACATTTTTTAATTATAGCTACTAAAGTTTTTGTTTTTGCAGTTATGGTAATGATAATAATAATAATCTTGGTGATGATAATAATATTTAATTAAATTCAGACCCAAACAGAGAGTAGTAGAGTGGTTAAACATTACCAGGGCCTGACTCGTCTAGCAGTCTTGGCTTCAGTTATAAAAACAAGCACAAATATTTGAAAATTCATTTTTATCAGAAAGTTTTGGTATTGTGCCTCTGTTTTTATGACATGACTAATTTCAGACATGCAAACAGGAATTAATCAAATAGAATGTTGAATAAAGTCACAAGAAGGTTTAGCATTTTTTTTTTCTTTTCTTTCATATCTTAAGGGGCTACTTCAGTCAAATGAAAAGACCCATTCACTAATGCTAATCCTATGGAAGAAATTTATACAGATATCTCGGTTGCATTTCAATATTTTTAAATGATTTTTTGGCTTTGGATATCTGAGATCGATCTGTATGCATGACGTTAGTTACTTTTTTCATTTTGTTTACAGTTATTTTTTACACGGACGCTTTCATTTTTGGAATCGGTTTGGAAAGCGAAAGCAACCCCATAAAAAATATCTGCAACCAAAATCGAAAAACTAAAAAACGACCTCCATTCAGATCAATCTGAGTTATCCAATGCAAAAAGAATCATCTAAAAATATTGAAATGCAACCAAGATATTTTTATAAATTTCTCCCATAGGATTAGAATTAGCGAACGGGTCTTTTCATTTGAGTGAAGTAGCCTCTTAAACATTTTCATTTAGAGTTAATCAATGATTTTAATTAAAATTGAATTATATTTTCAATATTTTAAATTTTATTTAAAATCTTTTTAAATAGAGGTTAAAATCTTTTTAATTAGAAATAAAAGAAGGTTACAAATGCATCTTACATTATAAATGTATACATAATTGTCTACAAATAATACTAATAGTTTTTTTTAAATGGTAATGTCCAGCAAATTTATTATCTGTAATAAAGCCTGTTCATAACGGAATCCTGCTATAAACAAAAAAACAACAAACATATGTATCATATGTATATACAGTAGTTTTCCTCATATCCACAACTCTCTAAAATCCGCACATATTTTATGGATGTAAACAATGAAACTTTCAATTTGGATATTGGGAATTTGATTTTTTTTTTTTTTAGTTATGTATCAATTCCATAGGTTTTTTATTTTGTAATTTTTGTTAATATGACTGAGTTCATGTTTTTTCATGAAGGAAGAATAAATTTATTACAGAAAAAGTTCAAAATAGTGCTGATATTACTGGTAATCACAATCTTCTTACCAAATATATTTATGCATTAATGAAGATTTTTTTTGTTATTAAGCCTGGCTAAACTTGGAAAAAAAAAACTTATTTTATGATTTTGATGTGAATGAGTAATGTAACTTTATGAGGTAAGTTTTGTTGAATAATTTTGAAAAAATACATTTAATCTTTAATAATGAATATTTAATCATACTCTTGATTATTAACTTGACCTTTCCTATTAAAACTTTAATCAATTTATAAATTATCTAAATTTTTACTATTTTAGTTTATTACTTATTTTAATATTTTATTACATTGTAAGTATTCGTTATAGTTCCAATTGCACTATTAATTGCACTCAAATTACTGTTTAAAAAATGTAAACAAAGCGATGATCAGAAATCTGCAAAATTCTAAAATCCGCACAACCTCTGGTCCCAAGCTGTACGGATTTGAGGGAGTCTACTGTATATTATTAACCCCTTGGGGATGAGCGACTGATATATGTGGCATTTAAAATTCTCAGAATCCTTCATTATTCCCACCAGTTATTTTTTAAGTTTACCTTATTTAATTGGAGCATTATCACTATTTAAGTACAGAAAATTTCTGTATTGAAATATCAGTGATTAAAGATTTAAAATTAAACATTGTGAAGGAGCTAACTGTATTATTAAAAGAAAATCATTGCTGCAAGAATAATAAGACTTTGTAAAAAACTATGGAAAGTAGGGTTCATTATAGCTGTATGTACTAGAAAAGTAAGAATGGATATATCATAAAAATTCAAAGTGATATGAAGCTAAAATAATATCAAATATTGCTATTCTGTATAACTCTTTCATTTTTTTTTTTTTTTTTAAATCCTTATCTATGTATAAGGAATTTAACTCGGTACTGAGGATAAAAGGTACCGCATATTTAAACTTCATTTCACATTTCATAAAACTAAATTTAGCTTAATAATAATCTTTTGTTTAAGTACTTTTATGTTAACTGAGAGCAAATTGTTTCAATAGTATTCTTTACCTCGCTAATGCAGTTTTTATTTTTTGTGATTTAGATAAAAATAATGCTTTAATATTGAAATAAAATTAGTGATTGACCGAATCAGGAATTTCGCCGATTACCGAAAATTAGGTCAAAGTGTGCACCGAATATTCGGTATTCAGCAACCGAATACTTAAAATTTTTTAATAAATATTTTTGCATGTATTAACTTTTTTAATAATGATAGAAAGTATTTTTAGGCTTCTCCGACCTTTCGAAGAAATAACAAAAATTATAAGTAACAAAAAATCTTTAATTTCAGAAGTAATACCTATTATTTCTACATTGAAACGTTACTTGGAAAAGTGATAATGTAGAATATTTTGGAGTGGGAACCATGAAAGAACCAAAAAGACTCGCAGAACGTTTTTCAGAAATTTATGATGATGAGTTTTATTTTTTAGCCTCTATTTTGGATCCCAGATTCAAAACAGCTTTTTTTAAAGATGGAGCAACTGCTAATAAATTAAAAAATGTATTTAAAAATAAAGTGCAATAAATAATAAATATATCCTCTCAAACTGAAATTACTGAGCCAAATTAATCACAAAATTTCAATAAAAAGATGTCCTGTCATAAACTGTGCATTCATCATTTTGGGAGTGCTTTGTTGAAATTGCTACAAGTGAAAAAACAGAAAGTGAAAATCCTTCTACTGAAAATGATATCATCACATTAGACATTAAAGCTTCAGATGAATTGGCTGCATACATAGTAATACCACTTATATCAAGGGAAGACAACCCCTTAATTTGGTTGAAAAAAAAAAAAAAAAAACATAATAAGTATCCAACGTTATCCAAGTTAGTTAAGAAATACTTATCTGCGCCTACCAGTAGTGTTTACAGTGAACATTTATTTCCCAAAGTAAAATGGATTTATGAACAAAAAAGAAACATTATAACCAGATAATGCCGTACAGCTTTTTTTTGCCTCATATTTTGTCCATATTAAATTTCAATTACAAATAATTATAATGCATCATTTTATAAATTATCACTTATATAACTGAGGCATACTATTGAAATAAATAACATTAAATGGGCATTAGCCATCATGTACTTTTAGAGTAATACTTAACCTATTATTTTTCATAAATTATTCTAAAAATTCAGCCGAATATTTATAAGTATTCGGCCGAAACCGAATATTCGGTTTACATGCTGAATCACCGAATACCAAATCAACTATTCGGTATTCGGTCAATCCCTAAATAAAATGCCTTGGTTTGCCTTATTATTTTCTGTTTTTCTTCCTCTTTATTTTAATGAAATAATAAAAGATTTATATTTTAAATGAAATGAATGCAATATAAAAAATTGCTAGATTATGGCAAGAACATTGTTTGTCAATATATAAACTGTGGCTAACTAATAAAAAATATAGTTTTTCACAAGGAACTATTCTAATATTAATAAAATACAGTAAAGTATGGTAAGAAGGAACTCCTAAGGATTTTTTAAAAGGTGTGCTTTATTAATTTTAGTATGTATAATGTTATGGTTATGATATTCTTTTTATTGGGACTGTAATATTCCTTCTTGATCATTAATGCAGGATTTTTTGAGACAGCAATATCATTACATCAGAAATTTCATAGCTTTGGTCAAAGAAATACTATATATAATTATATTTGCTGAGTGAAATCTGTCAACATTTTTTAGTATTTAAACTGTACCATCAAATTTATTTTAAGAAACATATCTACAGCACAGATTCAATTTGTTCAGGCTAATATTAAAAGAATGCTGAATTCTTCAGAATAGTGATAAATGCTATAGAGGGAATTCTAAAATGCTGGCATTTTATTAACTTATGAATATTAAAGTACGAATATGTCGAATTTCCCAATATCATTGGTCTTACTCTAGCATTTGGTTTACTTTCTAATTTAATAAATTCTAATTCAGAAATATAAAGAAGTAACAGAAATTTTAAATATAATATTGAGGAAAAAAAAAATTCATTAGAAAAGCAGAAATTAAAAAGGAAGTAAAATTCACAAATAAGTTGTGATAACATCTACAATGAATCCTTCATGCTTTTGTTAAAAAAAAAAAAAATAATAATAAAGCGTTCTGGTTCGACATTACAGCCTAATATATTACAATACAATTTTATCTTTTAAAAAAGGAGCGTTTTAGTTCGAATTACAGCCTAGTATATTAAAATACGATTTTATATAAATAATATTTATATATAAATAGATGAATATACAATAAGCGTTAAAAGTGAAGCATTAAATAAATATGCAATTTTCCGCTCGCAATATGTCAATCAATCGTTATATTTTTTGTAATTATAAAATTTCTTTACTCCAAAGTAAATAAGTTGAGTAATAAAACATTTTTTTTTTATTACAGCTGCTTATGAAACTTTTTTATCTACTCTATATTTTTTAAATATTGATAATCATAATTTTTCACGTTGATTTAATTATTATTCTGAAATACATTATAGTATGTGATGTTTCATGTAACTTGTGATAATAATTTGTTGTTTTTACATCTATAATATGTCAACAAAAATATACGAGGTTGCCAGAAAATCGCCAAAAAAAACGCCAAATCTCCCGCTTCATTGGGGGTGATGACGTCAGTTTTGTAGAGAAACATAAAAATCACGTGACCGCTGCCATTCGATGAACTGCCCTATGAATCGTTTTCAGAAATTTAAACGGCTTTCTCTCGTTTCTCTTCTTACGTCCAATAAGAAAACATTTCGCAAAATAAAAGCGCTCAATTAGAAAACGGTTTGAACAGCAAACATTTGAAAAAGAAACTCTACTTAGGGTTGCCGTACTGGGAGATGTGAGAGAAGAAATTCAAAATACCAGGGTTCCGCACTGACGCATTTATTGCGCCAAAAACAGTCGCCTTGGCGAAGGAGAGTAAACTGCGATTCACCCGAAAAATGGTAAACAAACTGAATAAACACTAACATATTTCTTTGTATCCTATATAATCTATATATATATAAGAAAGTCTGGATTTCGTATTACTCACAGCACAAAAAATCTACCGAACCCAAAATCTTGAAAATTCGGTTAAAAATACTTCTTATAACATCGAGTGCCGCTAAGAAGGGATTTTCGAAAACTCCACCCCTAATAAGGGTAAAAAAAAGAATAAACTTTCAAAAAATTCATTAAAAATCGGCTTTTGTAGTTATTTTTCAAATGATAACATATTTTAGTGTATTTTTTCATGATGAATCGAATGGTTTTAAGCAAATTCTTTTAAATCCAGTAGTTCGTGAGATACTTCACATTTTCCTAAGATGTCTTCGGCGCAAAAACCTGAAGTTTTCAATCTATATATGTAAAAGAAAGTCTGGATTTCGAATTTATCAATGCACAAAAAATTAATATGATATAAGATTTTGCTTGATTCAAAGTTTCTTTAGAAAAACTGACCAGCGTAGCGGGCGAAGGCTGCTAGTAGCATATAATAATACGTGGTATATCCACAAAGTTCCGTCTGGTTACATTAAAAAAAAAAAAAAAAAAAAAAAAAAAAAAAAAAAAAAAAAAACGTGTACAGATACGAAAAAAATATTTATTGTACAGAAATCTACAACTGTGAAACTACATTTCTACATAGCTTCCAAAATTTTGTAGGCACTTGTCGTAGCGTTCTAGAAGGTTTTGTATGCCTTCTTCGTAGAAGGTTGCCGCCTGTGTTTTCAACCATGTGGTTACATGTTCTTTCAACTCGTCATCATCGGTGAAGTGTTGACCACCAAGGAAAGATTTGAGGTGGACATACGGTTTTGCTTAACCTTCTCTTTAACTGCGTGAACCAGTTAATCAGTAATCAAAGACGAGCGTCCACTTCGTTCTTCATCGTGAACTTGATCACGTCCTTCATTAAACTGTCTGATCCATCTTCTAACCATTGAATCACTCATAGCATTTTGTCCGTAAACTTCGCAGATTTGCCGATAAATTTCACTTGGTTTAACTTTATTTGCATTGAGAAAACGAATCACAGATCTGATTTTACAAGTGGCGGCATTTTCAATTAAGGCTGACATTCTAAAGAAGCACTACAAATAACACGTCGGCAGCAGCGATCTGAAAATGGCGTACATTTCTTCTCCTTCAGTCAGAGTTCAGAGTAACTGCCGCACATGCTCGGAACTGCGATCACAGCGCTGTTACGGATACAAATAGAAACGGAACTTACTTTGCGGATATACCTAGTATTAGTATTATATATAACAGTATTGCTCATAATAAATCATATTTTGTGTGTACATATTTTTTCTTTTGATGTTTTTTATTATTTCATTGATATAAAAGAAATAATTATTCAATAATAATTATCATTTGTTGCTTTTTATCAAAATATTTAATTTTATTAACTAAAGGATATGTTTAAACCGCGAGGACGCGCGCAGGGCCTAAAAAACCCGGAGTGCGTATGGTTTTTACAATTGCAACTACTAATTTTTTTTTAAAGCAATTTTTAACTTATTTTATCGCAAGATTTTGAAAGAATTCTTTTTCTCTAAATAAAGCGACTGTTTTAATTTGATTTTATTGGTGGCAAAGTTAAAACCATTCATACCCTGGGTAAGCGCGTGTTCTCCCGGGTTAAATTTTTTATTTGTTTATTTTTCGTAAAGCTGCAAATATACAGGATAAAACAAAACTCATACTGCAAAAAAGCTTGATGAAATTACTACACAATTTGAGAGTACATCATACTGAAGCATATTTATTGGTGCTTGTTTGTGTGTGTGTGTGTGTAGGGGGGGGGGATCACTGAATTGTAAGTGGCTCCAGACATTTATAATTTTACAATAAAGCTCATACTTTTTATCTGAATCTGAATCAACAATATTGCTGAAAGTTTTTTTTTTTTTTTTTTTTTTTTTTTTTTTTTTAATTAAGGACAATTGATAAATTTCTTATTGAATGTAATTAAAAGTGGGTGGGGGCCTGACTTTTACAAAACTTCTTTTTTTTTAATATGTTAACTTATATGTGCTATTATCAAGATAATAGAATTCTATCAACCATTGATATTATTGCTTAGCCCTTTGCGGCGCAGGGCAAATTCATTGCTTAAGTATTAAAATTAATGATTGACACCGGAATTTGAAAACAACTTTATTTGTAAATAAGTAAAAGTCTACATGTCACGCATTCAATAAACCGTAATTTTTTAAAACAAAATTCCGGTGCCAATGTGGCGTTTGGGAATTAAAATTAAGTGGTATGTCTATGAAACCACCGCGCTGCAAGGGGTTAATAAGTACTCATGAAAATATTGTGATTTATATACAGTAGAACCCCGCTAATTCGGACCCCGTTAAACCGGATCTCCGCATAATCCGGATCAGTTTAAACAGTTTTTTTTTTTCAAAGTTTGAGAAGCGATCGGCAAAATTTCGATAACGTTATTTTATTATATTTTTGTATACTGAATAAAAAAGTCTTTTCTGAAATATTTTCGGAAGTATACCTTAATCTTTTACATTTAACCCTTTTGATATTACCTTTTAACCTTCCTACCCTGTTGAAAATTACTTAAACTGGATAAAAAAATTTGATACCAGAATTTTTATTTAAAGCTATTTTGCCTATTTATTTAACTTAGTTCTCTGCATCTTTTATTTAACTTAGTGTATAAAGAAATTTCTTGTTCAAACGAATAAAGTATATGATAGAAATGGGTCGAATCGACCCATTCAGGGTAGGAAGGTTAAAGAAACAACAATGCATCACCTAAAGTCTGCAAGCAGGTTGCTGAAAGTACTCTCCAAAAATCATGAAAGGAATTATGGTGTACAAATTGTGATTTATTGAATAACAAGCAAGATTGAAACAGAAGAAACAAGTTGCACGTGAAAATTGCACGTGAAGCGTAGCAAATGAGGTGCGTTCGTACTATAACGAAGTTTTAAAATATTCAGATCTTGCTGGTATAACAGAGCGTACTTTGGATACAGTATAGTGGCAGAAATCTTTGTGTTCCTGTAAATATGCAGGGAGTAATTTTTATTATACTTCATTAACGTATATCTTATTCATAAAATGTGAAGTAGTTTAATATAATTAAAACACGCCCCAAACAATGTTTCCCCGTATAACATTATTTAGTGGAATATATTTGTGTAGCCCTGTAATTTAATAATAAATATTCCTTGCATCCCAGATTGTATAGAATGTATATTTTAGTACATACTTCATAGATTCACGCTGTCAATTCTATTATGTTCAAATGAGTGTAACACTATTAAAATGCATTTGAAACTTTTTTTTCCCATTGATCATAATGTAACGGAATACTTTTGATTGTCCCTGTAATTGATCTATGCATCCGATTTTCATAACATTTGAAATGACTCGACAAAATTATGTAATAAATATACGTTTTAAATTTCAAACGATTAAAATGCATTTGAAACTTTTTTCCCCATCGACCGTAATGTAACGGAATACTTTTGATTGTCCCTGTAATTGATCTATCCATCCGATTTTCATAAAATTTGAAATGACTCGACAAAATTATGTAATAATTATAAATTTTAAATTTCAAACGATTCGGTTGGGTAGTTTTTGCGTTGTTATATGCGGACAGACGGACGGACTGAGCGACAACAATAGGTGCTACGTATTTACATAATTACGAACGCACCTAAAAATGGGCGAGAATGAAAGGGAAATCCTCAGAGACAAACGCCTCACTTACAGATGATAAAATAATCCCTTTATGTACAACTGAAGAAGTTGAGAATGAAGATGATTCAGACAAAAACACTATTATTAATGATAATCACCCAAAAGTTATTAGCCATAATGATGTAACAAATCACTTACAATAATTAATGGTTTATTTTGTACATCAAAAGAAGACTACAACCAACAAACTAACTATGCTCAAGCGGATACGTTGTAACGTTACATGCATGCTGAGTGTCATTTGTAACGTTTGGTTGGTCGTGGTGGGAGTTAAATGCAGACATACTCAGTACTTAAGATAAAACAACAAAGTTTATTAAAATGATGAGGGCTGAAGGGAAGTGGAGCAAGTCTTAATTTTTACACAACTGAGAATACTATGAAAAGGCTAAACACATACTCACAAGCTTCGGCCTAGCTCAATCGTGGCACCTTCTAATACTTCTCCCTATCTCTTGGCTGAGCTGCTAGATAAAGCTTAATTAGACAGCCCGTGGCTGTATGTATTTCTTTATTTCACAAATAATGAAAATGAAACTACTATAAAGTTTCTTACCCCGGCCAACTCTCAAGTCAACTATCAAAACTCCTTTACACTTCACTGGAGGCTCGCTGCTATTTTTCAATTTGCTAGCACTTCGCTGAACAATAATTCACTTCGATATCTAATGCCAGAGATCCTCGCTCGCTGGCTACCGCCACAGATGCTCTCTCGCTGGCTAATGCCAGAGACACTCCCCATTCACTCAAACCCAAGCTTTTATATGCTGCAAACTGAGATACTTCACATTAACATATTACTAATAACCGCGAGCTAACTGCAGAACCCGAAAGAGCACACACACTCTAGAAAGTTAAAGTAAAAGAGAGGATAGATGTCGCTTTTACGCTTACACATGTTAAATTATTGACGTCACGATCTCAGAAATACTAGAGTGCCTTTATGCAAAGGTCACTCGCTCACAACCCCCCCTCGGATTCCGCAGAGAAAAAGGACTGGGCCAAATGCATGCCCAGGACTTTTTCTTGTTATAAATTTCGAACCGTAAAAAACACAGTGATGGGTGAAATTTAGAACCAAACATAACTTTCAAAATATTAACTTTAACCCATCACAACCAAAAAACCTCAGTTTGCCTCAAAAATTCACATATTCAATCCAATCATTTTTCTATCTTACAAATAGCCTCCGTAAAACTTCCAAAAACTCGTAAAACTTTCAAAACTAATTACTTCTTTCAAAACAGCCCACTCCACTGGGAGTGCTAAAATTTCTCAAAACACTAAACTTCCGAAATTTTCCTCAATATTGCAATACAACTATAATTTTACCAAAAAATCTCTCCATAACTTTCCTAATACTAAAATTCGCACCAAGTCCAAAAAACCCAACGAGCAAAAATTTTCCTCATCCAAATTCGGAACTCATCTAAAATTAAATTTACTTCATACTAAAATAACCCTGCTAGTACGTAATACCTACATACCCATTAGCCAATGAACTAACTCCCAAAATTCTTCAGAACTTAACTCCACTTTAACAATAATCGGGGCACATACGTACAGCGTCACATCGCTGTGCTTATGCAACAAAAAAATATATATATATATATATATATATATATATCAAAAATTTACAAAATGACGTTATCATGCTCTTCATCTGTATTAACTAAAAGAAAAATAGCAGAATCAATACATAACACAGGTATACTTCCCTGCAAGAAAATCACATTAACATTCAATTTTAATACAATACAATTTCAAATTCAAACGCAGCTTAAAAATTCGCAACTTGCGGAAACCATTCCCAACTAAAGTACAAACGCAACACATAAAACACGAACGATAAGGAGAAAGTTAATTCATTAAATGTTAGTATAAGAGATAGAAACGCGTGTCAAGGACTTCTTGACCGCAAAACACGTGCGCGCCTGAACCGCGGCGCGTGTACAAAATAACCCAAATTACTATCTGTACTTTCTGAAAATTTAAACATACATTAACATACATTTTATAACACATGAACAATATAACAATATAGTAACATTTTTAACAAATAACACAACAATTTAACAATAGATCCAGAATTTTTAAAAGCAGTTATGACCAAAATCTCAAACATACATAAAACTAACAATTTTGCAAACAAATTTTGAACACAATTAAGCACTAATCGTGAGTCCGTCAAAAAATTCCAAAAATGGCCAAAAGTACCAAACAGTCTTTCTGCTTTCTATTCTTTCACATTGCTACCACATATATGCACTCTAATAGAAATTTAATAAAGAACATTATCACCCAATCATAGAGATGATTCGCTGCTGGCAGGCTTCATACTACAGGATGGCTTTCTCCTCTTGTCCCAGAAACCTTGTACGAAGGATCTTTCGTCATCGGAACTGTACGGTGACGCCACAGTTGACTGTCGTGCCTGCAGCCTGGTTCTGAATGGATGCCGTGGGATACTTGTAGGTTCCGCTCGACGACTCTGCTCTGGCCGGTTCGCTGGGATCACTCCATGGCGAGATTCACACTGTTGATGCCGGTAATCTGAGCGTTGTCTCCTCTTTCTAGATGCACCCGAAGTTACTGAAGATCCTAGACCACGTTTCTTTCCGGACCTATGCTGTTTCTTATTGGGCAAAAATTCCGACTTTAAAGTCCTTTTAACAGTTTGGCGAGTGTCCATCTGAAATCTTTTCCGGGGATTAAGTACCGAAGATGGTGAACTATTAGATAATTTGTGTTTCTGAGGTTGCTGTTTAATAAGTGGAGGAACGGGGCAGTTTATAATCTTTTTCCTTTTATGGCACACAGAATCTGATGTATTTCTGCAAAATTCTTCGGTGCTCTAACTTCAATAAAGTCCTGTATATTTGGATTTAAAAGAGGAAAAACAATGTCCAACAATTCCTCAAATGTGATATCTAAATCTAATTTATTTTTTAGTTCCAGCTTACGAAGATTAAAATTTTGACGCCGACTCATAAATATTCTGCCTGTTGCAATAGAACTCTTTTCTCAAAATACTCTTATCTTTAACGGGAGGAAATGCCTTCTTTAACTCAATCACAGTTTGTTCAAATCTTTTCGCTTCATCAGTAATCAAAAACTTTCCTATATTTTCCAACCACAAAAGTGCTTCGCCCTTCAATGAGCATTTAAGCACTACGTATCTACTTTTCTCAGGTATATTATTGAACAAAATATAATCATCTAATTTAACTAAAAATTCACTAATATCACCCTCACCGGTGAAATACACCCGTGGCACAATCTCACAATGTCCGACATTTCGTTGGGCGCCATTTGTAACGTTACATGCATGCTGAGTGTCATTTGTAACGTTTGGTTGGTCGTGGAGGGAGTTAAATGCAGACATACTCAGTACTTAAGATAAAACAACAAAGTTTATTAAAATGATGAGGGCTGAAGGGAAGTGGAGCAAGTCTTAATTTTTACACAACTGAGAATACTATGAGAAGGCTAAACACATACTCACAAGCTTCGGCCTAGCTCAATCGTGGCACCTTCTAATACTTCTCCCTATCTCTTGGCTGAGCTGCTAGATAAAGCTTAATTAGACAGCCCGTGGCTGTATGTATTTCTTTATTTCACAAATAATGAAAATGAAACTACTATAAAGTTTCTTACCCCGGCCAACTCTCAAGTCAACTATCAAAACTCCTTTACACTTCACTGGAGGCTCGCTGCTACTTTTCAATTTGCTAGCACTTCGCTGAACAATAATTCACTTCGATATCTAATGCCAGAGATCCTCGCTCGCTGGCTACCGCCACAGATGCTCTCTCGCTGGCTAATGCCAGAGACACTCCCCATTCACTCAAACCCAAGCTTTTACATGCTGCAAACTGAGATACTTCACATTAACATATTACTAATAACCGAGAGCTAACTGCAGAACCCGAAAGAGCACACACACTCTAGAAAGTTAAAGTAAAAGAGAGGATAGATGTCGCTTTTATGCTTACACATGTTAAATTATTGACGTCACGATCTCAGAAATACTAGAGTGCCTTTATGCAAAGGTCACTCCCTCACAACGTGACCGTGCGGCCCGCAAAAGTTATACAAAACTGGCTCAACAGAAGATTTTATCCACTAAAAAACAACTTTTCAAAAGTAAAAACAAGTAAGAAAAATCATGCGTTAAGCATAGATTACGAAGCACTTTCCAACACTTAATGAAATCTTTAACAAAACTTTGTTATTTAGGGAAATAATAGTGTATAGCCAAATATACCCAAATATATATTCCAGTACTTTTGAACAGCTCTTTATTTCATATGTCAGTTGATATAATGGGAAAATTTAGTTTAGCAAGAAAATACCCAGTAGCTTGAAATTTTTTTTTCAGCATTTCATGCTATTGTATGGAAACATACTTGAATACTTTTGTTCAGGCCTGTAGTTTACATTGTACCTTTATTACACGTAAGCATTAGGCTAAAATTTATTGTAAACTAAAACGCTTTTAAAACAACTGAAATCACATTCTCATAAATTATCATTCATAGGCGTCCATGTACCGAATTCTTTGCGTGGCCCTGTATATCCTTTTATCTATATTCTGCAAACATTTCTCAGTAAATTGAATGAAACTCAGCGTAAAAATGCATAGCTTATTTAAGAACCACGTTTAAATAATTTACGCTCATATTCAGTAACGTTGGTGAGCTCTTTTGGGTAGTCCTGTATATCAACTATAACATTTATACACACCATATAATGTGCATATATTTAGGGAAATATAAACGCGCTATCATAATTAAAATGCATTTCATACCTCCATCAACCATCATCGGACACATATACGGTATTTCGGAAAGAATATACTATTTGAAATCTTTTGTGTGGCCCTGTAAATGCTATGTACTTCATATTATGCAAGACAGTAGCGTATATTAAGCTTCAGTGACATATATCAATTTTATTATACATGAAACAGCTTAATATATTTAAAATATGTCACACACAATTCCCCCTTTTACCATTATCTAATGGAATTCTTTTGTGTGGCCATGTAAATGAATAATAGCTACATTTTCACATTATATTTTATAGAATGCATATTTTAATATGTTTGACAGGGTATAACATCTTTAAAATTCTTTTGAAACGATATTTCCATATAGGCCGTAATGTAATGGGAAATTTTTGATTTGCCCTGTAGATAAACTAATCATGGTAGAAACTTCATTTTCAATAGGGTTCGTGCTAGGGTAAACGTCAATAACGTCCTAAAATTTCATGGCAATCCGTGTATATTAACGATTTTTCCCCATAGGCCGTAATGTAATGGGAAACTTTGATTCGCCCTGTTGATAAACTAATCATGGTAGAAACTTCATTTTCGATAGGACTTGCGCTAGGGTAAACGTCAATAACGTCCTTAAATTTCATGGCAATCCGAGTATATAAACGATTTTTCCCCATGGGCCGTAATGTAATGGAAAATTTTTGATTCGCTCTGTAGATAAACTAATCATGGTAGAAACTTCATTTTCAATAGGGTTCGTGCTAGGGTAAAAGTCAATAACGTCCTAAAATTTCATGGCAATCCGAGTATATTAACGATTTTTCCCCATAGGCCGTAATGTAATGGGAAACTTTGATTCGCCCTGTAGATAAACTAATCATGGTAGAAACCTCATTTTCGATAGAACTTGCACTAGAGTAAACGTCAATAACGTCCTAAAATTTCATGGCAATCCGAGTATATAAACGATTTTTTCCCATGGGCCGTAATGTAATGGAAAACTTTTGATTCGCCCTGTAGATAAACTAATCATGGTAGAAACTTCATTTTCAATAGCGTTCGTGCTAGGATAAACGTCAATAACGTCCTAAAATTTCATGGCAATCCGTGCATATTAACGATTTTTCCCCATAGGCCGTAATGTAATGGGAAACTTTTGATTCTCTCTGTAGATAAACTAATCATGGTAGATACTTCATTTTCAATAGGTGTCGTGCTAGGGTAAACATCAATAACGTATAAAAATTTCATAGCAATCCGAGTATATTTACGGGAGTTAGAGCGCGGACAGACGGACAGACGGCCAGACAAACCGAATGCATAAGCACTTTTCAACTTTGTTGGAAAGTGCTAAAAAAGAGCCAAGCTAAAAAAAAGAAAAAGGTGTAGCTAAAAAATGATGTGATATCAAATTTCCAAGTTTTATATTATGGTTCTTATTTAACATTTTCCATTTAAAAAATTACCTTTTGCAAATCGAGTGCCTTCGTATATGTTGATAGAAATCCTTTTTTCTTATACTAAATACATCATAACGTGTTTCTGAAAATTCAAATGTTTTAAAATTATGCATGAGGGATTTGGCGGCCATCTTTTCATATTTTACACAGATTTCTGTCTATTCAAATCCATAGTCAAAATCCGAAATTCAAAATTGTTACTTAAAGCAGATATTTTAAGCTTTTCCTTTACGAACTTAGGTGCTCAGACATTTGTGTAAAACATGGAAAGATGGCAGCCAAGCCCCTCATGCATAATTTTAAAACATTTGAATTTTCAGAAACACGTTATGATGTATTTAGTATAAGAAAAAAGGATTTCTATCAACATATACGAAGGCACTCGACTTACAAAGGTAATTTTTTAAATGGAAAATGTTAAATAAGAACCATAATATAAAGCTTGGAAATTTGATATCACATCATTTTTTAGCTACACCTTTTTTTTTTTTTTTTTTTTTTTTTTTTTTTTTTTTTTTTTAACCTTTTTCCTTTTTTTTTACTTTTGAAAAGTTGTTTTTTAGTGGATATCATTTCTTTTTTTTAAGCAGATTATGTATAACTTAAATAGTTCTACTCATACTAATTAAAATGAGTTTTAGTATAGCCTTTGCAAATAGTGAGCAAAAACAATATTTATTATTAATTTTTTATTTTTTCTATTGCCCCCTAATTGTCCTCCTTATCAAATGGACATTGATAAATATGATCTGTATAGTCTATATAATTTTGAATTTCCATTCCTCTTTTTTCCGTACGAGTTAATGATTTTTGATGATCAGATTATACATCTTTAACATCCTGAAATATCGCAGTCAGAATTTAATGTTTAAAATAAATTCAAATCAAATATACTGATACGAGCTAGGTTAAATTAAATTTATAAAAAAGAAAACTGAAAAATGTAAGCTTAAATATCTCCTTATACATACATTACATAATCCTCACTATTCTCGGATGAAAACAAACAACTACATCCTTTTGTCAAACTTCACGAAAAAAAAAACTTCATATGAAAATTTACTTGTTTTACGAATATAATAGCAACATTTAGATGTAAGTTACTGTTAAAATATATGTACACATATAAGCTGTTGTAAATAGCGAAAATGACATACCTCGATAGTTTCAGAGAGCAATAACACTATTGGATTAAAATCTTTTTGTAAAATAATATATAAACATCTTTACTGTTTCTAGGCAATTTTTGTATTTTATAAACTTCAGTGTCATTTACTATCCAGCAGTTTTCTTTGCGAATTACTGATTTATAATGACCTAATTCTACGCTGTACCTTCAGGAAATATTGCAGATTGAATTCTATAATTTGGATTATTGAACTTTAATATCGTATTAAGCATACTTATAACATTAAAAATCTTTTTATTTCTTGTTTCGTCTCAAATCATTATTTCATATACAACAATTTGAGCGGGCACCTACCTCTGTTTCAGTTTTTATTGAACAAAAACCGTCAGAATTCTCGTATCGCGTTTGATTAACTGATGCTTCTAATCCAAGAGCAGACCTCACAAAACGCTAAGTCATCGAGCACAAGAAAAAACCCTTTATATTATTGAAGAGTAAACATAGGGGAATCTAATGATCCATGTCTGCCGGAAGTGAAGTGGTGCATAAGCCAAAAAGGAATACCACTAGTGGTTGACTCGTAGACTTAGTATTCTGTTTTCCTGCACCCAGTGTTCCGTGTTTTCATACTTTTGATTGTACGGCAGATACAATGCTATGTCTACGAGTGAGCCACTAGTGTTATTAATTTTTGGCTTATGCACCACTTCACTTCCGGCAGACATGGATCATTAGATTCCCCTATGACTACTCTTCCATAATATAAAGGATTTTTTCTTGTGCTCGATAAATTAGGGTTTTGTACGGTCATCTCTTGGATTATTCCTATCGACTGAAATCTGTTATCAATTTCTTAATGTCAACTGATTTACAATTACGATCGCTGTATAAAAGAATAAAACAAACTTTGCCACGTTGCATGAATGTGTATCCTCAAGTTGTGTTTTGGCATTTTTTTTTAGTAATTAAGTTTATATTTGTAGTTAAATTTTTAAATATTTTATTTTTGTTAACTAGGGGGCTCTGCCCCCTACCAGCTACGCTCGACAACCCCTGTTCAAGCACCAAAGACTCTAAAAACACGCTAATTTGATGGGCTTTTTAAAGATTGCGAAACATTGAACTATATAGATTTTAAATGTAATGTTTAAATCTCATGTAGATTTCACTAAATTTTTCTTATCTTTTTATTATTCACGTAAAAACATTTTTGTTTGAAAGGAAATATTATTTGTGCCATCTTAGAATTCACAACAATCGTGAACAAGTCGGAAATTTAGAATTTTTCGGGAAGTTGCCAGCTCGTTTCGCGTTTTGATTATTATTTTTTTTATTATTATTTTTGAGACAGTTTATTAAGATGTATTTATATTTTAAAAGTAACCATCATACCGAATTACAAGTTTTTATCTTCAACCTATCACAAGAACAGCAATTTAGAACTTTTTTATTAATGGGATTTCTTAATAAATTCCGAATTTTTTTAAACTTTTCTGTGTCAACATTTACATTTTAAAATTCACAATCATTTTAATGGTAACATTTTAATCGGATCTGGTAATGTTTTTAATCATTTCTTACACTTAAATTTCAATTAAAAAAAAAAACTATTCTTAGTGACCATTTACATTTTAAAACTACCAATTATGCCAAATTTCAGTATTATTTCCCTAAAGGTATCACACTAATTGCAATTTTACTCATGCATATGCTCCGGGATAGTAGTACCAGCATAAAACAAAGCATATGTTGGAGCAGAGTCGGCAGATTAATTTTCCCATCTTTTATTTTCAAATTGGTTTTGTAGTTCCAGAGATTACCCTTTATAAATAAACATTTTATGGTAAAATCGTATTTCATCATACACTGACGTCAAAGTTATCTGTATTGATTCTTTGCTCACGCACAAAGTGAATATTATTTACCATGGTCCTCTTTTTATGTAAAAATCACACTCAACTCCATTTTTTTTAACAAATTTTGTTTACATTAGGAATGAAATTTTAAATGCTAATAACTTTAAATGACTATATTTTACAAGATATCCCGACACAGATGTCATATACGCACCACATTTGCACGTGATTTTTTTCCCCCGCCAATTTGGCGAAAATTTTGTTTTTGAATGTAAGTTACAAATTACATGAAATAACAAGGTGCGAATTTTTTGGCAATATAAAAATAAAATAACGTGAAAAAATGAAAGAGAGTCTAGTATTTTAAGAAAAGAAATAAAAGTAAATAAATGATAATTTGATTTAAATAATTATTGATACAGTACATAATAAAAAGAATTGAAAGAATTAAAATAAAAAATAACTGTAAATAAACATGAATTTAATAAAAAGGGAAACAATAAATAAACAAATATAAATAATAAACTTAATATATAACAAAACAGTAAATATGATTTTCATAATAAATCGTAAATAGTAATACTTATAGCCATGTTGAATGCATGCAGTTGTATCATTTGATCAACACATTTTACTGAAATCTTTAATTTTTTCCATTTTATTTTCCTAACAATTATTATAAACTTGTATTTTTAACAAATACATTCTTAGTTGTTATAAACTTATTAAACGGATCGTCTCCTTGGCACAGATGTGCAATGCCAAATTGGCGGGGGAAAAAGCATGTGCAAATGTGGTGCATACATGACATCTGTGCCGATATCGCTTCCTTCAAAAATTAATTTTATTTTAAAGATCTATTTAAAAATTACCTTTTACACTGTTTTCATTCTATAGTAAAAAAAACTAGCCTTAAAAGGAATGACTCCTAGAATGATGCTGATGTGTAAGATTTCCGGAAATAACGAATCCGGGCGGACCACTCCTTCCATAAGTCGAATAGACCAATCAGGAAAGGGCTCCGTCTATGCATCGCCGTATGGGTTACCATAAAGAGGGAAAGGTTACTATCGCCAAAAATCGCCAAATTTGTTGCCAACTTGGCGATATATCGCCAAATTTGGCGACCAAAGTTAGTCGTCAAAAGTGACGCCAACTTGGCGATAACTGTAATATTTCGCCAAATTTTTAATTTCTTTACAACACCAGTCGTGACACATCATTTGAGAGGTCTGCAACTGTTTATTCATATTATGAAAGTCTTGTGTGTCAACCCCCCACTCTGTCCCCCAGGGGGGTCACATTTTTAATTTCTTTACAACGCCAGTTGTGTCACACATCATTTGAGAGATCTGCAACTGCTTATTCATATCTTAGAGTCTTGTGTGCCACCCCCCACTCTTCCCCGCAGGGGGACACATTTTTAATTTATTTACAACACTGGCAAAAGCCATGCTTTGTTTGGATTCGCGAAGCATTATTTTATAAGACAGATATTTGAAAGTAACAATATTTTTTTATTATTATTTTTGCATCTTTATTAAACAAAAACGTTATTTTATGTTTTGGCGCATTTTAATTTTTTATTTATGATGTAAAACTGGCATAATAAGACATTTTCGAAGCAAACTTTTACAAATTTTTTTTAAATTTTCAACTAAAAGCTCTTTTAAAGATGTTTTTACAATTTCAAGTAGCAACTGGTGTTTTTTAATTGTTTGAAACAAGGCCCCCTTATCATAATCAGGCCTCGCATTCAGGAGAAAATCTATTGTTGAAATTGTCTCTATAGCTGCCAACATATTAACTGATTTTGTCTCGTATGTAGCGCCATCTGGTGCGTACTACTAGTCATCAAGGCCACTTTCATAATAATAGACTTGGCAATCGCTAAGTTTTTGTGGCCCTAGTAAACTTGGTCAGAAACCTCGTGATTTTTCCCGTTGTTAGCGCCCTCTGTTGTAATAACAAATGTATAAATTTTATAATTTGTTTTCCACCCGGGCCTTGTTTTCTATATATGCTTTTCCATTTTCTTTTCGATATGCTGTAAGCTTGTATTTTTCAAATGAGATTTGTTATTTTTCCAATTTTCGAAAGTTCGGCAGTTTTTTTTTTTTTTTTTTTTTTTTTTTTTTTTTTTTTTTTTGGCATAAAATGTACTTATTTTTTTAACACAAATGTCTCAGTACCTATAACAACAGTAAAATCATATTGTTTTTTCTTAATTTTAATAAAGTTTATCCTGTCATTATGCCTTTGTGGTATTTTGTTTTACTTTTATACAAGAATAGGTTTTATATACGAATTAATAAATTTGTAGTGATAGAGATTTGAAAATTCAATACCATTTTATTAAATTTTGCGCATTAAATGATAAGTATATACTTATTTTTTATTACTCTTTTAGCAATTCTCAAGAATTAAAGTTCATTATATGGGATTCTTTTGAGAAGTTGTGTATATGACATATAGATTTTTAAATTAAGCTTAATTTAAACCTCAAATTTAAATTAAGCTTATAATATGTGGCTCTGTAAAAGGATACGAGTATTACATGAACCTTTTATTGTAGGGAAGGTATTATTGTGAATCCCAATAATACATATCAATTTCATTATGCTATAAATATAATATCTATTAAAATGTACTAAAAGTATCACTGTCTATAGCAACAATTGTATATAATTTCATTTAGACCGGGAAGCAGGAGCATAGACAATCACCTTATCGAGGTCATGGATGAAAATCTAGGACTAGTTAAATTTTGATTAGCATATTACAACGCAATCGGTCTGCCAAGGAAAATCTGTGTAGAAAATAAAAAACCCAATTTTAGCAGATGACTCATAAGTTTACGATTTTTTTCCTACTCCCAAACTTCCATGATTTTATACTTTTGGGTGCAGGAAAGCACAATGGTAAACTTATGAGTTAACCACTAAAATAGGGTTTTAGGTGTTTTCACCGAGATATAATTTGGCAGACCGATTGCGTCTTAATATGGGAACCGAGATTTAACTAATCCTATATTTTCATCTGTGAACTCGATGAGATGATTGTCTGTGCTGCCGCCTCCCGGTCTTGTTGTGCGTATACATTCTTCTACCTGACTAATAAACGCTACGCTCAATATTTTCGATTAAAAACATGTTCTCATACCTAAAATTTAAAGTATTCCCCGATCTTATATTTTAATTCTTTTTAGTCTCCCTGTATAGTTAGCTATATGTATAAACCGGATAAAAATCATAAACATTAAAAAAATGAAAGTTATAAGAGATTTAAAATCACTTAAACTAAACACATCTCAAAGTTTATCCTCAAAAATAAATTCGTTTTGTGCTACGCTTGTGGTGTAAATCTTTATTTGGCGCTTCTTTCTTAATTAAACTTACAGCCAATTGGCTCATTAAGCAAGTATAATTGGCGCTAAACTAATTTCATTTTTTAACCGTATACTTAATATCGCATTGTTCTAGAATAATGCTTATTTGCAGATAACTTTAAATGCGAGACCGAAACATATTACAGAAAAATAGCCAATACTGCATTATATAATATTAAATCGATACTTTTTCAAAGTACCTTTCTCAAATAGAGAAAATGGTCTTGGCGAGAAAAGGAAATTTGGCAACATATTTTCTGGAATCCTATTTTCTGTTCTCATAGAGAAGAAATGTTTTGCAATAGTTATACAATATATTTCATATAAAAAAGCCAATTTTCTATTTTTATGCAAAAACATAAGTAAATTGTACATAAAAACAATAATAATATTCATATAAATTCTTAAAAGACAAACGAAACATTTTACAAGTTTGTTTTCATTACTGTTTACATCATTTGGCAATAAATCATACTTTCTGAAGCCGAAAATTACGCTAAGCTTTAAATATATATATATATATATACATATAACGCCCATGACTCTACATTAATAAAGTACCATTAATTCTTACTTTTAATTCTTCATTTTCAGTGTATTTTTTACGTATATATTTTAGTGGAATTTGAAAAATATTTTGTATAATATTGTGAATAATATAGTTTGATTTTTCCTATGCAATTAGAATATTACTAGTAATATGCACCAGGTGGCGATACTTACGGTGTAAAGTCGGTTTATGAGTTCGCAACTATCTGGACATTTTCTCCCATACACTTTTTTCTGATTGTAAGGCCTATTATTATGATAAAGTGGCCTTGCTGAACAATATATTTGAGCGACAGAGGGCGCTAACAACGTGAATTTTGATCACGTGTACTGCAGACAAAGGAAACTTAGGGAATGACAAGCCTTGTTATTATGATAAGTTAGCCTTGGTTTGAAATATGCATGTTTCCAATCTTTGTAATCAACATCCGATAATCTTTGATAGCTATTTTAGAATAATATATTTGAAGAAAGCTTGAAGAAAGTTACTTTTTCAAAATCCTATTTTCTGGAAAAAACATTTGAAATCTGCTTTCGTTGATATTATGAATTTTTAATTGTAAAACATTTTATTTTAATTTCTTCGTTTTTATACATGTTAGCGTATGAGAATTGCTGTAATTCTCTCCGCGTGGGAGAACTTTTTACTTTCTGCGAATGGCAACTCAATTAATGGAATTACCTTTTAACAAAGCGCTCTCTCATTCTCGCAGTGACGTTTTCACGAATAATTATTGTTGTGTTTGCGAACTTATTAAAGTCTTATTTTTCTATAAAATCCTTCTGATTAATGAGTCGATATTATTTAGCCACAATACGACCGTCGCAAAAATATTTATAAAGAGCTTGAACCAACAACTTCACGCAGATCTTTTAATTTTTCATTTATATAACAAATTTAAGAATTAATTTTATTTGTTTACAATTATTTTGTTGCCAGTTTACAAAAAAAAAAAAAAAAAAAAAAAAAAAAAAAAAAAAATCCATAATACAATTCTTTTAAAATGTTTAAGTGTCATCTGTGCAAACGATTTTGCGGGAAAATGGAAACATGTTTTATTTAATAAATTAATCATGATTCTATCTATAATTATTTACTCCATGATTTAAACTTTTTTTTTCTGAAAATATACGCGTTTCATTTTTTATTTATTTGCTAAAATGCGTCCGTATTGGAAATGCATGTAAAATAAATTAATTAAAATAATAATTTTTTTAACGTTTTGCTGTAAAAAAAATTATATTCTGCAAATCTACAGATCATAATTTATTTTTGTGTTTAATTTGAAGTTAAAATATTGAATAGTTTTTTTGTAAAGCGTACGACAAATTGTAATTTGAGTGGACTAGTAGAGGATTCGCTTCGCTCATCCTAACTAGTCGTGTGACACATCATTTGAGAGTTTTGCAACTGATTATTCATATTATGGATATCTTGTGTGTCACCCCCCCACTCTGCCCCCCTCCAGGGGGGGGCACATTTTTAATTTCTTTACAACACTAGTTGTGTGACACATCTTTTGAAAGGTCTGCAACTGCTTATTCATATTATGGATGTCTTGTGTGTCACCCCCCCCTCTGCCCCCCAGGGGAGCACATTTTTAATTTTTTTACAACACCAGTCGTGTGACACATCATTTGAAAAGTCTGCAACTGCTTATTCATACCATGGGGTATTGGCGAGCGCAGCAAGCAGGGGTAGCCTACAACTTTGAATCGCGAAGAGATTACGCGGGGGGTTGGCAAGCTTAGCAAGCAGGGGGGCGGAGCCCCCTAGTATTAAAAAAAATAATCTCGAGGAAAAATATCCTTTTGGCATATTAAACTTTAATTGTTGGTACCAAAACTGATTTGCGCTACTGTAATGATAGTACACTATCGTTGGCAGCTTTATCGCAGTTTGGCGTAATTTCTTAACTAAATAACAGTTTTTTGCTTTTTAAAGATAGAAATTTTATTTTTTTTTAAACTAAATTTTGCAAAAGCACGTAGATTGAATAATTACCTGTCCGAAAATGCACTTTATACGTTTTTCTGTCCTTTATTTAAGTCTGTACCTTGATTGAATTAAAAATTGTATGACGAAGAAAAAAGTGATTATTTTCAGTAATCGACGGTTTAAAAAAAATCCTGTATCTCTGTTTATAATTATTTTATAAAGATGTGTTTGATCTTAAATTGAAGTTTTTCTTCATTAGATTCTCCTAGCTTTCGTTGTATTTCTCTGGAATATTTTATTTTTTAAATATCTGAAATTTTAAAATGCCATGTTTGGTCGATTTAACATGGAGAAGTTGTCTCGAGTATATTAGGCAGTTAAACGGTCGTTATGTTTTAGGCGCTTTTTCGTTTGGCGGGCATACTTTTTTTTTTTTTTTCTAGCTTGGCTTGGCAGAACGACCGTCCTGCTTGATAATTACAAAATAAACATGTTTACTGTCTGTAAATATTCAGTAATGTTTAACATAAAATTGATTTTTTGTAAGTATGTGTTATTTCATTTTTTTTCCCTTCTCCGGATAATCCGGATTTTCGATAATCCGGATTGGGTCTGGTCCCAATTAATCCAAAATATCGGGGTTTTACTGTATCACATTTTATTTATCATTTAGATAGTCTGAGTATAAGATAAGCAGAAATATTTTAATTTCAACCTGGTTAGTATAAGATTTTTTTTTCCATTCAAAAATTTATATTTAATCAATAAACAATTTTATTTAAACAATATATTATGCATTTTAACCCTTTGAGTCGCAGGGCAAATTCATTGCCTAATTAATGAAATTAAAAAATGACACCGGAATTTGAAAACAACTTTATTTGTAAATAATAAAAAGCTATATTTCACGCATTCAATAAACCTTAACATTTTTTTTCTTTTCAGCAAAATTCCGGTGATAGTGTGGCGTTTGGGAATTAAAATTAAGTATTTTCATAGATATACTAGCGTGCCGCAACGGGTTAAAATATTAGAAGTTACAAAATATTTAACATCTGCATGAAGAACAGTAAATGAATTATTATTTATTATAAACATATTGTTTTAATTATTATGATAAATTTCTCTAATTCTTATTGAGCATGTAGATTTATAATCATTAAAGATAATTGCTAAACTTTGAAAATTGGAAAATAATTTAAAAAAAAAAAAGAAAAAAAAATTATAGTATATAGACACAGGTTATTTGTAAATAAATGGATTTAAAAATTATTTTTGCTAATAATGTAAAATTCGTATGTATATGCAAAAAGATTCATTAATAATGTTTTTAATTTAGAAAAGCAATTTTGAAATTTATTTAGCTGAATTACTTTAATATGTGAAATTCGATTAATCAAATATTTATTGTTTTATAACATTGTGTCATAGTTCACCAAACTGCAGAATTTTACTTTTTTCACTCCAAAGATTTTACTGAAAGTGAGGGGTGGGAGGGCATTCAACAGATTGCAAAATTTAATCCTTTGCATTCCAAAAATTCAATTTGAATCGATACATTTTATAGATTAAAATAGTGAAATATATACAATGTAAAACAGGCAGCCCAGGAACATTTTTTTAGAAAAGAAAAAAGTTTTATAATTTCTATTTAAAATGGATGAGAAAAATAGAATCGGTCATTTTGATTTTGAAAAGCGGTCAACTTCTGTGCTATTATATAAGCGTTGGCAGGTTTTCATAGGCAATATAACATAAAATATGTATATGGTCTCAATTGTACTAGATGATGGCATTTTCTGTCATAAATTAAAATATGATGGGGTTTCTTAACATGATATGCACCTGGGCAGATCAGAATAATAATAATTTACTATTTTTAACCTTTTAATTAGGTAACAGTTTCATTTACAAACTCTATGCTGCTATTGCACAAGAGTTAACCCCTTTTCAAAAGGATTGATTCGATTGTAAAATAAGCACTACTACCCTTTTCGTCTCACATTATTATTTAATAATATTTCTCATCATACATAATGTATTGTATGAGTTCTTTTTTTTTTTTTTTTACTCGTATTTTGAATGAATTGATGTAATAGGAACATTTATTCAGCAATAATTATTACAGTTTATCATTTGCTGCTTTAAAAAACATATAACTGATATTTTTAGCTGAAAGATTCTTTTTATTTTTGTTTATTTTAGATAAAAAGCTACCTATTGCAGCCGTCCGGAGGAAAGCACTTCCAGAAAATGTTGGTATATTTTCGCCGATCATGACCCCCAGACCTCCAAACCACCCTCCGTTCAAATGTTGACATATTTATATAAATATATATATATATATATAACTATATATAACTATATATATATATATATATATATATATATATTTATTTATTTATTTATTTATTCATTTATCTGATTTTTGTCAGGCCATAACTAACGTATTTATGAACTGATTTGAATGAAACTTGGTATGTACATAGTACACACAAATATCCCGACCGAGTTCATTGGCCAGCATCATCCGCCATCTTGTTTCAAAATAGCGGCCATTTAAAAATTAAAAAAAATTAAAATTTAAAATTAATTACGAAAGAAAAAATAAAAGTTGAAAAGTATTTTTATTTTATGTGTTAGATCTTAAAACACCAATTCCAGAACACTTTTTACTTTGTCTATATCTTAAAAAATGATTGAGTTATAGCACTTTGAATTTTTCTTATGGCTGACATTTTGAAACGATCTGATCTTTGTCATGCTATAACTAACATATTTAAGAACCGATTTGAATGAAACTTGGTATGTACATGGTGCATACAAATATCTCGACCGAGTTCGTTGGCCAGCATTATCCGCCATCTTGTTTCAAAATGGCGGCCATTTTAAATTTTTTTAAAAATTTAAAATTTAAAATTTAATGCGAAAAAATTAAAAGTTGAAAAATATTTTTATTTTATGTGTTAGATCATAAAACAGCATATCCAGGACACTTTTTACTTTGTCTATATCTTAAAAAATGATTGAGTTATAGCACTTTGAATTTTTCTTATGGCTGACATTTTGAAACGATCTGGTTTTTGTCACGTGATAACACTCGTATTTATAAATCGATTTGGATATAACTTGGTGTGTACATAGTACATAATAAAGCCTGGACCGAGTTCGTTAACCAGTTCTATCCGCCATCTTGTTTCAAAATGGCGGTCATTTAAAAAAAATTTTAATTTAAAATTTGAAATTAGGTACAAAAAAGTGAGAAATTGAAAAAGATTTTTCTTTTATGCATTTGACCTTGATACAAAGATTCCAAAGCATTTTTTGTTTCGTCTGTATCTTAAAAAATGTCTGAGTTATAGTACTTTTAGGTAGCTTTCTTTACAAAAAGTAAAAAGCTACCTATTGCAGCCGTCCGGAGGAATGCACTTCCAGAAAATTTTGATATATTTTCACCGATCATGACCCCCAGACTCCAAAACCACCCTCTGTACAAATGTTGACACACACACACACACACACATATATATATATATATTAGGGTGGAGCAAAAAAAATTATTTTTTAAAAATCAAATCCGGGTAGGTGCCAAAAGTTGCTTTTATACTAGTACATCAACTTCGTGAAATTTTATCGCTGAAAAAAAATGGCTTGAATCTGCGCTTTTGCTCCAAAAATCGAAATTTTGGGTAAAATTTGTCATTTTTTAAATTTTTTTCAAAAAAATTGAAAAGTTCCTACAGAGGTGGTTATTATTTAAAAGTGTTACTTAGACCTTTATATTTATCTGCTTAACATATTGAAGCCATAAAATAATACCTGTAGCCTATATAATTGGAGCAAATCTGACAACTTTTGGTAAAAAATCAGTGTTACCTCTAACCATACAACGAAATGTTGTTTTGAATGCATTTCTTACCTAGCTGCTTTCAAAACTACTCTATATATAACTCGTAGAGATAAGTGCATTTCATATCCTACCCGTCTCAGACACACAACTAATTAGGTCCAGTGTTATATTTATGTATTGAATTGTTATTTTTTTCTCGAAGACGGGCATAAGTTTTCTATATATCAAAGTAGTTTATCTCTTCTTTGTATTCACTGACTTTGGATGCTGCTGGTGTGACCTGCTGCACGTATATTTTTATACCTTGTATAACAGAAGAGAAACCGAGTATTGGATATGTTGTTAATTGAACCTATTCAGCAGTCTATTATCTTCATTAAAATTTCATGCAATTAATACATTATGACTGGAAGTTCTGTTACCACAGCATTTTTTCAATCAATTACATTTTATATATAATGATTTTCCTAAAAATTGATTGTATGAATTCAATTTCTAGTATGTCATCATTTAATGTATCTATTACATTGAATATATTTTGAGAAGCTAGCTGCTTAATATTATGACGATCGTCACAGAGGATTGCAAACAAAATTTGCGTATAAAGCAACAATATTTCTAAAGAAGTTTTAGTATTTGTTTTGTGTCGTTTCTGTGTTATTTCGCAGTCGAGTAATTTCTAATAAGTTTTTAGAACTATTCTTTAGGTGTGTATTACATTTGGTATAAAACATCCTGCGGTATAAACTTGGATTATGTATTTTGTTAGCGAACCTATAGACTCTGATTGCCAATCTGTGCTTATATAAAACGGAAAATTTTATTCGCTTTATGAGCTGTCTTTTGTGTGAGATCTTTTCTAAATTTCTATTCTTCATTTCTTCTGAGAAATAGCTTTCCTTATGAATTATCTTTGCAATCTCCGATAGAAATTTCTAGTCTGTTCTGAGTATCTTTTTCTCAATTCGAGAAAATAATTTTTCAAAATTATTCTCTATTTTATAAAAAATTACAATAGGAAGTGAATAGTACGTAGACAAAGATTTTCCTATTGATCCAGTGAATCCATGTAGATGAGAAAGTTTTATATCGACTTTTCTAATAACTGACACAGAGGAAATTCACTGGAGTCGAAGTAGCATATAATCCATTATTATACACAATTCTAAGTTTACCCCATGCAAAATGATTCACAGTGACAAATAGAATTCTTCTAATTTTAAATGAGTACTTATAGTCGATTAGAGTCTGTATATTCCCTCATAAAGTACAATGCATTATAAGTTTATGCCCAGGACAGTTCACCATCAAATGTTGTCCACTTATAAAAAGGGGACCTAAAAGTTAATAGGAAATTACCTGGCTACGAAAACACTTAGAAAACGGCATAAAACTAATGCAAAAAAAAAAAAAAAGTTATTTACAACAACGGTTGCTCTGCACATGCAGAACAAATTCTCAGGGCAATTCTTTCTGACGATCACCATTACAATAAACAGCTCGCTTCTCAACGTATGAAAAATGCAAAAGTAGAATAAATGATGGCATATTTGTAATTGGATACATGAAATCATGTCTGATGCAGATAATTACATGACGAAATATAATTGACTGAAAAAATGTTGTGGTAACAGAACTTCCAATCACTTTCATTAACTGGATGTAAGTATGATAAAGATAATAGATGGCCGAATAGATCCCTTTAATAATATTCCCGTGCATTACTCTGCTCTGTCATTTTTTTTTTTTTTTTTTTTTTTTTTTGTATAATTTGTAAAAATATACATTAAGATAGTCACAGCAGCTTATGGATACAAAGAACAGATAAACGAGGTGAATGCATCGAAAACATGCCAAATTTTGATAAAGAAAATCACAAATCAATATTGTACTAAGGTGATCGAATAGTTGGGATGGGTGTATATGAAATATAGCCATCTCCACGATGCATGTCCAAGGTAGTTTTGAAAACAACCAGGGGCGTTCCGACCCAGTGTACAAAGTGTGCGACGCACACAGGCGCCGAAGCAGTAAAGGCGCCAAAAGATTTCAGTTGAAAAGCAAATATTAAAAACTTTAATTTATTCATACTAAAATGTATTATATTTTCTTGGCTTCTGAATTATCTTTTGTAGATTTACCTTATAGAAATTATTTATAAATATTAATTTCTTTCTTTAAAATTTTAGTTTATTCTACTTATGAGTCCTCTAATAAATCATTTAGACAAGACCTGCCCAACCTTTATAAACAGAGGCGCACGTCATATAGTTATAAATAATAGAAGGCACCACATAGCTGAAAATATGCAACACTATTATCTCACTGCGGTGGAAAAGCATAATCTATATATTTAAAACACCTGGCTGTTTTTTTTTGTCATCAGCCCTGAGCTTTCTACTGGCCCGATTTTGATAATTATTTTTTTTTAAATGAAAGCTGTTTATGTGTAGGTGTGCCCATTCTGGCTAATTTTTAATTTATTTCAATTTTTATATTTCATTTTTAATTTTAAAAGCTTTTTCATGACATTTCTTCAAAACAGTGGCAACAAGTTAAGCTTTTCTCAAAATTTATTTTGTTTCATTATTTTCCACCAATCAGGAGCTTGATATCATCGGTGAATGTATAATCGCATTTCAAAAAAATAAAATAAAATAAAATAAAATAAAAAATAAAAAATCAATAAATAAAAAATAAAGATTTTCGTTAAATTTAATCATAATAAAATGATTGCACATAGTTATTCTCTGCAATACACAGATTATTTACTGAGTAATATTATTAAGTATTATGTAAGTAAAATAACAGAAGATAAACTTTAATAAAGTATAATATCTAAAGTAAAATTTTGTCGATGGAGAAAATGTCGTCATACAGAAACCAGATAAATTTATTCCATGAATATAATATACATTGTTATAGCTGTGTCAGTGATGATGTCATATTCTCTGACTTTAATTCCTGCATCTAAATAAAGTGAACTTCTATTAATTTAAAGGTCCGTGGTGTGCACAAATGAAAATATTTTTATAAACTACGCCATTTCTATTTAATTATAATAAATATTTTATGAAACTAAAGAATTCTTAAATAACTACATAAATCACGCTTTTATTTAAGAAAAGATGAGTATTTCTGAAGGTGTAAATGATGTCATATTAAAAAAAAAAAAAAAAAAAAAAAAAAGAACAAAACCCGTGATATTCCGGTATTACTATATTTCTATCTTACATAATATCAAAAAATAATTAAAATCATTTCATAGTACTAAGTTATTGTTTAAAAAAAAATCTTCATTTCAGCAACAAATACAAAAATGTTATTCTTTTTAATAACTGAGATATCGTTTTTTTTTTTTTTTTTTTCGTTGCCATAACAATAAAATTAATTTTTACAAGTTCATGGAGGATACAAACCAATATATAAATTTATTGCAAGTGCTATAAATGTGTAGTGGGTTGGTTAGGCAGTTTAGTAAGTCCCTGTTTCTATTACAATTAAAATGTTTCATTCATACAATTATTGTATAGTTACCAAGCGATATTTAAACGGAGAAAAAATAAACTATGCAGATATTTTTGAATTCGTCTTCCGGGGTATAATATTAACTTCCTAAATAATTTGGCATTTAAATAATATTTAAGGTTTAGAAACCGCATTAAAAAAAAATTTGTAGCTGAAGTTAAATCCAACATAATTTATGAGTTATTTTTCTTATTTTTTGTTATTTTCTGAAGTTTGTGTATCTTCATCAAGAAAAGCTATGTTATGCCTATTTTAAGAGGTGGCAATTGTTTATGTTGCTCAGTATTTTACTGTCTATATAATATTTATATGTATCATATCTAATATATATTCTTTTCCGTCGAGTTTCGACGGGTGCAGCTAGTATACAGTAGTAGTAGGAAAACAACAGTTTAAGGACATGCGGCGGCGGCACTGCGGCACCGTGCCGCCGCCGCACCACGCAGCAACCGTCCCTCCGCATCCCTCCGCGCCCCTCCGCATCCCTCCGCGTCCCGCCTGCGGTACCTCCTGCCCCCCACCATACATCCCCCTCCACAAACGCCCCCTAGTGGAAAAAAAGGAACATTCTATTATAACAGGAGAGGTGAACAACCTTCCCTAATTAAAAATATTATCAATCACATCTCAACTCGGAATCATACTATATGATGAAGATTAAATTTATATTTGAATTTTGAACAACCATAATTTTAATGAGTATTATTAATTAAGCGAAACACTTGAAAAATCTCTGTTTTTAACCATTTTATTTAGATTTCTTCAACTACAAGATGAGATTATCAATTTAACTCAAGAAAGTTAAACATATATTTGAATTTTGGTTGATAGACATCTTAATGAGTAGTATTAATTAAGTAAAAACAATGGAAAATATCAAGTTTTATAGAAAAAGACTGATTTCTTACGATTTTTATCAACTTAAGAGAGAAAACTTAAACGTACATTTCAGTTTTTCAACAGCTATAACCTTAATAACCATTCATAATTAAGTAAAAAACAATGGAAAATATCGATTTTTATAGAAAAAGACTGATTTCTTACGATTTTTACCAACTACAAGATCAATGTATCGACTTAAAACTTAAACATACATCCTAGTTTTTCAACATCTATAATCTTAATGAGTATCGTTAATTAAGTAAAAAACAATAGAAAATATCAAGTTTTATAGAAAAAGACTGATTTCTTACTATTTTTATCAACTTAAGAGAGAAAACTTAAACGTACATTTCAGTTTTTCAACATCTATAATCTTAATGAGTATCGTTAATTAAGTAAAAAACAATAGAAAATATCAAGTTTTATAGAAAAAGACTGATTTCTTACATTTTTTTCAACTCAAACTTCAGAATATCAATTTGAGATAAAGAAATTTAAACGTGCATTTCAGTTTTTAAGTGACTATCACTTTAATATCGTCTTAATGAGTTTTGTTAATTAAGCAAAACAACGGAAAATACCGATTTTTAAAGAAAGAAAACCAATTTCATCATACTTTTATACACCAACTAAGTAGAACGAATAATAAACGAATTATTTAAAGAAATATTCAACACATACGCACATTTGAACCTACGAAGCATTCTTCATTACGTCATATCCAAACTAAAACTTTTTTCTACAACCCCTCCACCCATGTACTCCAAGTAGGGGAAACACACAATAGAGTTCTGACGTCACAACTTACAAAGGTATAAAAAAAAAATGTTTACGTTCAAGTAAAAGTATCGCATAGAGAGAAAAAAGAAGACATTTAAACTATTTATCCATTCTAGTTTTATAACAGTTACCACAACATCTCCAAATTAAAATTTGGAAGTCATAATGAGTGTAATTAATTAAGCAAAATAATAGAAATATTAGTTTTTCAGAGGGGAAAAGACGAATTTAAACAAATTTTATTAGTTTTACACTAGTTTAATAATAATTTTAAGAGGAAAAAGACGAATTTAAACTTTTTAGTTTTACACTATTTTTTCTCATCTCCAACACGGATATATCAATTTTAACAGAAGAATTAAACGTATATTTTAGTTTTTAACAACAAAATCTTAACAAGTATCATTAATTAAACAAAAATAAATATCAGTTTTAAAGAAAAGACGAATTTGAATAATTTTACACTAGTATTTTCAAAAGCAACATGGAAATATCAATACTTATTCACATATTTCACTTATTCACTGTATTCAATACTATATTTAATAAATTTGGATACATTTTAAGAATTTCCTAATCTATAATTATATATTAGCTGTATATTTAATGTTACCCATGTTTTCAACATTAGTTCATAATCGTGAATTTTGTATTTTAAATACCATGTATTCAGGTTCAGATTATTTTCACTTGAAATCATACAGAAATTTTTAACAGAGTTTGTTTTTGAAATCATTGAAGCAACTGTATTTAATATTTTTAACACCAATTTTCTAAGATTTTCTGACATTTTCCGATTATACATTCCCCATAAGTACATTTCTAAATGCTATAATCACTTTACATATCGAAAAGATATCATTGAAGCAACTGTATTTAATATTTTTAACACCAATTTTCTAAGATTTTTTAACATTTTCCGGTTATACATTCCTCAAAAGTATATATTCTAAACAATAGAAATTATTAATTTTAAGAATAAAAAGACGAATTTAAACAAATTTTATTAGTTTTACAATATTTTTTCTCATCTCCAACACGGATATATCAATTTTAACAGAATTAAACGCATATTTTAGTTTTTAAGAACAAAAATGTAATAAGTATCATTAATTAAACAAAAAATAAATATCAATTTTCAAGAAAAGACAATTTTTTACACAAATTTTCAACTTTGAAATACATTTGTTTACATATATAGTTACAATATATTACTAAACTTAAACTTTTTAAAAAGTTTGAATGTCTTTACAAAGGGTTCATATTTATATTTTTCACGTCTTGACTGCATTCGAAATCTTACAACAAAAGTATACTTTTATTATTTTTATTATTATTATTATTCTAGAAAACCTAAAAAGTCATTTCTTGCTGCTTTAAACACTTGACATATTAAAATTACTCTGAGATATTCTACCCATATAATTAATCAAATTAGGACATGATTCATCTTACACTTCAAAATTTCTGAATTTTTACAATACTTATTTTCATCAAACTTTATTCTTGATCCTATATATTTTAGGAGTACAGAATTTTAACATCGGTTTTTATCTACTTATCAGAAAATTATTAAAACACCCAACAACATTTTCCAAATATGAATATTATCTTTACAGTTTAATAATACAAAACATACACGAATACAAAGTTTAATTTTTACAAACATTTCATATTTCAAACCAAACTTTTCGAAATTTTCACATCATAAGAGCAAACATTAGACGAACTTTTTAACTTTTTAACTTTTTTTATTGCTTAGATCTTTTCATCATAACTTTTAATTATGATAATTATCCATTTTTAGGTTGATTGTCGAAAAACTGTAACTGAAATTACATAAACTTAATGTAAAAAAACCATGTTCTCACACAATTTCTTGAAATTCAACAAAGAATTGACTATTACTTATCTATTATTATTCTTATTAAATACTTATCTACATCAATATCAACTCTCGATAGTATATAGATATTTCATCATTACACACTTACAACTCTTTTCAAACATTTATCAGAAAAATAAGTCAATCAAAGTCTAGTAGTTATCACACCTGTTCCTCAGAAATATTACTATCATATGAAACAGTAAAGAAAATTAATAGATATTTAATATTTAATAACCTCATACGTGAAATTACTGTCGAATGAGAATACTAATAATCTATAAAATCAACTGTTGAACAAAAAAATAGTACAGATTAGCGAAAATTCAAATGTTTTTTCTGCAAAAGTTACAAAAATTAACAAATGAATGACAAGTTAGAGAAATAACTAAAAAAGTTAATGAACATATTTACAAATTTATTAAAATCACACCTTTTTCTAGATTTCAAACCGCAATTTCTTGAAAAATTTATCACCGAATTTGTAAGATTTTAGTCCTAGTATTACATACACTCAATAAATATTCAAAATTAACAAAAATATAATTTTTTAGTCTCATCAATAAGCAGAAATTCTATATTAAAAGAATATTTACATAGTAGTACTTATAAAAATGAGAGTTTACAAACTGATTTTCATAATTTTATCACATTTAAACTTAATATTTTACATAAAACATTACTTAATCAAATTTTATGCTTTCTAATTCAGTAAAATTCAATACTTTTTTAGTTTTTAAACCAATACCACAATATTTATTTACATCAAACTTGATTCTTCACCTTTTATATTTCCACATTACACACGTGAGATAAATACTAACTTGGATCAGGAGTTGAAGTCAATTGATTCCATTCGATTTTCATCATGTACGCATTGCTCCTACACGAAATTTCTTACTGCTATAATCATCTAATGTATTAAAACTAATCTACTCATATTTTTAATCAATTCACCAGATGTTTCATCTCGCACTTCTGAATTATCGTGCATCAAGTTGCTTAAAATATAAATACTATCTTTATAGTTTTAATGATATATAGTATACATGGTTTATCTTGAGTTAGCACTTCCATACTATTAATCAAATTATATGTTTCATCTTGCACTTGATCTTAATGATTTCATCTTGCATCTGAATTATCGTCCATCGAGTTTTTTTTAAATAATAATTGTCTGAGCGAAGCGAAGTCTTTATACTCAGAGATACGTAACGATATTAAAAGTCAAAAAAATTCTTTCGTCAAGCAAATCTCAAAAAGTACTTGTGGGATTTTGATTCTGTTTGTACCAATAGGTACCTATGAAGGTAATCTGGTGAATGCACTATATACGAAAAATTAGTTCGAAATAGTTTAAAAGTTATATTAAAAAAACTGATAAAAAAGCACAATTTATTTGCATACGTCACAGAAATTTGGTGTGCGTGATTTTCACCAGCTTGATATTTTCGTAGATAACCGAATCAGTACATGGAGTAAATAGTAATCATTAACGCACTCAAAAGTATTGAACGCAATAAAACATTTTAAAATTTAATCATGCAGGAAAATAAAATTGTTATTTTTTTATATTAAAAAAATGTCATAAAAACTTTGATTTTGAGATTTTGTGATAATCTCTTAATAGCATTTTTTGATCGCTAAAAGAATGTTTTATATATTTCGCGTGTGAAAATTAGAAACAATTACGTTTTTAAATAAAAAGTTTCTTTTATGGCATCATTTTCCCTTTATATTTATTTTTATTGCATGTTTTCTTTTAACTTATATTTTGTTTGTGTGTGGAAGTCAATTCTGGTCACTAATTTTTCGGCACGTATACCACAAGCGCATCAGATTTGGCGCAATTTTTTTCAAAGCCCATTTGGCGAAAACTCCGTTTTCAAATAACGCTTACATACACATTTTTTTCTATTTTCAAAAAGAACTTACAGTAAATAAAATAATAATAATAATTAATAACTATAAAAAGAAATATTTTATATAATTAAAAAAAGGAAATGAAAGTAAATAAACATTTTATGAGTAAATAAACAAATAATAAATAAATAAAGCCGGGTTACCATCTGAGGTAAAATAATGCCATTTTGACGCCAATTATGTACCCTGGTGCATATGTGACATCTTTTTCCATTTTTCATCCATTTCCTGTTGGCATACAACTTTGAAATGAAGTAAGTGGTATGTAAAACCAATTATAGTATACATAAATAAAATACTTGAGATAATATACTAGAGATATAAGCACCGGGTTTGGCGAGATTTTTTATGCCAATTAGGCGAAAACATCGTTTTGATTACCAGATACATATAGCATGCTATAATAAAACGTTATTTATTTATTTCAAAATGAAAAAAAGGAATAAACGAAACATTTTCTGTTATTAAAAAAAAGAAATAACAATCAATAAATGATAATATTTTTAGAACAAACAATTTATTATAACATTTATATGACAACCAGCATGTTAGGCAACTGAACGCCATTTTGGCACCAGTTAGGTACCTCGGTGTGTATAGGGCATATATGTGCCATATTAATTTTTAAAACTGAGCATGAACGTTTACCAAGTGTGTTTTCATAGTCGCTTATATCTTTTTGCAACATAGCGCACCTTCCAAAGCCAAAATTGCACAAAAGAAAAAAAAATCAATATGTGCAGTATTTTTTATTTATTTATTTATTTATTTTTAAATGTAATGCACATTTTGCAATCAGTAGGCTCGATAATCAGATCTCGTTTTTTTTGCTTTCAAAGATGATATTTCATAAGACGTCTTTTTTGGATTCGTCATTTTTCCATATTTGATAGTATGCGTCTACTCGTTTTGTAACTTTTTTTGTAACTTTCTTCTTTATTAACAGAGACATTTGGATTTCCTATTTAAATAAAAATTCTTCTCAATACAAAGAATTTTGTTAGAATAAATAAATAAATGAAATGCGGACATCTATTGCTCAAAGCACAAAATTTTTCCTATTGAGTTAATAAAAATCAGTAAAAACAAAATTTTTATGATAGTAAAAAGGTGACTTATGTAATAACAGAGTCATATATTATATACGTTATGGATTAAGTATGAATATTTCTCCACCATTTATAAATAATAATAATAATAAAATAAAATGCGGACAGACCAAAGTCTATATTTGACTGAAAACAACAACCATTTTCTAAATGCTTTAAAAAGATGGCCAATGAAAAGTGATATTTCAAAAGTATTATGAAATTAGTTAAAAACCATTTATTTTAAACTAAATGAATAAAAGATTTATATTTTTAATAAAATTAATTGGATTTGAAAAATTATTGGAAATTTATCACCATAGATGTATCAATATTACAATCAGTACTTTGTATGCAAAATGAAACAATTAGCAATACTTTTTGAACCCGGAAAATGGTCGTTGCTTTCCCGCTTATTGCATAGCAGAATTTTCTTATAGGAAAAGTTATTTTTTAAATCCGCAGAATGTTCCTATTTAATAAAAGATTTTCTGTATTAAAATACCGGTATCCAAAATGCCGGAGACTTGGCAGCTCTGCCTATAACATTTTAATTAATCACGGTACTTTTTTTAATCGGATTCAAATTTAGTGAAGACAACGTTTTTTGGCCAAAAGCAGCTTTTTCCCACATGTGTAACTGCGATACAATTCCTTGATGCTGAAATAAAATGTTTTGACTTATGCTATTATTGCTTCCTCTTATTTATTTATTTGAATTTTAAGTAAGATGACTCAAAATCGTGTTTTTTAAATGTACGGAAAAAATGCATTTCGAGAGAGAGCGAAAAGAACAATATTTGGCGATTTATTACCTGCGTTTGGCTAAGTTTCTTACTACCTTGTATTTAATACTCTTCACAATACTTCGCTGTTATATGGACTTAGGCGCTTTTATAAAAAGTTTGACATAGTTCGGGCTTAAGAAAGTGAGTATTTTACTGAATAATACAAATAAATGAAAAATGAATATTATGAAATACTAATAAAAAGAAAAATGAAGCGTTATATTGATCTATGTATATTTAAAAATGCATCTGCTAGCACTAATTAGATAATTTATGCGTATATAATAGGAGATAAATAGCTTTTGATTCTGTATTTCTATGCTTTAAAGCATTAACGTTTGTGTGTTTTTCGTTATCATTGGGAGTACCTAGCCGATTTAAAAAAAAAATGCGGGCAAAAAATGTGGGTACTATCTTTGCTGCAAAATATACTATATTTTGCGTAGGAACAATAATCACCATCAATGCACGAGAAGAAAAGTTCTAAAATTGAGAATTCTTTGATGTCGATATGACTAAAAATTTAAAGTATTTTTTTCTTTGGTGGCAACTTTTAGGATATAATATTCTCGTTATGAACGATTTCTTAAACATTCGACAATTTAATTTCACAAATTAAACATTTTTTTTTCTAGAAAAAGTTTTAAACCCAATTTATTGAGAATATTGCAATTTCTAGGATACTGTTGGTGTCAGAAACTATAACTTTGGCATCACGGTAACTTATAAGATGTAAGTGCTCGTTTAGGACAAATTTTTAAAAAAGGATTCCTTAACTCTGATTGACAACCTCATTGCATCCGTGGAAAACAGATATTCAACATTATAAACTATTCGGACGGATTTCACACCGTATAAAATACATTCCATTCTCTTCAAACATAATAGTTTATGTTATTTATAGTTTCTCAATTCGGTGCGAAGCTTCTGTTTATGCTCATGACATCATTTCAAAGAGTTATATTTCCAATATAGAAAATTTGGTGTTTTATTTTCTGTATTACTTTTAACCTTTTGCATATTTCCAATTTTATATCCATGCATGGTTTGCTTTTCTTTTATAAAAATAGTATATGCAACTTTATATATAAGATTTTGTAATTCTATGATTCAAAATGCTTATTTTCATCATATTTTATCACAATGAATGACCAATTAAAGGTAACATCTCATTTTCTTTACTTATCGCAAGTTATTAAATGTTTATTCTCAGCAATATCGCTCAGACTAATCCCTCTGAGTGAAGTCCTAGTATATTTATAGTTTTTGATTATACATAGCATGTACAAATACAATCTTTAATTTTAACATTTCATATTTCAAATAACCTATTTCCGAAACCAAGCTATGTGAATTTTACCACAATACTTATTATCATAGAATAATTTGTGTTTCACACTTTTCTAAAAATTATCAGATATGTACCCCTCAGAGAAATTACTATCATATGAATAAATGAAGAAATATTAATTTATATTAAATGTACACGAAATTGATTGCAATATACACGAATTTAATAAAAATAAATAAATAAGCGATTATTTATACATTAAACCTTTACTAAATATATACTTCTTTCATTATACAGATGTTTCAACAAGATGAACCAAAACAGCAGCAAACTTCAGAAATTAATGATCCGAATGATTCATCCCTAGCACATGTAGCGTTAACGAATAACACATATGTGAGTACTTATATGAGAAATACTAGAATTCGTATATGAAACGTAATTAGAGTAAATACAAAATGATTTGTCTTACTACCTACACTTTAACAAGTGCTTTTTACCTATATTATTGAAGAGAATCCTAACTGTGTCCATTTTTTTCTACTACAGATGTGTTCTATTTGCTACAAACACTTCTTAAGTAAATGGAATTTAACAGAACATACAAAAATCTATACAGGTGAAAAACCCTACACTTGGAAAGATTACCATAAATGCTGTTTTCAAGGAGACGTGAATAAAAAATGCACACATCATCATATAAAGCATCGTCAGATATATGTAAACTTAGCGAAGATATTCAAAAATTAGTCAGACTTTTGTAGAATTTAGAAATAAAGGAAGATATTTAGGCTATTTATCCATCATATTTTCACAATATCTCAAACTTAAAATTTGGAAGACATACACACTGCTGAAAAGTAATTTTGTGATTCTTCTAACCAGTATGAATGTATAGATATTATTTTGCAGTGTATTCTTTAAATGCTCACATTAAATATTCTTTTATATGCATATATCGTTGTGTTTATTTTTCTAATACCTATTACATTAATGAAATACATAACATTTTAAGTGAAATAACACTCTCACAACTTAAAAAATGCATAAGAACATACAAAAAATAAGCAGATGTATGAAAAAATATGCAAGTTTACAAAATAATTTCATTGTTTTCTAGAAATATTAACAAAAAATATTTACAATATGAAAAAATTGCAAAAGTGAAAAGAAAAAACACAAATGTAAAAACAAAAACCACAAAGTGAAAAACTCATAACAAAGTTTTTGAAAAAAAAAATATTTACAACAAAATTTTTTTTACAAAAACCAAAACTTCCAAAAATATTTTTTTCAAAAAATTTTTTTTTTCAAAAATATTTTTTTCAAAAATTTTTTTTTTTCAAAAACATTTTTTACAAAATTTTTTTTTTCAAAATAAGTTTTTACAAAAGTAAAAAAAAAGAAAATCACAACGTTAAAAAAATGAAAAATTTTTGTTAAAAAAAGTGTAAAAAAATTGCAAAAAAATGTTGCAAAAATTTCAAAAAAGTTATGAAAAAAGCTTCAAAAATTTCGTTGGTTTTAATGCAGTATGCAATGGCGAAACCATTGCATTTGCTATTAAAAACAACAAAATTTTTGAGACTTTTTCATAACTTTTTTGAAATTTTTGCAACATTTTTTTGCAATTTTTTTACACTTTTTTTAACAAAAATTTTTCATTTTTTTAACGTTGTGATTTTCTTTTTTTTTACTTTTGTAAAAACTTATTTTGAAAAAAAATTTTTTGTAAAAAATGTTTTTGAAAAAAAAAATTTTTGAAAAAAATATTTTTGAAAAAAAAATTTTTTTGAAAAAAATATTTTTGGAAGTTTTGGTTTTTGTAAAAAAAACTTTGTTGTAAATATTTTTTTTTTCAAAAACTTTGTTATGAGTTTTTCACTTTGTGGTTTTTGTTTTTACATTTGTGTTTTTTCTTTTCACTTTTGCAATTTTTTCATATTGTAAATATTTTTTGTTAATATTTCTAGAAAACAATGAAATTATTTTGTAAACTTGCATATTTTTTTATACATCTGCTTATTTTTTGTATGTTCTTATGCATTTTTTAAGTTGTGAGAGTGTTATTTCACTTAAAATGTTATGTATTTCATTAATGTAATAGGTATTAGAAAAATAAACACAACGATATATGCATATAAAAGAATATTTAATGTGAGCATTTAAAGAATACACTGCAAAATAATATCTATACATTCATACTGGTTAGAAGAATCACAAAATTACTTTTCAGCAGTGTGTATGTCTTCCAAATTTTAAGTTTGAGATATTGTGAAAATATGATGGATAAATAGCCTAAATATCTTCCTTTATTTCTAAATTCTACAAAAGTCTGACTAATTTTTGAATATCTTCGCTAAGTTTACATATATCTGACGATGCTTTATATGATGATGTGTGCATTTTTTATTCACGTCTCCTTGAAAACAGCATTTATGGTAATCTTTCCAAGTGTAGGGTTTTTCACCTGTATAGATTTTTGTATGTTCTGTTAAATTCCATTTACTTAAGAAGTGTTTGTAGCAAATAGAACACATCTGTAGTAGAAATAAATGGACACAGTTAGGATTCTCTTCAATAATATAGGTAAAAAGCACTTGTTAAAGTGTAGGTAGTAAGACAAATCATTTTGTATTTACTCTAATTACGTTTCATATACGAATTCTAGTATTTCTCATATAAGTACTCACATATGTGTTATTCGTTAACGCTACATGTGCTAGGGATGAATCATTCGGATCATTAATTTCTGAAGTTTGCTGCTGTTTTGGTTCATCTTGTTGAAACATCTGTATAATGAAAGAAGTATATATTTAGTAAAGGTTTAATGTATAAATAATCGCTTATTTATTTATTTTTATTAAATTCGTGTATATTGCAATCAATTTCGTGTACATTTAATATAAATTAATATTTCTTCATTTATTCATATGATAGTAATTTCTCTGAGGGGTACATATCTGATAATTTTTAGAAAAGTGTGAAACACAAATTATTCTATGATAATAAGTATTGTGGTAAAATTCACATAGCTTGGTTTCGGAAATAGGTTATTTGAAATATGAAATGTTAAAATTAAAGATTGTATTTGTACATGCTATGTATAATCAAAAACTATAAATATATTATTATTTAAAAAAAACTCGATGGACGATAATTCAGATGCAAGATGAAATCATTAAGATCAAGTGCAAGATGAAACATATAATTTGATTAATAGTATGGAAGTGCTAACTCAAGATAAACCATGTATACTATATATCATTAAAACTATAAAGATAGTATTTATATTTTAAGCAACTTGATGCACGATAATTCAGAAGTGCGAGATGAAACATCTGGTGAATTGATTAAAAATATGAGTAGATTAGTTTTAATACATTAGATGATTATAGCAGTAAGAAATTTCGTGTAGGAGCAATGCGTACATGATGAAAATCGAATGGAATCAATTGACTTCAACTCCTGATCCAAGTTAGTATTTATCTCACGTGTGTAATGTGGAAATATAAAAGGTGAAGAATCAAGTTTGATGTAAATAAATATTGTGGTATTGGTTTAAAAACTAAAAAAGTATTGAATTTTACTGAATTAGAAAGCATAAAATTTGATTAAGTAATGTTTTATGTAAAATATTAAGTTTAAATGTGATAAAATTATGAAAATCAGTTTGTAAACTCTCATTTTTATAAGTACTACTATGTAAATATTCTTTTAATATAGAATTTCTGCTTATTGATGAGACTAAAAAATTATATTTTTGTTAATTTTGAATATTTATTAAGTGTATGTAATACTAGGACTAAAATCTTACAAATTCGGTGATAAATTTTTCAAGAAATTGCGGTTTGTAATCTAGAAAAAGGTGTGATTTTAATAAATTTGTAAATATGTTGTTGCAAATCACGTGTGAAGCAATCCGAAGGCGCCGTGCAGACGCCAATTGAAAGCCACCTGTGGCGCAATGTTTTTGTTTAAAAGGGTAGAAGTTGTTACGATTTCTCGATGCGAGGAAGAATATTTTACTTCCCCGTAAAAAATATGTATCTCTTTTCATGTAAATAGTATATGTTAGTGTCTGGTCGACTATATGTGTGTGTGGTGTGAAATAAAAGAAAAAATGTCAAGTGGATCGAATATTATTTAAAGAAAGAACACACGAATTTATATAACTCGAGTCTTCTAGGATTAAAAACTGTTCTCCAGAATTGAGCAGTGTCATTACTGAGGCCGAAACCCGGCAAATGGAACATTAAGATGGATTAAACATAGATTCCCGATCCAGAAGTGTGATTTCAAGATCACCGAAACGAAGCTCGAATCTCGGCATAAAAAAGGTACTGTAATTTTTATTTCTAAGCATGAATCTAGATAAATTAAAGGCTAAGCGTAAAGTTATGAAAACGACCGTAACTAAATTTATAACAAAGGTCGAGTCGTTTATTGAAGATATTGATTTTGAAAATAAAGATAATATTGATAAGCTTTCGGAATTTTTGATAAATTTAGAGGAAAAACAATTAGAATTAAAGGAAATTAATTTGAAAATCGAAGAATTGATCACTGACAATACAAATTTAGAAACGGAAGTTCAAAATAGTATCGATTATAATGATACTATTAATGAAACGAAATTTAAAATAAAAACAAATTTGAAGAAATTTAAAAATGATGTTGAATCGAGAAACACTAGTTCGTTGTCAAACGCTAGTACGGTTCCTTATGTTAGTACACGATTGCCTACTGTAAATTTGCCAAAATTAAATATTCCGAATTTTAAAGGCGATCCTAATACATTTCTTGAATTTATCAATAGTTTTAAGAATACTATTGATGTTAATGATAATTTGACAAAAATTGAAAAATTAATATATTTGAAATCATTTTTGTCTGGTGAAGCCTATAAAACGGTATCTGGATTAGCCCTAACAGAAAGTAATTACGATCACTCGTTAGATTTACTAGAAAAAAGATATGGTAAAACGGAAATTTTAATTAGCGGTTTTATAAATAAATTATTAGAAATCGAACCGATCAGGTCATGCTCGAATACAAAAATGTTGAGAGATTTGTATGATGAATGCGAAATAAGTATTAGAAATTTGCAGGCAATAGGAGTAGCTACCGACAATTTTGGGTATTTACTAATCCCTATCATTTTAAGGCAATTACCTCATAATTTGGTAATTGAATTTCAAAGGAAAAAGGATAACGAAAAGCCAGGGGATGTTAATGAATTAATGAAATTTATAAAATTTGAGATTGATTCAAGGGAAGCGGCAACTGTTATATCAGGAAATTCCTTAAAAAGTCCAGAAAAATCTCGATGGGAAAAAAATGCTCCTACCAGAACAAAGGGTAATTTTCCCACTTCAGTTGCGCTGAACACGGTCGTAAAAAATGTTTGTGTATTCTGTAATTCGAATCATAATAGTTTAAAATGTAAGGAAATGACAGATGAACAAAAGCGTTATAAGTTAAAAAAAGAAGGAAGATGTTACCGATGTTTTTATAAGAACCACCTATTATCTCTATGTAAAGCTAAAATACAGCCGTGTGAGTTATGCAAAAGTTTTCAACATAATTACTTGTTTTGCCCCGCTAAGAAATCCGCTGAAATTAGTCCCGTTGAAAATACTAAAAAATCAGAAATTGTACAAAATCAAGAAAATCAAGCGGTTGTATCATCTGTTATTAAAACTCAAAATTTTCCAGAAAAATATTCGACAATTTTGCAAACGGCATGCGTACAGGTAATGGGAGATTCCAAGAAATTAAGTACAAGGCTATTATATGATTCTGCATCTTCGCGCACATTTATTGCAAAGAATTTAGCAACTGCTTTAAAACTAAAACCAGTAAAAAGAGAGAAATTGCTAGTTTATACTTTCGCGAATCGTAACGCCATAGAACAAGAGTATGATTTAGTGGATATTACTATAATTAGTCGCCATCCTCCGTATAAAAGGATAACAGTTCAGGCGCTCGTGTCAGACATAATTAGTGCGACGCAAGTAAAATCGCACATTGATTCGCAGCTCATAAATAAATTCCGTTTAGATGAAAATGAGTTTGCTGACAGATTTATTAATGAAAAGACTGTACAAATATTATTGGGATGTGATTATATGTTTGCGACAATCACGGGAGGGGTAGAGAAAATCAATAAATATTTATTTATTCAACCAACAATATTTGGAAAAACTTTAATTGGACGAATGCATAGCAATAATGTAAATGGAACTTCTTGTTTTAAGGTCATTTGTACATCAACAGACAATGATTTAAGAAAATTGTGGGATGTAGATAATTTTTTATCCTTTCCTACTGATATTCAAAACGATGAAAAATATGAGGTGGTTACGCAATTTCAGAGGGAAATAATTTTCGAGAATCAAAGGTATATCGCGCCACTTTTATGGTCTTCTAAAGTAAACAAACAAAGTTTATCAAATAATTACGAAGTTGCGAAACAGAGATTTGTGGGTCTGGAAAAGAGATTAAGGGGTAATAAATCTTTATTTCAGAAATATAACGAAATTATTAAAGAACAATTAAGTGAAGGTATTATTCAAAAGTGCGATACTGATTGCTTTATTGGTTACGTAATGCCACACCAAATTATTTTTAGACCAGATTCTTCTAGTACGAAATCAAGAATTGTTTATGATGCTAGCAGTAAAAGAAATAATGAAAAAAGTCTAAATGATTGTCTTTTCGCTGGAGAAAATTTAAATCCTAATTTAATTGACATAATATTAAATTTCAGGTCTCATAAAATTGCTTTTTTGGGCGATATTGCTAGAGCATTCTTGCAAATAGAAGTGTCTAAAGAGGACAGGAATTATTTGTGTTTTTTATACTTTGATGATTGTGACATAGATAAGCCTGTGACTTTATATCATTTTAACCGACATTGTTTTGGAGTCACGAGCTCCCCGTACGTGTTGGCTTCGACAATTAAGAAACATATTAGAAAGTACAAAGAAATTAATCCTATTGCTTATAATATGTTAGATAATTTTTTATACGTGGACGATTTGGCATATGGGGCTCCGACAGTCCAAGAAGCTTTCAATTTATCAGCTTCTGCTGTCTCAATACTTAAGGATGCGAATATGAACTTGAGAAAATTTAATACAAATTCTTTGGAATTAAGGGAATTATGGAAGAATGGTAACCCAGTTATAGAAACAGACGAAAGTCATTCAAAATTAAAAATTCTGGGACTTAATTGGGATAATATAAACGACGTCCTGTCAATAGATTTTAAGGCATTTATGTCAGATGGTGATAATTTGGAATACACCAAAAGACATGTTTTGCACAGCGCTGCCAAAATATTCGATCCTATCGGATTCATATCGCCATTCTTAATTAGAATTAAATTACTTCTTCAGGAGTTATGGGAACGCGGTTTAGAATGGGACGACACACTTCCTAAAGAATTTAAAGAAAAATATGAAAAATGGTATAGCGAAATAAAACTTTTAGAAAAGATTCAGGTACCCAGGTATTATTTTAATACAGATAATATTTTAGATGATAAAGTTCAACTTCATCTTTTTTCTGATGCTTCGTTAAAATCTTACGGGGCAGTGGGCTACTTCAGATACCAGACTTCCGAGGGCTTTTCTAAAACTTGTTTTGTAATTTCTAAAGCTCGTGTGGCCCCTTTAAAAAGAATCACTTTGCCGAGATTAGAGCTTCTAGGTGCATTAATAGCTGCCAGAATAGCTAGCCATCTAAAAAACGTTTTCACTAATATTCAAAAGGTAGTATTCTGGACGGACTCCACAATAACATTAAATTGGATCAAAAATTCTGCTGCCAAATGGAAGCCCTTTGTTGCGAATAGGGTGGCAGAAATACAAGAAAATTCTGATCCCAGTGCATGGAGGCATGTCAGCAGTAAAGATAATCCAGCTGATATGCTCACTCGAGGACTCACTTCCAAAGAATTAGCCAGTAACAAGCACTGGTGGCATGGCCCGGATTGGCTAAGTAAATCCGAAAATTTTTGGCCAAAACTTGATAACGTAAAACATTCTTTTTCTAACATTGAAATGGAATCCAGAGATAAAATCGTTGTGAACACTGTTATTACTCGTGAAAGAATCATCGACATTAATAGATATTCTAATTTAAATAAATTGTTGAGAATAACAGCCTATGTATTGCGTTTCATAAATTTGACTAGGCATAAACAAGATAATCGAGACACTTTAACGATGGAAGAACTCCAGGAAGCGGAAAATTATTGGATACGACAAATTCAAAATGAAAAATACTTTGTTGAAATTAAATGTTTAGAAAAGGCAAAACCCATTCCAAGAGATTCTAATCTCACAAAATTAAATCCTTTTCTGGATGCTGAGGGCATCTTACGTGTATCAGGGCGACTTTCAAAATCTAACATCTTACTAGAAAATGAAAAGTATCCGATTATTCTGCCGCCCAAAACTAAATTAGCTGAGTTAATTATTTGGAATGCACACGAGAAAGTGCATCATTCTTCAGTGATACATACGCTTGTCGAAATCAGAGAAAGGTTCTGGCTTCTAAAAGCTAGAAAAACGATAAAGGATCTACTCAAAAAATGTGTTGTCTGCAAACGATTTTCTGCGAATCCAGGAGACCAGACAGTAGCTCCGTTGCCACCTGATCGTATTGAACAGTCACCACCATTTAATATTCTAGGATGCGACTTCGCCGGTCCCTTATTCGTAAAAGATAAGAACAATAAACAATATATTTTACTTCTTACCTGTGCTGTTACAAGAAATGTTCATTTGGAACTGGTAGACAGTTTATCTACGCAAGCCTTCTTACTCGCATTTAGAAGGTTCATCGCTAGACGGGGTTTATGCTCCGTAATTTATTCCGACAATGCACGTACATTTAAACGTGCTGAACTAGAATTTAATAAACTTTGGAGCTTAGTAGCTCATCCAGAGGTAAAAGAATTTTTTGCTTCCCATAAAATAAAGTGGAAATATATAGTAGAAAGAGCCGCCTGGTGGGGTGGCTTTTATGAGCGAATGGTGCGAAGTGTTAAAACAGCCCTACGAAAAACGATAGGCAAAGCATCGTTAAATTACAACGAACTGTCCACCATAGTAACTGAAATAGAAGGCACTATAAACTCTAGACCCATCACTTACATGAGTGATGAAAGCCAGGACCCCGTACCATTGTGCCCAGCACACTTTTTGATAGGGAGAAGAATAACTTCTCTCCCTCCAGCACGCCTGCACCTTGACTCGAATCTCTCTTCCAGGAAAGAATTGCTTAAAACTTATAATTATCGCGAAAAATTGATGAGATTGTTTTGGTCCCGATGGAAGAAAGAGTATTTATTAAATTTGAGATCAGCCCACCAAAGTATAAACAAAACTAATATTCCCCAATTTAAAATAAACGATATTGTCTTAATAAAAGACGATAGTTTACCCAGAAATTTCTGGAGTTTAGGTAAAATTATAGAAACCTTTCCTGGAAGAGACGGCAAGGTGAGGGCCTGCAAAATAAAAACTCAAAAATCTGTTTTGAGAAGACCAGTGCAATTACTCTATAATTTGGAACTCAATAACAATTGACTGTTTTAGTGAAATTTGCATTCTAATCTTTTCTTTTATTATTCTAGTTGAAGTGTATGTCCAGAATTCTTTAAGTGTTTAAAGTATGTATATTCTTATTATATTTTGAAATTTGTATTTGATTTAATGTATCGTATTGCAACATGTATTATGATGAACCCCATAGGTTCATGGGGGGCAAGCTGTTGCAAATCACGTGTGAAGCAATCCGAAGGCGCCGTGCAGACGCCAATTGAAAGCCACCTGTGGCGCAATGTTTTTGTTTAAAAGGGTAGAAGTTGTTACGATTTCTCGATGCGAGGAAGAATATTTTACTTCCCCGTAAAAAATATGTATCTCTTTTCATGTAAATAGTATATGTTAGTGTCTGGTCGACTATATGTGTGTGTGGTGTGAAATAAAAGAAAAAATGTCAAGTGGATCGAATATTATTTAAAGAAAGAACACACGAATTTATATAACTCGAGTCTTCTAGGATTAAAAACTGTTCTCCAGAATTGAGCAGTGTCATTATATGTTCATTAACTTTTTTAGTTATTTCTCTAACTTGTCATTCATTTGTTAATTTTTGTAACTTTTGCAGAAAAAACATTTGAATTTTCGCTAATCTGTACTATTTTTTTGTTCAACAGTTGATTTTATAGATTATTAGTATTCTCATTCGACAGTAATTTCACGTATGAGGTTATTAAATATTAAATATCTATTAATTTTCTTTACTGTTTCATATGATAGTAATATTTCTGAGGAACAGGTGTGATAACTACTAGACTTTGATTGACTTATTTTTCTGATAAATGTTTGAAAAGAGTTGTAAGTGTGTAATGATGAAATATCTATATACTATCGAGAGTTGATATTGATGTAGATAAGTATTTAATAAGAATAATAATAGATAAGTAATAGTCAATTCTTTGTTGAATTTCAAGAAATTGTGTGAGAACATGGTTTTTTTACATTAAGTTTATGTAATTTCAGTTACAGTTTTTCGACAATCAACCTAAAAATGGATAATTATCATAATTAAAAGTTATGATGAAAAGATCTAAGCAATAAAAAAAGTTAAAAAGTTAAAAAGTTCGTCTAATGTTTGCTCTTATGATGTGAAAATTTCGAAAAGTTTGGTTTGAAATATGAAATGTTTGTAAAAATTAAACTTTGTATTCGTGTATGTTTTGTATTATTAAACTGTAAAGATAATATTCATATTTGGAAAATGTTGTTGGGTGTTTTAATAATTTTCTGATAAGTAGATAAAAACCGATGTTAAAATTCTGTACTCCTAAAATATATAGGATCAAGAATAAAGTTTGATGAAAATAAGTATTGTAAAAATTCAGAAATTTTGAAGTGTAAGATGAATCATGTCCTAATTTGATTAATTATATGGGTAGAATATCTCAGAGTAATTTTAATATGTCAAGTGTTTAAAGCAGCAAGAAATGACTTTTTAGGTTTTCTAGTATAATAATAATAATAAAAATAATAAAAGTATACTTTTGTTGTAAGATTTCGAATGCAGTCAAGACGTGAAAAATATAAATATGAACCCTTTGTAAAGACATTCAAACTTTTTAAAAAGTTTAAGTTTAGTAATATATTGTAACAATATATGTAAACAAATGTATTTCAAAGTTGAAAATTTGTGTAAAAAATTGTCTTTTCTTGAAAATTGATATTTATTTTTTGTTTAATTAATGATACTTATTACATTTTTGTTCTTAAAAACTAAAATATGCGTTTAATTCTGTTAAAATTGATATATCCGTGTTGGAGATGAGAAAAAATATTGTAAAACTAATAAAATTTGTTTAAATTCGTCTTTTTATTCTTAAAATTAATAATTTCTATTGTTTAGAATATATACTTTTGAGGAATGTATAACCGGAAAATGTTAAAAAATCTTAGAAAATTGGTGTTAAAAATATTAAATACAGTTGCTTCAATGATATCTTTTCGATATGTAAAGTGATTATAGCATTTAGAAATGTACTTATGGGGAATGTATAATCGGAAAATGTCAGAAAATCTTAGAAAATTGGTGTTAAAAATATTAAATACAGTTGCTTCAATGATTTCAAAAACAAACTCTGTTAAAAATTTCTGTATGATTTCAAGTGAAAATAATCTGAACCTGAATACATGGTATTTAAAATACAAAATTCACGATTATGAACTAATGTTGAAAACATGGGTAACATTAAATATACAGCTAATATATAATTATAGATTAGGAAATTCTTAAAGTGTATCCAAATTTATTAAATATAGTATTGAATACAGTGAATAAGTGAAATATGTGAATAAGTATTGATATTTCCATGTTGCTTTTGAAAATACTAGTGTAAAATTATTCAAATTCGTCTTTTCTTTAAAACTGATATTTATTTTTGTTTAATTAATGATACTTGTTAAGATTTTGTTGTTAAAAACTAAAATATACGTTTAATTCTTCTGTTAAAATTGATATATCCGTGTTGGAGATGAGAAAAAATAGTGTAAAACTAAAAAGTTTAAATTCGTCTTTTTCCTCTTAAAATTATTATTAAACTAGTGTAAAACTAATAAAATTTGTTTAAATTCGTCTTTTCCCCTCTGAAAAACTAATATTTCTATTATTTTGCTTAATTAATTACACTCATTATGACTTCCAAATTTTAATTTGGAGATGTTGTGGTAACTGTTATAAAACTAGAATGGATAAATAGTTTAAATGTCTTCTTTTTTCTCTCTATGCGATACTTTTACTTGAACGTAAACATTTTTTTTTTGTATACCTTTGTAAGTTGTGACGTCAGAACTCTATTGTGTGTTTCCCCTACTTGGAGTACATGGGTGGAGGGGTTGTAGAAAAAAGTTTTAGTTTGGATATGACGTAATGAAGAATGCTTCGTAGGTTCAAATGTGCGTATGTGTTGAATATTTCTTTAAATAATTCGTTTATTATTCGTTCTACTTAGTTGGTGTATAAAAGTATGATGAAATTGGTTTTCTTTCTTTAAAAATCGGTATTTTCCGTTGTTTTGCTTAATTAACAAAACTCATTAAGACGATATTAAAGTGATAGTCACTTAAAAACTGAAATGCACGTTTAAATTTCTTTATCTCAAATTGATATTCTGAAGTTTGAGTTGAAAAAAATGTAAGAAATCAGTCTTTTTCTATAAAACTTGATATTTTCTATTGTTTTTTACTTAATTAACGATACTCATTAAGATTATAGATGTTGAAAAACTGAAATGTACGTTTAAGTTTTCTCTCTTAAGTTGATAAAAATAGTAAGAAATCAGTCTTTTTCTATAAAACTTGATATTTTCTATTGTTTTTTACTTAATTAACGATACTCATTAAGATTATAGATGTTGAAAAACTAGGATGTATGTTTAAGTTTTAAGTCGATACATTGATCTTGTAGTTGGTAAAAATCGTAAGAAATCAGTCTTTTTCTATAAAAATCGATATTTTCCATTGTTTTTTACTTAATTATGAATGGTTATTAAGGTTATAGCTGTTGAAAAACTGAAATGTACGTTTAAGTTTTCTCTCTTAAGTTGATAAAAATCGTAAGAAATCAGTCTTTTTCTATAAAACTTGATATTTTCCATTGTTTTTACTTAATTAATACTACTCATTAAGATGTCTATCAACCAAAATTCAAATATATGTTTAACTTTCTTGAGTTAAATTGATAATCTCATCTTGTAGTTGAAGAAATCTAAATAAAATGGTTAAAAACAGAGATTTTTCAAGTGTTTCGCTTAATTAATAATACTCATTAAAATTATGGTTGTTCAAAATTCAAATATAAATTTAATCTTCATCATATAGTATGATTCCGAGTTGAGATGTGATTGATAATATTTTTAATTAGGGAAGGTTGTTTACCTCTCCTGTTACAATAGAATGTTCCTTTTTTTCCACTAGGGGGCGTTTGTGGAGGGGGATGTATGGTGGGGGGCAGGAGGTACCGCAGGCGGCACCGCAGGCGGGACGCGGAGGGATGCGGAGGGGCGCGGAGGGATGCGGAGGGACGGTTGCTGCGTGGTGCGGCGGCGGCACGGTGCCGCAGTGCCGCCGCCGCATGTCCTTAAACTGTTGTTTTCCTACTACTTACAGTTTTATTACCGTAGGAGCTAAATTTCACTTGTTTTTTTTTATTATTACTTATAAGAAACCATTTAAACTTTACTTCAGAATTTATCATAAATAAGAAGAAAATTACTATTCGGAAATACTGGTAAAAGTTTCTTCTACAATATCAGTCTATGAATAGAGGTAGACTTATATGTTAAAAACGTCTTATATGATGCGCGTACATCTCTCGCTGATAGCTGTAAGTCCCCTATGATTCAGAAACTACTTTAAAATAATTTGCACAATAATTTAATTCAGAATAAATTTAAATTTAGATTTTCAGAGGACAGTCTATCTTCAAAAGTTTTGTAGATGAAGAAGCTATAGAAACCTTAATCACTGAATAACAATTTAATAGCATTAAATAATTAAAACATTTAAGGTCATCGATAAGTATTACAAGAAAACTATTTAATTTTTTTTTACTTTTAAAAATGCATCCCTTAAAATGAGTTTTAATCTTAAAAACAGCTAGTATAAGAGGATACATTCGAATGGGTGCCAAGAAAACCTAAGGGCGCAATCGCGGGGTTTGCGGGGGACGCTTTGGAGAACCCTGAATAGAGAAACGATGTAAAACCAGAACTTGGGGGCTATGCACAGGGCCGTAACTAAGGGGGTGCTATGGGCGGCTCAGCTTCCCCTCAAACATTTTGAGCCTCCCTGGAAAAGATTCCAAAGTCACTAAATTGATTTCTATTCCAAAAATTCAAATGAAATTCTGTTTAAAAATCTAATTAAGTTTTGAGGACCTTTCACAGCTTTTGCAAAAATACTAAATTGTAACTAAAATAAGTGTTTCAACACTTGCTCATCCTATTTACACATATGAAGCTAACAAGTTGTTTAAGATTTCACTCGTTTTACACTCGAATTTTTCATCATCCTATTCTTTTCTTAGTGTAAAATGAAACTATTACAACAATTTAACGAGAAACATAGTAACTACAGAGTGAACATGTACTAATTTATTTTTCTGCGTCACAGAGAGAAAGAGAGAAAATATGCCCCCCCCCTTTCCCATTATTCACTTCTATCTACGGCACTGGCTTAAGTTATTACTTCTTTAAGTTATATACTTCTAAAGTTATTACTTACTATATTCACATAAAGTTATTACTTTAGGGGGAAGAATCTAGCATATGATATCGGAAGATATCTCTAGTGAGGGATGGGGTGTCTTGATATATTTATCATTTTTGAATGATCCAAACAAAATTTTCTCTTTCTGTTTCCATTATTTTTTTTTTTAACTTGCTCGTTATATTAAAATAGTCTGCAATATATATATATATATATATATATATATATATATATATATATATATATATATATATATATATATATATATATATTAGTTTTTTAACTATTTTTATGAAAATTAAAATAATTAAATCACTATAAAATTTTTTATTTTCAAAATATTGAATGTCTCAATGTTTGGTATTCCTATTCTTCTGTGAATATATATAATCTGCGTTTAAGAAAACAGGTGTAAAGTATGTTTGAAATAATACTTGTGTTTACCAATAAAGAAAATAGAATGTTATTGAGGAATGATAACGTATGATATCGTAAGGGGTAACGGGGGTCCAGAAATTGCCAAAAAGTTCATAACGTTCATTACATTTGTATAGCCTTTTGTATGTTAGTGTTTTCTGTACAGTGTTATGTTAGTGTCATCTGTTCAGTGTACAGATTTGTGATTGGAGATACTGGCGTCAGCTATGTAACAAATTTTAACTGGTAAAAATGAAGCATCAGCCATTTGTGAAGTCAGTAGCGTAGCTGTTTTTTGGCGCCCGGGGCCAGCAAGAAATTTCGCGCCCCCACCTCAATATAGATACTATATAACAATTTCTCTCAATTTGGCGCCCCCAGGCCTCAGCGCCCGGGGCGGACGCCCCCCTTGCCTCCTCTTAACTACGCCACTGTGTGAAGTTGTTGGCATTCCGTGCCGTAGGTTTAACACTGGTTTTCGCACTTAAAGAGTAAAGCTTACTTTAAGCGGCCAAAGCAATAATTTTGTTCAGCACTTTTACTAATGATCATTTCTGGTGGAAACTATTATGCATTGAACAAAAGTGTTTTTTTTTTCTTTTTCACACCATAGATTTTTGAGCGAAATAGTAAATACCTTTTATCTATCTTTTACCTATCTAGTACTCTGGAATTATCATAATAGCGAAAAATTAGCGGAGAGTTGATGAAGATAGACTAAATTTGGCCATAGATGTCCAAATTTTCTAATTTTTTCGAAGGTTGAAGGGGGAGCCTTTCCCTGCACTCCCTGCGTATAGTCATGCCTATTCAAATACTGCATAAATTATTGTAATGATTGTAAGATTTGTACATTTCATTTCCGAACATAAAATTGAATTTTTGAAATAAGAGCACTTTTTAGCATTACACATAACCGTAGACGTTACAGAGATTAAAATGCCCCCCCCCCCCCAAAAAAAAAATCAATTTAGACATAAATAAATTAGAAACGACAATGATGGCTGTTAATATGAATGGAAAAATATAGATTTATGTAAAAGGTGTTTTAAAATCCCGTGCACTTTATGTCCTACTAACCAACCACCTTGGATCACCTAGGCCAATTACAATAACCTTAAATATTCTAAAGTCAAATATTGAATGTTATTTTTTTCCAAACGAATGTAGAGATGGGGTGTGGGGAGGGCAATGTCTTCAGCAGCATGTTGATTTGACTTTATAATTTTGAATAAAAATATTTTCGAACGAACATTATATTGTTAGCAGTCTATAATCTTGAATTTGTATGATTTACTTTTTAAATGAAAATCCATCCAATCGAAGCTCGAGTTGATTTCCCACTGCCTTCAGTAGAGTATGCCGGCAGTGCTATTCATGTTCCGGTCTTATTTTTCAATATTCAATTCAATTTTACCGTTAATTTGTATTTATTTTCTGACATTTAGATATAAAACTTTCAATTTTGACCAAAAAAAAAAAAAAAAAAAAGTCTTGATAAAATAAATAATGGAAATGTGCACAACCCCTTATACATATTTTTTTATTTATAAACGCGAAATGATATTCAAATAAAATGTTTCTTAATTGGGAAAAGATATCTGGAGATAATTTGCACCGAGAGAAAAAATGTTTGGCGAATCCATGAAATGACTTCAAAAAATTTTTTGAACAGTAAATATTAATATTTTCACACCAGATATATTATTAGAACCTGAAAAATACCATGAATGTATCAACGGTTTTTATTGTTGTTGTTTGTTTGTTTTTTTTTACGTTTGAAACTTCAGAGAAATGTAAAACTTGAAAACTGATGCGAATCGCTGCCAAATAAAAAGATTTTTTGAAATAGTAATTAAAAATACTATTTCTTTCTTTCTTTATTATTATTTATTTGTAATTCTACCGGGATATCCCAATTCGAAAATGCAGAAGAAATCAAACGTTACGCTTTTCGTCAGTGGGAAGGACTGCTTGGGGAAGCAAACAAGCATAATCTCGTTGAGGAATAAAAGTTCCCCGTTTTGCGATTATTATTAAGGGTTTTTAGCTCACAGGCTATCATAGCCTGAGAGCTTATGTGCCCGTCCGTTCTGTATGTATGTGCGTAACGCGATAACTCATGATAAAAATATCCGATCCACTTGAAATTTTGTATATAGGTATATCCTGACAAGGCGCTTCCCTGATTAGTTTTTGGAGTTCATTCGATATGTATAAGAGGGGGAACGGGGGGCTCATGCCCCCCGTTAGTTGATATAAATGGGATTTTCATGCAGAATTAAGTTTTTGTTCAAAATTTAGATTAGGATCATTCTGATGAGGCAATTCCGTGACTTATTAGGTGTTCATTGAATAAGTATAAATAGGGGGAACAGGGGCTCTAATGCCCCCCCCCCGTTAGTTGATATAAATGGGATTTTCATGCAGAATTAAGTTTTCGTTCAAAATTTAGATTAGGATCATTCTGATGAGGCGATTCCGTGACTGTTATTAGGTGTTCATTGAATAAGTATAAATAGGGGGAACAGAGGTTCTAATGCCTCCCCCCCGTTAGTTGATATAAATGGGATTTTCATGCAGAATTAAGTTTTCGTTCAAAATTTAGATTAGGATCATTCTGATGAGGCGATTCCGTGACTGTTATTAGGTGTTCATTGGATAAGTATAAATAGGGGGAACAGGGGTTCTAATGCCCCTCCCCCGTTAGTTGATATAAATGGGATTTTCATGCAGATTTAATTTTTCGTTCAAAATTTAGATTAGGATCATTCTGATGAGGCGATTCCGTGACTGTTATTAGGTGTTCATTGAATAAGTATAAATCGGGGGAACAAGGGTTCTAATCCCCCCCCCCGTTAGTTGATATAAATGGTATTTTCATGCAGAATTATGTTTTCGTTCAAAATTTAGATTAGGATCATTCTGATGAGGCGATTCCGTGACTGTTATTAGGTATTCATTGAATAAGTATAAATAGGGGGAACAGGGGTTCTAATGCCCCCCCCCCTTAATTTATATAAATGGGTTTTTCAAGCAGAATTTTCAGATTTCGTTCAAATCTCTGAATAGTTTTGGAAGTTTAATGGTTAAGTATAAAAGAGGGGGATAACTCCTTTTAAATTATATAAATGCTAAATGGGTTTTTATTAAGAATTATCTAACTTGCTCTGAATTTTGGATATAGATTTTTTATATGATAAAGCATGTATTTGATAGTATAGGAGGTTCAATGATTAAGTATAAAAAAAGAGGAAAGGGGAGAGCTGTTTCCCCTTCTTAATTTTTTTTTCGAACGGAATTAACCCTTGAAAATATAAGGCTTTAATGTACAATTAGTATTTGTAGCCTGTGAGCTCAATGCCATCAGTTTAGCTGGGCAGTATTCTTTATTAATTAATATTTCGGGTAATTAACAAAGAATAAAAAAAATGAGTGTCAGGTGCACGGTGCATCTACCATCATCTATCCTTATCCAAATTTTCAGATCTCTATGTGCAGTAGATTTTCGTAGCCATCGCCATACTTCTTTCTTTTAGATGCAATCTATTATTGCATTAAATTATTTTTTCCGGGATAATGAAATTTTACTGTAACGCAGGATCCTGATAGAGAGTACTTTCATTTACACAGGTTTTACTGTGTTACGAATTTTATTTACATAGCTGCCATCCTTCTTTATTTTTCAAGTAATTTAAGCATGTTTGGAAACAGAAATTTATTTATTTAATGAAATAAAGTACGAATTGTAAAGAAACAAGACATATTTTATTAAATAAATTTTCTGGTTCAAAAAACTCCAAAAGAATGGCAACTATACATTTGTAAATATTCATTTTTTTTTCGGGGGGGGGGGGGGTAGGGCGCCAAATGCAGTTCTGCACACAGGCGCCGAATACTGCTGGCACGCCCCTGAAAACAACAATTCATTGTATGTCCCAATAGAGTGGTAATGCCTTTTCGTACCAAAAGTTGTCTGTTTTGCTCCAGCTATACGAAATAAAGATATTGTTTTAGAGTTTAAATATGTTAAACAGATAAATATAAAGATTTAAGTAACACTTTTAAAGAATAACCAGCTCTATAGGAAATTTTTATTATTTTTTTTTTTCTTAAATGTCAAAAAATGGCAAATTTTACCCAAAATTTCGAGTTTTGGAGCAAAAGCGCAGTCTCAAGACATTTTTTTTCAGCGGTAAAATTTCACACAGTTGATGTACTAGTATAAAGGCAACTTTTGGCACCTACCGGTTTTTGATTTTTAAAAATTAATTTTTTTCGCTCCACCCTAATATATATGTATGTATATAACCATATATATATATCTGATTTTTGTCATGCTGTAACTAACGTATTTATGAACCGATTTGAATGAAATTTGGTATGTACGAATACAAATACAAATATCACGGCCGAGTTCGTTAGCCAGCATCTTTCGCCGTCTTGTAGCGGCCATTTAATTAAAAAAAATTAAAATTTAACATTAAATGCGAAAAAGTTAAAAGTTGAAAAATATTTTTCTTTTATGTGTTAGAACTTAAAACAAAGATGCCAGAACACTTTTTATTTTGTCTATATCTTAAAAAATGATTGAGTTATAGCACTTTGAATTTTCTTATGGCTGACATTTTCAAACGATCTGATTTTTGTCACGTGATAACACGCGTATTTATGAATCGATTTGGATATAACTTATTGTGTACATAGTACATAATAAAGCCTGGACCGAGTTCGTTAACCAGTTCCAACCGCCATCTTGTTTCAAAATAGCAACCATTTGAATTTTTAAAAAAAAATTAAAATTTAAAATTAGGTACAAAAAAGTGAGAAATCGAAAAAGATTTTTCTTTTATGCATTTGACCTTGATACAAAGATTCCAGAGCATTTTTTGTTTCGTATGTATCTTTAAAAATGGCTAAGTTATAACACTTTTAATTTCTAGTGTTGCTCCCATTTTGAAATGATCTGATTTTCGTCACGTGATAAAACGCGTATTTATAAACCGATTTGGATGAAACTTGGTGAGTACATAGTACATACCGATTTTTGGGCCGAGTTCGTTGGCCAGTTCCATCCGCCATTTTGAAAAAGATGGCGGCAATTTAATTTTTTTTTTTTAATTTTTAAGTTTTTAAATTAGGTGCAAAAAGTAAGAAATTGAAAAGATAAATTTGTTTTATTTGGCCTTGATACAAAGATTCCAGAGCATTTTTTGTTTTATCTATATCTTGAAAAATGGCTGAGTTATAGTATTTTCAATTTCCAGTGTGGTTGACATTTTGAAATGGTCTGAAATGGCATACATTTCATGATATCGTGGAATTTGGCGACTCTTTAAATAGCTGAAAATAAAACCAGGTTGAATAAAAGATGACTAATTTCTGAAAATTCCTATTAATATTCAGTATTGACGAAAACTAGTATTCAATCTTATAAAATCGGGTTCCACTACTTTGATCTTCGTATGTTTTAATAATGTAACTTGATTTAAAATAAATAAATATGTATATGAAAGCTACCTGGAGGACTTTATTTATTTTTAATTTAATTTTATTTTATTTTATTTTATTTTGCAAATATGCACCTTAAATTAAGAAAAACCCATATTATAAAAATCTGGATGAAATTACTAGTACATAAATTGAGAGTTTATCATACTTAAACTTATTTGGGTCAGTTTCGTTATTAGTGTGCGGAGGGGATAGTAGAATAAAAGTTTCTCCATATATATATTTTTTTACAATGACGTTTATATCTTTTGTAAACATATTATAAACACTAATGCTTCTATACATTTTTATTGTCTGAGCGAAGCGAAGTCTTACATAGCGCACCTTTCGAAGCCAAAAGTGCACAAAAGAAAAAAAAATCCATATTTGCAGTATTTTTTTTTTTTTTTTTTTTTTTTTTTTTTTTTTTTTTTTTTTATGTAATGCACATTTTGTAATCAGTAGGCTCGATAATCAGACCTCGTTTTTTTGCTTTAAAAGATGATATTACATACGACGTCTTTTTGGGATTCGTCGTTTTCCCATATTTGATAGTATGTGTCTACTCGTTTTGTACCCTTTTTTGTAACTTTCTTCTTTATTAACAGCGGCATCTGGTTTTCCTATTTAAATAAAAATTCTTCGAAATACAAAGAATTTTGTTAAAATAAATAAATAATAGGAAATGCGGACATCTATTGCTCAAAACACAAAATTTTTCCTATTGAGTTAATAAAAATCAGTAAAAACACAATTTTTATGATAATAAAAAGGTGACTTATGTAATAACAGAGTCATATATTATGTACGTTATGAATTAAGTATGAATATTTCTCCACCATTTATAAATATTAATAATAATAAAATAAAATGTGGACAGACCAAAGTCTATATTTGACTGAAAACAACAACCGTTTTCTAAATGCTTTAAAAAATGACCAATGAAAAGTGATATTTCAAAAGTATTATGAAATTAGTTAAAAACCATTTATTTTAAACTAAATTAATAAAAGATTTATATTTTTAATGAAATAAATGGGATTTGAAAAATTATTGGAAATTTATCATCATAGATGTATCAATATTACAATCAGTACTTTGTATGGAACAATTAGCAATACTTTTTGTACCCGAAAAATGGTCGTTGCTTTTTTTAAGGTTAAAAAGTAGATTACGAAATATTCCTATACAGAGATGCCAAGCCCCCGCTTATTGCATAGCGGAATTTTCTTATAGGAAAAGTTATTTTTTAAATCCGCAGAATGTTCCAATTTAATAAAACATTTTCCGTATTAAAATACCGGTACCCAAAATGCCGGAGACTTGGCAGCTCTGCCTATAACATTTTAATTAATCACGGTACTTTTTTTAATCGGATTCAAATTTAATGAAGACAAGGTTTTTTGGCCAAAAGCAGCTTTTTTCCACATGTGTAACTACGATACAATTCCTTGATGTTGACTTATGAATGTTTTGACTTATGCTATTATTGCTTCCTCTCATTTATTTATTTGAATTTTAAATAAGATGACTCAAAATCGTGTTTTTTAAATATACGAAAAAATATGCATTTCGAGAGAGGGCGAAAAGGACAATATTTGGCGATTTATTACCTGCGTTTGGCTAAGTGTCTTTCTATACTCTTCACAATACTTCGCTGTTATATGGACTTAGGCGCTTTTATAAAAAGTTTGACGTAATTCGGGCTTCAGAAAGTGAGTTTTTTACTGAATAATACAAATAAATGAAAAATGAATACTAAGAAATACTAATAAAAGAAAAATGAAGCATTATATTGATCTATGTATATTTAAAAATTCATCTGCTAGCACTAATTAGATAATTTATGTGCAGGGGTGGGGAAATTTTCCAAATTCTTACAAGCCAAGGATTTATTTCGCCAGCCCGCAAGATGCAACAGACGCAGTTGAAAATAGTTATGACAAAATCGCACGCGATTACAGACAAAATTACTATTGCTACAATGCATTTTCATAATTCTTTTTTGTATAATATTAAGAAATATATATAACAAAGGTAAAATTAATATTAGATAGAACTTAGTACCATACTTACACTGTAATAATTTGGGAAGTTAAAATATCTAGATTAAAAAAGTGTTTCTGATAATGTGCCTATTGCCTACAGTTTTTCAAAAACTAAAAATGCACTCGCCTTATGAGAAAATCCACTCGCCACTGGCAAGCAAAATGATGTATTTCCCCACCCCTGTTTATGTGTATATAATAGGAGATAAATAGCTTTTGATTCTGTATTTCTATGCTATAAAGCATTAACGTTTGTGTGTTTTTCGTTTACATTGGGAGTACCTAGCCGATTTAAAAAATAATGTGGCCAAAAAATTTGGTAACCATCTTTGCTGCAAAATATACTATATTTTGCGTAGGAACAATAATCACCATCAATGCACGAGCAAAAAAAGTTCTAAAATTGTGAATTCTTTGATGTTGATATGACTAAAAATTTCAAATCTTTTTTTTTTTTTTTTTTTTTTTTTTGTAGCAACTTTTAAGATATAATATTCTCGTTATGAATGATTTCTAAAACATTCGACAATTTAATTTCACAAATTAAACATTTTTTTTCTAGAAAAATTTTTAAACCCAATTTATTGAGAATATTGCAATTTCTAGGATACTGTTGGGGTCAAAAACTATAACTTTGGCATCACAGTAACTTATAAGATGTAAGTGCTCGTTTAGGACAAATGTTTAAAAAAGGATTCCTTAACTCTTATCGACAACCTCATTGCATCCGTGGAAAACAGATATTCAACATCATAAACTATTCGGACGGGTTTCACACCATATAAAATACACTCCATTTCTCTTCAAACATAATAGTTTATGTTATTTATAGTTTCTCAAATCGGTGCGAAGTTTCTGTTTATGCTCATGACATCATTTCAAAGAGCTATATTTCCAATATAGGAAGATTTGGTGTTTTATTTTCTGTATTACTTTTAACATTTTGCATATTTCCAATTTTATATCCATGCATGGTTTGCTTTTCTTTTATAAAAATAGTATATGCAACAAGATTTTGTAGTTCTACGATTCGATATGCTTATTTTCATCATTATATTTTATCACAATGAATGACCAATTAAAGGTAACATCTCATTTTCTTTACTTATCGCAAGTTATTAAATGTGTATTCTCAGCAATATCGCTCAGACAGTGATGTAAAATATCCGGGTATTTATTTTTAAGGGTAAATACCCAGGGTAAATACCCGGGTAAATACCCAATTTGGGTATTTACCTGGGTATTTATTTTCAATTATATATATTTGGGAAATTACATTAATTTTACTTTTAGTTATGATAAAAGAGTATAAAAGAAAGAAAATTATAGAACTTTAGACTTTTTACAATCCTTTAATTTAAAAAAAATCAACTTTTTACACTTAAGTATTGAATTTAAATGTAATTTTTAAAAATGAAGCATATAAAAAAGTTAATGTGTTTATAGAGAATTGTTTTTTCAATAAATTTAAGGGATAATATTGATATAAAAATAATATACAAATATATAATACACAAATTAAGCACATATTAAATATAGAAGTGAAAAATATAAGTAAAAAATATACAAATTATGCAAAGATATAATATAAAAGTGAAAAATATAATTTTCTTAATTCAATATTCGTATGTTGAAGAGAACCATTTAGCATCAGCAATAGCTTGACTTTAAGGAAATAAAACTCAGTAATTTTGGATTGAGAAAGCAGCCTAATATTAAACACAATTTAACATTTATATATAAATAACATGCAAAACTATAGATATAGATAATAAAATAGAAAATGAAAAATATAATTTTATCATATCGACACAATTTTTTTCTTAGTTTAAAATCAGTCAGACTTCAGACACAACAACTTCGGAATCTGAATTTTCAAAGTCCTCAGTTTCTAAGATGTCGTCACTTGAAAGTAATTCTTCTATACGATTCATTGTTTCTGAAACATTTTCATTTGTTTCCTGTTTCTTTATTTTGGTTGTATTCTGTTTATTTACTTCATTGTGTAGCAGCTTCCAATTATACGATAGGTAGGTTAGCTTAGCTGCTCTTTCTGATGTCAAGCGGTTTCTTTTTTTACTGTGAATCCAGCTAAAGGTGCTAAAGGTTCTTTCCGTCGCGGCAGACGTAATAGGTGCACTTAATATGCGCAAAGCTACTTCAGCTAATATATTAGTGCCCCGTAAGCTTTTCCACCATAGTAGAGGAGGCATATTCTCTAGCCCTTCCCACAAGATTTTTCTTTCCCAGAGACCTTCTTTTTCTCTGTAATGAACAAGATCCATTTTAAGTTGTGTGCTCTCTAATTTCGTGTGATGGCCAACATCATAAATGAATGTTAAACCATCAAGCAAATCTGAAGATTCTAAGGTACTTCCTTGCATTATAGGATTTAAAATGTCTGCTGCAAGATGGAGAGGACCAACACCGCATTCTTTTCTTTTTCTAAATTGCTCCATAATATGCTTTTCTTCATTTTTTTCCAATAAAGATACAGGAAGTAATTCTAGCAATACTTTTTCTAAGTTGTTTATTTTGTTATACACCAAATGAATCTGAGATTCATTTGATTCAAAAGATTCTATAAGTTCTACTATCGGAGTAAAGATATCAATCATATTTTCAATACGAATCCAAAAAGTATCATCTAAAAGTTTTTTTTTTAACTGAGAAGACAATTGAGCTTCTTCACAAACTGCCATAGTTTGCAGCGTAAACTTGTTATCTTTTAAGCTTTTAAGACTGTGTAAGTAGCTTCCCCACCTAGTTTTATCTGGCAATTTCAAGGAAATATTTTTCTTGCTTTCTTGATCTTGAATCCGGTTAAACAATGCACTTAAACGGTTGCTACGTTTGATAGTTTTCACTATATCAATTACATTTGTAAAAAATTGTTTAACTGACTTACATCCTGAAATATCAGAATACAATAAGTGTAAAAGATGGGCAAGGCAACCTAATGGAACAACATGTGGATATTTTTCTTTTACTAATCTAAACGCTGCTATCATATTTTTAGCATTGTCACCTATAATCACAAAATTTTTTTCAGGATCATGATCTTTCATAACTTTTTCAATTTGCTCAGCCAAATAACAAGCATCATGCTTGTTTTCCTTTGACATGATAAAATCAACAAATGGAGGTTGTGGTTTGGAACAAAATTTATTATTGACTCATTTCTTATGTTACTCCAACCATCACATTGCAAATGGAGGTGTTTTGATTCAGTTAGTTGTCTCTTAACTTCACATTGCATTTCAGAATATTGAGAATCTAAGTAAGTTGAGGCAAAACGAAAACGTGAAGGTAAATTGTAAGAAGGTCGAACTTTCTTAAAAAATTCAATCTACAAAGGATGTTCAACCAATGACAATGGACTTCCACTGATGAAAATGGCCTTAGCCAAATGTTGATTGAGTGTTTCCTAAAACAAAAAAGAAGCATTTGTAATTTTATTTTTCCAAAATAAAAATATACAAGGCATAGAATTTTTACATTTTTAATCCAGACTTCTATAGCATCTGTAATCTTGTAATTCAGATATTCCAAAACCTTTTATTATTATTTTATTATTTCTTTTCTTTCATGAAATGATAATAGATGCCACCACTAGCATACAAGCATACATTTCAGATAACACTATTTTATGCAGCTATATATATTTTCCTTTTTCAAAATTTTGAATTTATGCTTGAAATTGATATTTTTAAGTATTAATTACTTAGTTTCTCCTAATTCCTTCCGCCTTGCGTGTTTAACCATTGTTTAGTATGGTAAAGTAATAATATTTTTTTTATTTATTAATGGCAAGTCCTATTTTAATTATTTAACTGTAAATCTTATTTAAATGTTTTATATTGTTTTATTTTTTAAATTTATATTTATCAGTTTCGTGATTTGTGTTATTTATTATTCAATAATATAAAATTCCAAGTTAAAAAGAAAAAAATCTTATTGTTACCCAAAACTAACAACAGATGGCGACACCATACAAAATATACATATTTTTGAATTTTGAGATATTTTTAAGTGGAACTCCGTAGTATTATTTATTTATAAATTGCCTTAGTGTTTTGTATTATCATAATAATGCCTGATGTTATTATCATTTACCTAAATGCATTCTAGTTTCAAATTTTCTCTAATTCGCTATTGCCGTGGTTCAAATGATTCCGCATTAAAGATATAGGATTCAGCATATGATATTTTGTCAGGTATATGATATTTAATTACATTATTTAATTGTTTTGAATTGCAATACTGCAAACCAACCGATTTATACTTTAAAAACTTCGGCAGCTAAGTATAAAGTTAAAAAATGGGGTAGACCCTTATATGGATTTACATAAGGGAAGGGGATTTTAGAAGGTATTAACAATATTTATTATACTTATTATTTGTAAGTTAAATTAATTTATCAGGAATTTATGTGTCTATAACTATCTTTTAGAATAAACAATATTTTCAATTAATTTCCTTTTAAAGTCAAATTTACATTTAATTAAAATGTAGTATTTGACTTTTATCCAAAATATTCTTTAAATAATAAATGCATATATCCTGTAACGTTATTTTTTATATGGAATGTTTTTTGAAAGCCTATAGAAACTATGAATCTTGAAAGCAAACTGTTTTCATTACAAATAAATTTATAAACTTGTGGCTTTAAGCAATCTATTTTTGCTTTGCTATTCTATATAAAAATAGGATTTCATTGAAACTGCCAAAAAATATTTGTCTTATAAAATTGTATAATGGCAAGGGAATGGGTTCCTTGGGGATATGAAGATTTTCCCCCAACTGCCCCCCCCCCCCCCCTGAACACATACACTCATTCCATGCCACTGCTTATAGCTCTGTATTATTTCAATCACAAAGTGAATTCGTGCTTTTAAATTATGTATTTTTCACATCAGTGTTTAACAGTGTTTCTTTATCTAGACTTCAAAACAAATTAAACGATTTTTTTTATTAAAAGAAAAAATATATTAAAATGCAAAGGCTTATTTCAATGAATCTTTTAAATTTTAAAATAAACAATTTATTAATTTATTAAAAATTGTAATATTAAAAATCAGAGACATATACTAGAGAAAAGCTTCAAATAATTTATTTCAATTAATATCAGTTCTAATTTAAGTATTTACTTTTAAAAGAACAAATTTGTGTTTATTTTTGTTTATTAATATGTAAATGTACTTACATTTGTTATTTCATCCATCTGATCCAAAAATGCTGTCATAGATATCTGTGACTTCGAAATTTTTTTATTTGTCAAAAAACTAGATGTTCCATCTCCAGCATTTTTTAGAAGCAAAGGTACACTTGTTATCGGTATCGGAGAAGTGTTAGAAGATGTACTGGACATTTGACCAGTATTAGGTTCATCTGTATCACTAATTGTTATATTTTCTTCTACATTTGAAGTTGAAGGCATAGTAGAAATAGATTCCTTATGATATTTTTTTGCATTTAGAATCACTGTCAAAAACCTTTTTCAAACCTGCAGGACATTTGAAACATTTCTTAATATGATTTTCCATTTTGTTTACATTAGCATGCTTGTAATATTTATTACAATATTTGCACTGCACACTTTTTCCTTTCACATTAAAAAAATTCCATGCAAGTCCTTTTTTCCTCCCATTTTTACTTCTAACTCTTTCAAACGCATACCATAGACATCTAAAAGCAAGTGAAGAACAGTTTATAGAATCAAAATCCAAACCAAAACTAGCATGGTTTTGGTTTGTAAAATCTAGCATAGTTTTACTTTGTAAAATCTAGTTTACTTTTGGTTCATACTTATGCAATGATTGGGCGCCATCTATTGCTTCTGGTGGAAATTTCTAATTGAAATTTAAAGGAATTGCAGATTATAAACAAAGCAAGAAAAGAGTGTGTATTACTAAATTTTTAGAAAATGAGAATGATATTTTAAAACTTAAAAGATGATTCATAGAGATTTATAATTAAGTTGATGATCAAACACATAATATTTGAATAGTGTTTTGTATTGAGGCAAAATATTTTAAATTTTTGGGCAGCTTTTTAATTCAGCAAGAAATAATCACAACTCATAAAATTGGAAATGAAAATATTTATTTAGAAAGTGAATACTTTGAAATTGCAATTCCTTTAAACTACTGTTAATATTTAGAGAAAATCAGTAAATTCCTATTTAATCTTTATCCATGTCTGCAATATTAGGAAAAGATAATTAAATTTCTAAAACCAAAATTTTGTAGTTCAGCTGACAATTGTGAATATTTATAGACTGTAAAATAATAAAAATTGTTTAATAAACATAAATCAATAAATTGTTTGTTAAATTATTTATTTAAATGCTTGATTGTGTAATTTATATATTTTTTTATTATTAGCAATCTAAATTTCTCTTAAGTATGGATTATTATTATTATTTTCTTAACAAATAGATGTGACATGTAATCTGTATAATGCTCTGCAATAAACTGTGCAGATAGGTAGTCTTATATTTTCTTTTTAAAAAATGTAATAGAGCTTCACATTATTTACTTTGAAAATTTCCTACAAATTCAATTCACTTACTTTGCAGCTGAAGCACACTAGCAGTACAATTAAGCAATTTTGCGATGTAAGTTTCGACTTCTCTTTAATTGCGGCTGAAGCCATACAACTTTCATAATTTGAATATCTCATTCTATGATTTTGGGCTTCATAAATATTTAAGTTTCAAATAAAAATAAATTTTACTTTAAATATGCTTTTTCAAGCTGAAATATGAAAATACCCAGTTCTTGGGTATTTACCCGAGGCTTGGGTAAATATCCAGGTAAATACCCAAAAAATATTTACCTACCCACTGGGTATTTACCCGCCCCACATCACTGCGCTCAGACTAATCCCTCTGAGGGAAGTCCTAGTTGTCTGAGTGTAGCGAAGTCTTATACTCAGAGTACGTAACGATATTAAAAGTCAAAAAAATTCTTTCGTCAAGCAAATCTCAAAAAGTACTTGTCGGATTTCGATTCTGTTTGTACCAGAAGGTACCTATGAAGATAATCTGGTGAATGCACCTACTTTTAAAAATTAATTCCAAATAGTTTAAAAGTTATATTAAAAAAACTGATAAAAAAGCACAATTTATTTTCATACGTCACAGAAATTTTGTGCGCGTGATTTTCACCGGCTGGATATTTTCGTAGATAACCGAATCAGTACATGGAGTAAATAGTAATTTACGCACTCAGAAATACTGAATGCAATAAACCATTTTAAAATTTAATCATGCAGGAAAATAAAACTGTTATTTTTTATATTAAAAAAAAATGTCATAAAAACTTTGATTTTGAGATTTTGTGATAATCTCTTAATAGCATTTTTTTTATCGCTGAAGAATGTTTTATATATTTCGCGTGTGAAAATTAGAAACAATTACGTTTTTAAATAAAAAGTTTCTTTTATGACATCATTTTCCCTTTATGTTTGTTTTTATTGCATGTTTTCTTTTAACTTATATTTTGTTTGTGTGTGGAAGTCAATTCTGGTCACTAATTTTTCGGCACGGATACCACAAGCGCGTCAGATTTGGCGCATTTTTTTTCAAAGCCCATTTGGCGAAATCTCCGTTTTCAAAAAACGCTTACATACACATTTTTAAATTAATTTCTATTTTCAAAAAGAACTTACAGTAAATAAAATAATAATAATTAACAACTATAAAAAGAAATATTTTATATAATTAAAAACAAGTTGGAAATTGCACATTAACGTAGCAAATGAGGTGCGTTCGTACGATAACGAAGTTTTAAAAATATTCAGATCTTGTTGATATAGTAGAGTGTACTTCGGATAGAGTATAGTACTCGAAATCTTTGTGTTTCTGTAAATATGCAGAAAGTAATTTTTATTACACCTCAGAAACGTATATCTTATTCATAAAATGTGAAATAGTTGAATATAATTAAAACACGCCCCAAACAACGTTTCCCCGTGTAGCATTATGTAGTGGACTACTTTTGTGTGACCCTGTAATTTAATAATAAAAATTCTTTGCATCACAGATTGTACAGAATGCATATTTTAGGATATATTTCATAGATTCATGCCAATTTTATTATGTTCGAAAGAGTGTAACATCATAAAAATGCATTTGAAACTTTTTTCCCATTGACCTTAATGTAATGGAATACCTTTGATTGTCCCTGTAAATGATCTATGCATCCGACTTTCATAACATTTGAAATGACTCGAAAAAATAACGTAATAATTATATGTTTTAAATTTCAAACGATTAAAATGCATTTGAAATTTTTCCCCCATTGACCGTAATGTAACGGAATCCTTTTGATTGTCCCTGTAATTGATCTATGCATCCTATTTTCATAACATTTGAAATGACTCGACAAAATTACGCAATAATTATATGTTTTAAATTTCAAACGATTAAAATGCATTTGAAACTTTTTTTCCCATTGACCGTAATGTAACGGAATCCTTTTGATTGTCCCTGTAATTGATCTATCCATTCGATTTTCATAAAATTTGAAATGACTCGACAAAATTATGGTATAATTATGTATTTTAAACTTCAAAAATTCATTCGTTTGGGTAGTTTTTGCGTTGTTATATGCGGACGGACAGACAAACGGACAGATAGACAGACGGACGGATTGAGCGACAACAATAGGTGCTACGTATTTATTTAATTACGTACGCACCTAAAAATGAAATGAAAGTAAATAAACATTTTATGAGTAAATAAACAAATAATAAATAAATAAATCCGGGTTACCATCTCAGGTAAAATAATGCCATTTTGACGCCAATTATGTACCCTGGTGCATATGTGACATCTTTTCCCATTTTTCATCCATTTCCTGTTGGCATACAACTTTGAAATTTGGAATATGTATGCATACCTGGGAGCAATACTGGAATTAAACATTGATTTTTTTAAAAAAATTCGATCCAAAAAGGGGCAATGGGGGCTATTTTTTAAAGATTTATACAATTTATACTGCATAAAGGAGCCACTTACCTATTTTTATATACAAGAAGAGGTAAGTGCTATGTAAAAACAATTATAGTATACATAAATAAAATACTTGAGATAATATACTAGAGATATAAGCACAGGGTTTGGCGAGATTTTTTATGCCAATTAAGCGAAAACATCGTTTTGATTACCAGATACATATAGCATGCTATAATAACACGTTATTTATTTATTTCAAAATAAAAAAATGAATAAACGGAACATTTTCTGTTATTAAAAAAAAAGAAATAACAATCAATAAATGGTAATATTTTTAGAACAAACAATTTATTATAACATTTATATGATAACCATGTTAGGCAACTGAACGCCATTTTGGCACCAATTAGGTACCTTGGTGTGTGTAGGGCATATATGTGCCATATTTATTAGTAAGACTGAGCACGAACGTTTACCAAGTGTGTTTTGATAGGCGCTTATATCTTTTTGCAACATAGCGCACCTTTCGAAGCCAAAAGTGCACAAAAGAAAAAAAATCCATATTTGCAGTTTTTTTTTTTTTTTTTTTTTTTTTAATGTAATGCACATTTTGTAATTAGTAGGATTGATAATCAGACCTCGTTTTTCTGCTTTAAAAGATGATATTTCATACGTCTTTTTTGGATTCGTCGTTTTTCCATATATTTGATAGTATGCGTCTAGTCGTTTTGTAACTTTTTTTGTAACTTTCTTCTTTATTAACAGCGACATTTGGATTTCCTATTTAAATAAAAATTCTTCTAAATACAAAGAATTTTGTTAAAATAAATAAATAAATGGAATGCTGACATCTATTGCTCAAAGCACAAAATTTTTCCTATTGAGTTAATAAAAATCAGTAAAAACATAATTTTTATGACAATAAAAAGGTGACATGTAATAACAGAGTCATATATTATGTACGTTATGAATTAAGAATGAATATTTCTCCACCATTTATAAATAATAATAATAATAAAATAAAATGCGGACAGATCAAACTCTATATTTGACTGAAAACAACAACCATTTTCTAAATGCTTTTAAAAAATGGCCAATGAAAAGTGATATTTCAAAAGTATTATGAAATTAGTCAAAAACCATTTATTTTAAACTAATCAAATAGATGTTATCAGATTATATATAGAATAAAAGATTTGTATTTTTAATGAGATAAATGGGATTTGAAAAATTATTGGAAATTTATCACCATAGATGTATCAATATTACAATCACTACCTTGTATGCAAAATGGAACAATTAGCAATACTTTTTGTTCCCGAAAAATGGTCGTTGCTTTTTTTAAGGTTAAAAAGTAGATTACGAAATATTCCTATACAGAGATGCCAAGCCCCCGCTTATTGCACAGCAGAATTTTCTTATAGGAAAAGTTATTTTTTAAATCCGCAGAATGTTCCAATTTAATAAAACATTTTCTGTATTAAAATACCGGTATCCAAAATGCCGGAGACTTGGCAGCTCTGCCTATAACATTTTAATTAATCACGGTACTTTTTTTAATCGGATTCAAATTTAGTGAAGACAACGTTTTTTGGTCAAAAGCAGCTTTTTTCCACATGTGTAACTATGATACAATTCCTTGATGCTGAAATAAAATGTTTTGACATATGCTATTATTGCTTCCTCTTATTTATTTATTTGAATTTTAAATAAGATGACTCAAAATCGTATTTTTTAAATGTACGGAAAAAATGCATTTCGAGAGAGGGCGAAAAGAACAATATTTGGAGATTTATTACCTGCCTTTGGCTAAGCGTCTTACTACTTTGTATTTAATACTCTTCACAATACCTCGCTGTTATATGAACTTAGGCGCTTTTATAAAAAGTTTGACGTAATTCGGGCTTAAGAAAGTGAGTTTTTTACTGAATAATACAAATAAATAAAAAATGAATACTAAGAAATACTAATAAAAGAAAAATGAAGCATTATATTGATCTATGTATATTTAAAAATGCATCTGCTAGCACTAATTAGATAATTTATGTGTATATAATAGGAGATAAATAGCTTTTGATTCTATATTTCTATGCTATAAAGCATTAACGTTTGTGTGTTTTTTGTTATCATTGGGAGTACCTAGCCGATTTAAAAAATAATGTGGGCAAAAAATGTTGTAACCATCTTTGCTGCAAAATATACTATATTTTGCGTAGGAACAATAATCACCATCAATGCACGAGTAAAAATAGTTCTAAAATTGAGAATTCTTTGATGTTGATATGACTGAATTTTTTTTTTTTTTTTTTTTTTTTTTTTTTTTTGGCAACTTTTAAGATATAATATTCTCGTTATGAACGATTTCTAAAACATTCGACAATTTAATTTCACAAATTAAACTTTTTTTTTCTAGAAAAAGTTTTTAACCTAATTTATTGAGAATATTGCAATTTCTAGGATACTGCTGGGGTCAGAAACTATAACTTTGGCATCACAGTAACTTATAAGATGTAAATGCTCGTTTAGGACAAACTTTAAAAAAAGGATTCCTTAATTCTTATCGGCAACCTCATTGCATCCGTGGAAAACAGATATTCAACATTATAAACTATTCGGACGGATTTCACACCATATAAAATACACTCCATTCTCTTCAAACATAATAGTTTATGTTATTTATAGTTTCTCAAATCGGTGCGAAGCTTCTGTTTATGCTCATGACATCATTTCAAAGAGTTATATTTCCAATATAGGAAAATTTGGTGTTTTATTTTCTGTATTACTTTTAACATTTTGCATATTTCCAACTTTATATCCATGCATGGTTTGCTTTTCTTTTATAAAAATAGTATATGCAACTTTATATATAAGATTTTGTAATTCTATGATTCAATATGCTTATTTTCATCATATTTTATCACAATGAATGACCATTTAAAGGCAACATCTCATTTTCTTTACTTATCGCAAGTTATTAAATGTGTATTCTCAGCAATATCGCTCAGACTAATCCCTCTGAGGGAAGTCCTAGTAGTATTAAGTAACAGTTTTGCTCATTATAAATCTTATATTGCATGAGTTTTCATTTAAAGGAAAAAATCATGAATTAAATACTAGCATTTTATCTCTACAGTAAATTCTGAAATCATACATGGTGCATTTTTAATAAGGGGTTGACGATTATACATTTTACTATACAAACACAATTCCAATAATTTAAGTATTCTGAATAGCTGAGTAAGCTGTTTGTGACCACTATTTTTGTATCATATTTAATCACAGAAAGGGTATAGCCGGGTTTCTTACTAAAATATGCCCTTGAGTCAACCACATCGAGTCCTGCATGGAATTAGCCCATAAAAAGAAATTCATTTCTCCCCAGTTTTAAGTTTGTATCGTAAGACCATGGAGGGGGGAGGGGGGTAATGGCCCTAAATGCCTGTTTTGGAAAAGAGCGCATTGTGACGAAACTACTAAGCAGATTTCAACGAAAAAAATAAATAAGGGATGTAAAAAACCACCATATGAACGTTTGACAATTTTTTTCAGATTTTTTTAAACAAAAGAACAAGTTTTCTAACATTTTTCCTGTTTTTAAATGTACATTTTAATTTAAAATAAGCTGAAATTTCTGAGTTACCACCTTAATTTTTTTGCGTGAAATGCTATGAGACATGATGCATAATCACTATCAATTTTAACTTTCTACGTATGGTGCATCATATTAAAAAAATGGTAAAATCCTATTCCGGCGGAATTGTGGGGAGTGTGCCGGACAAATTTCACGCCTTCTTTTCAAATCTCACATATTAATTCACACGGTATTTTTAAAAGAAGGCGTAAAATTTGTCCCAGACACGCCCCACAATTCCGCCGGAATAGGATTTTGCCCTTTTTTTAATATGAAGCACCATACGTAGAAAGTTGAAATTGATAGTGATTATGCATTAGGGTGGGCCGAAAAAAACTTTTTTTCGATTTTCGATTTTGGCGGGTGCGAAAAAGTGGCCACTGGTGGCACTCAGTTCATACAAAAAATTTGAGATTTTTTGGACATTTCCTTACCCTGCCGCAAACGGCTTGAAGTTTTGCAAAAATGTTCATTTTTGAACTTTTTTCGAAAAAAATTAAAAAATGTTAAATTAAATTTATTTTGGTTGTATTTACTTGAAAAGACATATTTAATGTACCAAATGTTTAAATAAAATCTGATCATGCATTATTTAATATCTGTGTGTATTATAACTTAGGCTATTTTAATAGCTTTTTCGCGTATAATAGGCAAAAGTTGTATTTGTTTGAATCGATCGTTAGTTTCTGTATTATTTATGTCCCTTGGTCTTCTTTATATATTTTCTATGTGTCAAACGTCATATATTTGAGGAAAAGACAGCAGTATACTTCAAAAGCAAATCTGGAAGGTGAGAAAGTAGTGAAGCAGGACTCTAAGCGCGCTCAATGATTCGTCGTAATACTCAGGGAGTGAAGGACGAAATAGTTGAGAGCCAAAATGCGATAAAGGATTCTTATTATTTATCCTTGATAAATTATCTGCGACATTTGTTCAGTGTTTACGTGAAACACTTTTGTGGTGATATACAGTGCTTTTTGGGTCGTTTAATGTGCCATTATAGTGTTTTGTGCGTTCTATTACAGCGAGCTTAGAAATGGCTAGTATAAAGGGCCATGACAATGCAAAAACACGCGATAGCGTGAAAAGTAACTCTTTCGGGGCATCATGCATATTGAAAGAATTGCAATTGCCAATTTATGCTGATAATCATGTGCCACTAATACTGGTTGATTCACCATGTAGAAGTTGTGACAGCAGAGAATACGAATCTGGTCATCGATAAAAACAAAGTCAGAAGAGAGAAATAGAAACTTGGAAAGAAGATACAGGCAGAAGAAGTTATTGAAAGAAGGAAAATGAAAAGCATATTTTTTGATGGTAGAAAGGATAAAAGTATATTCAGAAGAAAAAAGAACAAGCGGCACTGTCGAAGAAAAGGCTAGGAACACATCAACGTGTTGTTTGAATCTGGTTAGGAATACTCGGGTCACTTGATACCTTGTTCCGGTCACGGAAAAGAAATAGCAAAATCATTATACAATCTTCCAAGTCACCACAAGTTAGACTTTTCTGAACTGACGAGGTATCACGGTAACGGAAAGAGGTATCAAGTGACAAAGTATTCCTAACCAGGTTCAAACAACACGGTGATGTGTTCCACGCCTTTCTCTCGACGGTGCTGCTTGTTATTTTTCTTCCTCTGAATATACTTTTATCCTTTCTACCATCAAAAAATATGCTTTTAATTTTTTTTTCTTTCAATAACTTCTTCTGCCTGTATCTTCTTTCCAAGTTTCTAGTTCTCTCTTCTGACTTTGTTTTTATCGATGACGAGATTCGTATCCTCTGCTGTCACAACTTCTACATGGTGAAGCAAACAGTAGTAGTGGCGCATGATTATCAGCATAGGTTGGCAATTGCAATATTTTCAATATGCATGATGCCCCTAAAGAGTTACTTTTCACGCTATCGCGTGTCTTTGTATTGTCATGGCCCTTTATACTAGCCATTTCTAAGCTCGTTGTAATAAAACGCACAAAACACTATAATGGCACATTAAACGACCCAAAAAGCACTGCATATCAATACAAAAGGGTTTCACGTTAACACTGAACAAATGTCGCAGGTAACTGAGCAAGGATAAATAATAAGAATCCTTCATCGAATTTTTGCTCTCAACTATTTCGTCTTTCACTCCCTGAGTATCATGACGAATCATTGCGCGCGCTTAGAGTCCTGCTTCACCACTTTCTCACCTTCCAGATTTGTTTTTGAAGTATACTGCTGTCTTTTCCCCAAATATATGACGTTTGACACATAGAAAATATATAAAGACCAAGGGACATAAATAATACAGAAACTAACGATCGTTTCAAACAAATACAACTTTTGCCTATTATACGCGAAAAAGCTATAAAAATAGCCTAAGTTATAATACACATAGATATTAAATAATGCATGATCAGATCTTATTTAAACATTTGGTACATTAAATATGCCTTTTCAAGTAAATACAACCAAAATAAATTTAATTTAACATTTTTAAATTTTTTTCGAAAAAAGTTCAAAAATGAACATTTTTGCAAAACTTCAAGTCGTTTGCGGCAGAGTAAGGAAATGGCCAAAAAATCTCAAATTTTTTATATGAACTGAGTGCCGCCAGTGGCCACTTTTCCGCACCCGCCATAATCGAAAATCGAAAAAAAGTTTTTTTCGGCCCACCCTATTATGCATCATGTCTCTTAGTATTTCACGCAAAATAAAGAATACTGCCCAGTTAAACTGAAGGCATTGAGCTCACAGGCTACAAATACTAATTGCACATTAAAGCTTTATATTTTCAAGGGTTAATTCCGTTCGAAAAAAAAAAATTAAGAAGGGGAAACAGCTCTCCCCTTTTCTCTTTTTTTATACTTAATCATTGAACCTCCTATACTACCAAAGACATGCTTTATCATATAAAAAATCTATATCCAAAATTCAGAGCAAATTAGATAATTCTTAATAAAAACCCATTTAGCATTTATATAATTTAAAAAGAGTTATCCCCCTCTTTTATACTTAACCATTAAACTTCCAAAACTATTCAGAGATTTGAACGAAATCTGACAATTCTGCTTGAAAAACCCATTTATATAAATTAAGGGGGGGGGGACATTAGAACCCCTGTTCCCCTTATTTATACTTATTCAATGAACACCTAATAACAGTCACGGAATCGCCTCATCAGAATGATCCTAATCTAAATTTTGAACGAAAATTAATTCTGCATGAAAATCCCATTATATCAACTAACGGGGGGGGGGCATTAGAGCCCCTGTTCCCCTTATTTATACTTATTCAATGAACACCTAATAACAGTCACGGAATCGCCTCATCAGAATGATCCTAATCTAAATTTTGAACGAAAACTTAATTCTGCATGAAAATCCCATTTATATCAACTAACGGGGGGGGGGGCATTAGAACCCCTGTTCCCCCTATTTATACTTATTCAATGAACACCTAATAACAGTCACGGAATCGCCTCATCAGAATGATCCTAATCTAAATTTTGAACGAAAACTTAATTCTGCATTAAAATCCCATTTATATCAACTAACGGGGGTGGGGGGGCATTAGAACCCCTGTTCCCCCTATTTATACTTATTCAATGAACAACTAATAACAGTCACTGAATCGCCTCATCAGAATGATCCTAATATAAATTTTGAACGAAAACTTAATTCTGCATGAAAATCCCATTTATATCAACTAACGGGGGGGGGGGGGCATTAGAACCCCTGTTCCCCCTACTTATACTTATTCAATGAACACCTAATAACAGTCACGGAATCGCCTCATCAGAATGATCCTAATCTAAATTTTGAAAACTTAATTCTGCATGAAAATCCCATTTATATCAACTAACAGGGGGGGGGGCATTAGAACCCCTGTTCCCCCTATTTATACTTAATCAATGAACACCCAATAACAGTCACGGAATCGCCTCATCAGAATGATCCGAATCTAAATTTTAAAAAATTAATTCTGCATGAAAATCCCATCTATATCAACTAACGGGGGGCATGAAGCCCCCCGTTCCCCCTCTTATACATATCGAATGAACTCCAAAAACTAATCAGGGAAGCGCCTTGTCAGGATATACCTACATACAAAATTTCAAGTGGATCGGATATTTTTATCATGAGTTATCGCGTTACGTACATACATACAGAACGGACGGGCACATAAGCTCTCAGGCTATGATAGCCTGTGAGCTAAAAATTAAGGTGGTCACTCAGAAATTTCAGTTTATTTTAAATTAAAATGTACATTTAAAAACAAGAAAAATGTTAGAAAACTTGTTCTTTTGTTTAAAAAAATCTGAAAAAATTGTCAAACATTCGTAAGGTGGTTTCTTACATCCCTTATTTTTTTCGTTGAAATCTGCTTAGTAGTTTCGTCACAATGCGCTCTTTTCCAAAACAGGCATTTAGGGCCATTACCCCCCATGGTCTTAAGATACAAACTTAAAACTGGGGAGAAATTAATTTCTTTTTATGGGCTATCGATCCATGTAGGACTCGATGTGGTTGACTCAAGGGCATATTTTACTAAGCTATTTTACGGCTATACTCTTTGAATAAGTTTAACAGGGTGTAACACCTTTAAAATTCATTTGAAACAATTTTTTCCCATTGGCCGTAATGTATCGGAAAACTTTTGACTATCCCTGTAAATACACTAATCATAGTAGAAACTTCTTTTTCAATAGGGTTCGTGCTAGAGTAAACATCAATAACATATAAAAATTTCAGAGCAATCCGAGTATATTTACGGAGATAGAGCGCGGCCATACGGCCAGATAAACCGAATGCATAAATACTTTTCAACTTTGTTGGAAAGTGTTAAAAAGAGATCTTTTAAGACTATTACACATAAAAAAAAGTAGTAAAAACATTAATTTGCCACACATACATTTTAAATGTACAAGTAAATTCAACAACTGTATAGTATTTAACATTAGCGAGGGGAATTTGGAAGTTGACTGACTAGCAGCCTTAAGCATTTTTAGAGTTTGATCCATGTATATTATGCATGTTGTCTTATTTATTAAAAAGAAACAAATTTCCAATACATTACAACTACATTTCTGTTTTTTGGTGAATGCAAGATTTAAGATTCCAGAAAGGAATTTGTGGCATGTACTAGAACTATATTTCTATTATTTTTCAGTTCAGGATATCCTGAACCTGAATTAAAAAAAAACAGAAATATAAAATTGAGTTATTTTATGATGCATTTGAAGGGCACATTAACAGTCATACCGTAATCATCATTTGTAAGTGAGGCTGTAAACGATAATTTGTTTTAATTACAGTAAAATAATAGCCAAAACCAGTCACATTATTTCTAAATAGTAATATTTGTCTTATTTACTGACATGAATTTATTAAAATGAGTGAACATTGCTATTCAGAAACAATGGTGATGACTGGCGTATGAGTTTATATACTATAATGTATTCCTAACAGAACAGCACTAGCAGAGTAACATTGCATAGATGTCGCAATGTGATATAGCATAGATGTTCTGTGCGATGCATGCAGACGTTACAATGTGACATCGCATAGATATTAGAACGCGATGTTGATGGTCACTGACATTCAGCAGTCGCCAGAATATCGCTGAGTTGATCAATGCGACATCGCAAAGTCGCAGTGCGAATACCTGCGACGTCTCAGAGATGGAAGTGTGCTGTGTGGTATTAATTTTTGGTTTATGCACCACTTCACTTCCGACAGACATGGATCATTATATTCCCCTATTACTACTCTTCCATAAAGTACAGTTTTTTTCTTGTGCTCAATAACATAGGTTTTTGTACTTTCGGTTCTTGGACTAGATTCCCAATGTACTGCCGGGCGTACACAGTAGAAGAATACCGTTTTTAAATAAAAACTCTAGTATATCCCAACTTATTTCAAAACCAATAAAATTTTCGTCTTTTTTTATTTTTTCCTTTCCATCGATTTTTTTTCTGCTCTGGAGGACACGGATTAATTAACATCAAAATTGTAAAGACTTTTCAAGTCCACAGATCCGAATCAGTAAAATTTCTGTTTTGTTTTCTTCACTAGATTTCGATAGTTGGATTTTTCGGATTTGTGGGACGCTCAGAGGAAGGATACGAGAAGTCTGATGAAGTATATGAGAAGTCTGTGGTGGGGCGGATTACAGAGCCGAAACCAATATTTTTTCCACACAGGGCAAATATGGATTTTGCCCTTCCCTCTCCTCCGCAAAGTCTATTTACAAATAGAATTTTACTAATTTTCTAACAGCCAACTTATTTTTAAATTTTAAATATGTAAACATAAAATAATGAATTACGTCAGGTTTCTTGCTAGCTTTTGACTAATATTAGCGATTTAGCGAAAAAGAAAAAAAAAAAAAAAAAAAAAAAACCAAATGAAAAAAAAAAAAAAAAAAAAATAGCAAAACGGATTTGACTTGAAACACTGAAAAATCTATATTTAACCCTCTATTGCATCCGTTCTTTTTCAGTGTTTTATAAAGTAACATAATTTTTTGTCATTCCTTAGAAAATAGAAATTCTACTGTCCGCTACAGAATCTATTAAAAATAAGTACATACTAAATGTCTAAAAGATTCTGTCCACATAATTGTTTCTTATTTTACTGGAAAAAATACATAAGCAGAAAAAAATCAAGGCTTATTCGCAGAAACTTGCAATGATTTGTAGCTCTGCCTTAAATCTATTCATTTTTTTCTTTTTTTAATATTTATATGTATAAATTATGTGTGATATCTATCTACAACTTGAAGCTAAATAAATATATTTGACATGATCAACCGTAAGGAATATTTCACACACACAAATATGAATAAAATAGTATTTAAAAAATATAAATAAATAAGTAAAATAAAGCATTTCTTTCACTGAATGAGTTTGGGTATGTTTTTAACTTTCGAAGAATATGTATAATCATTTTTGCACTTTTCCACTAAAAGAAATTGTAAAAAACTATCAAATTGCAATTCTTTATTTCTTTAAAACTTTTTTTTTTTATTCGTGAAATACCGTTCAATGCTTCTTAAGGATAAAAGCATTTTACGACATTAAAAAATTAGACATTTTTTTTTCATCTCAAATAATATTAAGTCAATTTGCATATGTATTCAAATCGTACCGTGAAGACTGTGATATATTACCTTAACTCCACCTACTTTACATGAGTAAAATTTCTGTACTGTGCTTTTATTCTAAACAAATATATATCCACGGCCAAACTCGATTCTTCCCCTTCCTTATAAGAAGAATTCGAGTTTGGCCGTGGTATATTATATGATGATGGGCGGAGCTTAAATATATAAAAAAGCGGGGAGGCGGAGTACAAATGTAAAAACATATTAATAGGTTCCTGGAGTATAATCTATAAATTAATACTGATAGCTTGATACTTTGGGAAATTTATTGTTCAGTAAAGAGTTATTTTTGATAAGACAAAATCAGTAAATTATATTAAAAGGCATGAATATGCTCCAAATGAAGCACCATACGAGGAGTAGTTTCACTTTTAAAAGGCTCTAGTGATTCCAATCGAGATGCTGAAATCTGAAAATATTTTTTCTATTCTAAGAGGCTGGTTGACAAAATAAGCTTAGCTGAAGCAATTAATAGCAGTAGATCTAGGTGGTGATAATTTATTAGCCATGTAGGATTCTGAGAAATGAAATGGAGGTGTCAGATTACTATTTTCGAATTCCCCTCTATTAACCAAATCGTAGCTTGAAAGGAACCCTTTTCCCTTCTTTAATGTTCAGTCATCACACATGTCACATTTATCACTTCTTTAAGTTCATTCTCAGAAAAACACAAAAAGGGCTATCCATAAATGATGCCACGATTTATTTAACTTTAGCCCCTCCCTCCCTCTTCTCATATATCATATTTTATTACATAAACATATAGTACTTGTTATTCAGAAACAAAGCACTGTGTTAGAGAACATATTTAAAATTTTATTTTTAAACTTTATCTATAGGCGTTTTAATGACATTTGAAAGCATGATAATAAAAATGATCCGTGTACTTATTTTGTATGAAATAGGATTAAGGTTTACAACAGAAAACAAAATTAATGTACAATAGTAACAAAATATTAATATGAAAGAGAATTGAAAAGAGTAGTACTTTGGAATGGAATTTAATATATTTGATTTTAAAATTTATCTTTTCTTTATAAAAATAAAATACTTTCATTTGAAAATATCTTCAAAATTTAATCTGCTGATTTTTTAACCGAAATGTGTGATGTCCCACTTTTTCTTACCCCCTCCCACCCCCTTATCATAAACAGTCTCAATTTCATGTATCTCCCTCCCCCCATCCAAGCGTGACATCATTTATGGCTGGTCCCGATGAAAAAGGAAAACTTTCCCTTTTTCTCAAGATTTTGTGAAGTATCACCAATCTTCTGAAAATTCCCTATATTTCCAAATGGACTTAAAATTTCATAGATCTTTTGGAGGGGATATTCTCCCACAACCGAGAACGGAACGCTATATAGAGATATTAAACAAAACAACGCTCGAATATTCTACGGCTTTGCGATGATCGCACTGCAAATGCCGTATTTTGGAGATTTCTTCTATTTCTAATGCAAGCAGTTTTATACTACTTTCATTTATAAATTAAGTTTATCTTATAAAATTTACGGTTTGAATTTTAAATTTAAATGTTTGTGTTTATATAAAGCGTAGAAGTAATTCTTAAATAGGCAAACAGATAAATAGTACTTAAATGATATTTGAAAAAAAGAAAAAGGACAAGTTGAATGTAGATTCTGCCATTGCAGAATTTAGTTTCGCCACCGATTAGAAAAAAAAAAAATCGATAGAAGTTTTTTAGAAGGGCGACCCCGTTTAGATTGCAATAAACTAACTTCATTTTTCTTGTGTTTATCAATATAATAGCAAACAGAACGGCGTGAAATACCCAATTGAATAGCAATTTCTCTATGAGACATTGGAATTGCGGAATAATAAAGAGATACAATTTGACGTGCTACTTCTTCATTGACTAGATTCATCAAAAACGAATTTTTTCTTTAGTTTAAACGCTTTTTTTAGGCTATGAGTAAAAGGAAATGCAATTTAACAATAAAACGAGTGGAATCCCGTCGAATTCGACGAATGAATTGTTTAAAAGACCCGAACGATTTGGTTTAAAAAAAAGCAAAAGTAATTACATTATTAAATCAATATATAATAAATATATTTACAAACTAAATGTCAAGTTTGCCAGTTACAATTTTGCATGCAAATATCCGCACATCTTCAGTTAAAATTGTAATCTGAGGCCGGCGAAATCCAGAAATTTCATTTTATATGCCCTCACAAAAAAATAGTTTTATTAAAAAAAAAAAAAAAAAAAAAAAAAAACTAATTTCATTTTTATTGTGACATTATTTTCACTAACTGAAGTCATTTGAAAGTAAAATTTCAATCTCAGTGTCCATAATGAAAAGAAATATTGAAATGTAATATCGGGTACTACTAGTGTGAAAACACTCTTCACGAAGACTCCCTGACTCCCTGGCGCCAGTAGCCGATGATTTACAGAACATTCTTTTTTATTTATTTTTTTTCTTTCTTGTGCAAACTAAAAGCTGATTGGTTATTTTACGATCTTTTTTATTAATGTTTTTGTTGTACCTTTCAGATTTCGATGTAGTATTAAGAATAATGATCAAGAAACATGTAATATCTGCGCGCGTGTGTAAATACTCAACTTTTCTTTTTTGTGTGTTTACGTTTTGTCTCTTATTTTTTGCTGTGGATTTTCTGTTTTTGAAGACGGCCAAGAATTAAGATTTTGACCACCGTACATCCCTCAAGAACCCTCAAGAAAGGTAGGAAAATTTTATATTATTATTTTAAGAATATTTTTCTACTGAAATATCGCATTTGAAATTAACATGGCATCCCTGTCGCGGGATGTACGGTGGTAATATATTTTGAAACAATTAAGAATTTGAATTTCGAAATAAACTAATTAAGTAGAGAAAAAGAGAAAAAAATGGCTGAGAATTTAGAAACACTTAAAAAAAAGAAGAACTATTTTTCGATCGGCTGTTTCGAAAATTCTAAATAAAATCGAAACTTCCATAAAATCAAACGATGTGTCTATCGAAGAACTGCAAGAACATGTTGAAACATTGACCGACAAATTTAAGTCACTTAAGACAACAGATAATTCAATTGAATTATTAGTCAATCCCGATGATTTAGAGAAAGAATTAGAAGCCGCTGAAAAGTATAGCGAAAATGTAATATTATGGAAGTCACGCGCAAATCAGAAAATTAGAGAATTAAATGCCGGATTTTTAAATTTAAAATCAAAACAAGAAAGTAACAAAGAACAATTTTCAGACAGTACTAATGAAAAAGTGGATAATTCTGTAAAAGTTAAGTTACCGAAATTGCATATACCAATATTTGATGGAAATATAAATGATTGGCTTTCCTTTTGGAGCAGTTTTGAATCGGCCATTCATGATAATAAGTCGTTAAATAAAGTTGATAAATTTAATTATTTAAGATCGCAATTAAGATCGACCGCTTTAAACACAATTGAAGGTTTTCCTGTTTCCGAAAAAAATTACGATGCGGCTATAGAATTGCTGAAAAGTAGGTTTGCTAATAAACAATTATTAATACACAATCATATTAGTAATCTTTTAGCTATCAAGCCATTGAGAACTTCGAATGATATATATGCTTTCCGACAATATTTTGATAAATTATCAGTAGAACTGAGAAGTTTGCAAAGCTTAGGAACAGATTTAAATAACATTTCAAGTGTATTATGTACAACCATTTTGAAAACAATTCCGAAAGATTTGTAAATAGAACTTAACAAGTCCGATAATGAAAAAGGATTTTATGAAATTGAAGAACTAATGAATTTATCTACTTGTTTAAAAGCAAGAGAAAAGGCTAATTTAGTAATAAACCCAATGAACGAAGATAGAAAATTTTTTAATCCTCCTGAAAAGAAAAACTTTAATTCGTTTCGAAATAACAATAAACAAAAAAATTATCCCACAGCTAATGATTTAGTGTCAACGAACAAAAAAGAGAATTTAAACGTAATAAACTGCGTTTTTTTGTGAATCATTTCATCACTCATCGGTTGATTGCGATAGAACTAATGAGTTATCTATTGATGAAATTAAGAACATTCTAATGACAAGTAAGAAAAATCATGCGTTAAGCATAGATTATGAAGCACTTTCCAACACTTAATGAAATCTTTAACAAAACTTTGTTATTTAGGGAAATAATAGTGTATAGCCAAATATACCCAAATATGTATTCCAGTACATTAGAACAGCCCTGTATTTCATATGTCAGTTCATATAATGGGAAAATTTAGCTTAGCAAGAAAATACCCAGTAGCTTGAAATTTCTTTTTCAGCAATTCATACTATTAGATGGAAACATACTTGAATATTTTTGTTCAGCCCTGTAGTTTACATTGTACCTTTATTACACGTCAGCATTAGGCTAAAATTTATTGTAAACTAAAACACTTTTAAAACAACTGAAATCACATTCTCATAAATCATCATTCATAGGCGTCTATGTACCGAATTCTTTGCGTGGCCCTGTATATCCCTTTATCTATATTCTGCAAACATTTCTCAATAAATTAAATGCAGCTCAGCGAACAAATGCATAGCTTATTTAAGAACCATGTTTAAATAATTTACGCTCATATTCAGTAACGTTGGTGAGCTCTTTTGGGGAGCCCTGTATATCAACTATAACATTTATACGCACCATATAATGTGCATATATTTAGCGAAATATAAACGCGAATATCATAATTAAAATGCATTTCATCATCGGACACATATACGGTACTTCGGAAAGAATATACTATTTGAAATCTTTTGTATGGCCCTGTAAATGCTATGTACTTCATATTATGCAAAACAGTAGCGTATAATTTATATTAAGCTTCAGTGACATATATCAATTTTATTATACATGAAAAATCTTAATATATTTAAAATATGTCACACACAATTCCCCCTCTTACCATTATCTAATGAAATTCTTTTGTGTGGCCCTGTAAATGAATAATAGCTACATTTTCACCTTATATTTTATAGAATGCATATTTTAATATGTTTGACAGGGTTGTTATGTTTTTTTTTAGTAATATTTTTTTTTGTATAAATTATTTTAATATTCCAAATTTAAAAAGAACTCTTGTTAAGATATTTTTAATACGGTTTTTTATAATGCTTTATGTATCTCATATTTAAAATTATTCTTTTTTTTTCTTAGTAGCGAAAACCCTGGACATTTCCTTTTTTCTATTTATTTTATGATCGTTCTCACGAGTGTATAGGCATTGGTGTGAAAGAAAGTGAAAGCTTCCCATTCCCTTATCTAGCGTAAATAACACCCGTTCGTACGAATGCTTTTACTGTCCTGGAATAATTGTACTATTTGAGTAAAGTGGTCCTTTGTTGATTTTTTCGAAGAAGAGTAGCTTCTGGCTTGCTTGTAAAGGGCATATATTCAGCTTTGTAAAAATTGGCCCACACGCATAGTTTATTGCTTGCGTACGTGAATGAATAGTACCCTAAAATTTTATAACCCATGACAAACGTTGACTGTCATTTGAGGCGGAGTAGATATTTCCCAGACCCTTAAAGTTATTTTATGACCGATCTGAGATAAAAGTGCCAATTCACGGTTATCGGCGGGCACTGGTGTGCAAGCAGGTGCAAAATTTAGAAACAGCTGTCCCTGCTATCTGACCACGTGATTGAGAGGAGGGGACGCAAGCGATGACCATATTTGGTCATGAGAAAGGGTGACTGTTGCATTGACCAGTGAGATGGACCCTAGTAGCGGGAGAGAAAGGGGGAAGCAGTAGTCTTCCTGGTATTTGGTGCCCCTTTTTTGATGGCAGAGGAGCGTGTAATTCGGTTTGGAGATGAAGTAGTTCCCTGCTAGCAGTCTAACGAAGAGGAGGTGAAAAGAAATAGTCCCGTCCTTCACCCCCTCCCCCATTTTGATTTCTATCGGGGTGAGGGGAGTTTTCGGCAGAAAAAACAGAACTTGAGAAGACGTGAAAGTCGACGGAGCGAAATAAGCAGAGCTCAAAGATTGGAGAATGTGGCCCCCTAGCCCATTATAATAGAAGGAGTCGGGTGAAGAGAAACCTGTTAGTTCGTAATACGTCGCTGTCCTGCCTTTTCCTGACATGAAGTTAAGTTCCAAACTATAACTGTTAGTTAATGCCCAAAGAAAGACTGCAACTCTGAGGTGAAAATAGCAATTGCGTTGTATAGATGGGATATGGTCGAAGAAGAAATAACGTATTATAAGTCTGGAAGGATGACTCAAGTCTCAGCGAATTGATTTCAGCCCCGTGCCCTCTCAGAGGAATAAGAAGTCGAGGCAAGTGGTATTTGTGCTTTGCAGCCGAAATCTTGTTATCGACTGGTAGACGCGGGTACTCCAGAGAAACTATAGAGTGTATATAGGAATCATTACTCACCTGTATGCTTGGAACTAGTCTTATGTGTCAAGCCAGTGTCGCTATTTTTGAAAAGAGATCAGAATAGTGGTTTTAAAGAACTGGTTAGCTGTAGTATCGACTATTCCCAAGACTATCTAGAATTATTGTGACACTGAAATATGTACTACTTGGAGCTCGGAGGTAAGCTACTCTTAATGTGTTGTTAAGTAACTGAGTATAGTGCATAATAAGTTGTTATGTTTTAGTAAATAAGTGTACCTATTATCGGATGTTATACATCCCTAAGAATGATATCCATTTACAAATTCTCTTGTCCATCACTAAGTGTATTCAATTTAGTTACTGTCGATCTAATATGGAGAAGAAATAGTTGTTAGTAAATCTCACTTCAACATACATTGTATTTTCATCGAAGTGAGAGTGAGTATTATTTAATTAAATAAAAGGGATTTTTTTTTTTATGTGAAAACAAGTTGTTATTGATACATACCATTTCAACATGTCTTATACTCTCACTCTGTTTAGTAGAATTTAAAAAAGAAGAAAAAAAAAAAAAAAAAAAAAAAGAAAAAAAGAAAAAAAAAAAAAAAAAAGAGGAAGAAAATGTATACTTCATGTTGTTTTATTTAGAAATTCATGTTAGACTTGACTAGAGATGATGAATATAAACCTTCTTATTAGTTTTCTTTTCACTATTAAAATGTTGAGGTGAAATTAAGTTTTTAAGTGATAATTTAACTCAAAGTTAAATCCTAGTTTCATTTAGTCTTGAATAAAATAGTTTTTTAATTAAAGTTTTAAATTTCTAAATACAGGATTGGTTTAGTATAATTATGTGATAATTTTTGAATTTGTAGAGATTCTTCTAAATGTTTATAAGAAAAGTAAATATTTCATTTGATTTCTTACTCATAAATTCAAAGTAATTTTATAAGGATTATATCTATCTCTACATAAACTAATTTACAAGACTATATTTTTTTAATACTAATCACTATACGAAATTGGCCAAAATATCATTGTTGATTTCTGGGGTGTTTATTTTTATTATTTCTAGTGTTTTAATTTTTTCAAAATTATATCTTTCTTTGCCTTCTTGAAAATAAGAAGGATTTCAGGGTCTTTCTTTTCTCTTTTGTAATGTTAGATTGAATCTTGTATTTTTAGATTATTAGTATGAATTTAATATCTCAGGAATCAACGTTGATAAATGTTGGGTTCTACTGCAGATCAAGGTTTAGTACTTGAGACTGGGTCAGATTGAGAATCCTGTTGTGTTTTTTCTTATTTACTTATATTCATTAAATTTTAAAGAATCTTAAATAATATTTGTGTTTATCCTTTTTATCGTTTTAATTTGTCTTTTAGTTTATTTATTTTAGTGATTTCTTAATGTTAACTGGTGTAATCTTAATTTAATTAATTCATTTTTTTATATAAGCACCTAATTTAATTAATTTAATCAACAACAAGATTCATGTGATTGGAAATTTGACCCAAATCTCATTGAATTCTTTAATAAAGCCGAAGAATATTTATTGATCCATAATAACTAAGTCAAATTTGCTGAGCAGAAGTTGCAATTAATTAAAGTAATGATCTGTAGCAGAAGTTTAATAAAAAGAACCCAACAGGGTATAACATCTTTAAAATTCCTTTGAAACATTTTTTCCCCATAGGCCGTAATGTAATAGGAAACTTTTGATTCGCCCTGTAGATAAATTAATCATGGTAGAATCTTCATTTTCGATAGGACTTGTGCTAGGGTAAACGTCAATAACGTCCTAAAATGTCATGGCAATCCGAGTATGTTAACGATTTTTCCCCATGGGCCGTAATGTAATAGAAAACTTTTGATTCGCCCTGTAGATAAACTAATCATAATGGAAACTTCATTTTCAATAGGGTTCATGCTAGGGTAAACGTCAATAACGTCCTAAAATTTCATGGCAATCCGAGTACATTAACGATTTTTCCCCATAGGCCGTAATGTAATGGGAAACTTTTGATTCGACCTGTAGATAAACTAATCATGGTAGAAACTTCATTTTCAATAGGACTTGTGCTAGGGTAAACGTCAATAACGTCCTAAAATTTCATGGCAATCCGAGTATATTAACGATTTTTCCCCATAGGCCGTAATGTAATGGGAAACTTTTGGTTCTCTCTGTAGATAAACTAATCATGGTAGATACTTCATTTTCAATAGGGTTCGTGCTAGGGTAAATCTCAATAATGTATAAAAATTTCATAGCAATCCGAGTATATTTACGGGAGTTAGAGCGCGGACAGACGGCCAGACGGACAGACGGACAGACGGCCAGACAAACCGAATGCATAAGCACTTTTCAACTTTGTTGGAAAGTGCTAATAAAATTTCATGGCAATCCGAGTATATTAACGATTTTTCCCCATAGGCCGTAATGTAATGGGAAACTTTTGGTTCTCTCTGTAGATAAACTAATCATGGTAGATACTTCATTTTCAATAGGGTTCGTGCTAGGGTAAGTCTCAATAATGTATAAAAATTTCATAGCAATCCGAATATATTTACGGGAGTTAGAGCGCGGACAGACGGCCAGACGGCCAGACGGACAGACGGCCAGACGAACGGAATGCATAAGCACTTTTCAACTTTGTTGGAAAGTGCTAAAAAAGGGAGCATGTTTTAAGTGCCTAGAAATGAAAAAACATTTATCGCGTTTTTGCAAAAAAATATATAAAATGCCGGATTTGCAACGGGAATTATAACACATTGTTTTGTTATAGAAACGTAAAGAAAGAAAAATCTAAACAACAGACCGAAGTGCCGGATACTGCCCTTTTTGCGAATGAAAACTTGCCGAAAGAAGTTTATTTACAAACTTTATATGTTTATGTAAGAAATAATGGTTGTGAATATATAGTACGCGCATTGTTAGATACGGCGTCTTCTAAGTCATATATTTCAAAGTAATATAAGACGGTCTTCTTAGACCCCGAATTTTTTAACATCATTTTTTCTCTAAATGAAAAAGATCTGAATATATTTTAGCATTATAAAATAGCATTTCATTGTATTATGAATTAAAATTGCATCGCTAAAAGTTTTTCTTTTTTTGTGAAAGCACGCTGTTGTGTTTGATGCAGTGCAGCGAATTTTAGGGTTACATTTATGGCGTCACCTCCAGCCACTAAACTGCATCTCTATTTTTATTTCTTTTTTACTCTATGGCTATTTTTTTTCTTTTTCCCACATAAATGCGATACTCAAGTTGCCACCATTAGAGAAATTGAACCAAAAACTACAAAAAAATTAATATCTCAAAAACAAATTGAGATACAGTTTTCTAACAAACGGCATTTAAAAGTGCATTTTTTTCTCTAAACGATGGTATAAAGATTGAAAACGTGCAATGTCTAGAAGTTTAAAAATTTACAATAGCGAAAATTGCAAAACCGAAATTTCATCGGAAAGTGTTGCCATTCAAAATATGACGTATGCGTTACGCACAGATACGTTTGGCCTTTATTATATAGATTTTAAATACTTTATAACGTAGATGAAGAATGTTTATGACTTAATAATTGCATGTAAATAAATATTTAAAATATAGTGATGAAAACTTAAGTAATAAATATTAATTTAAAATCTAGATTTCTAACTGCAAACAATTTTAAGATATTAAGAAAAGAATGTTTTATTTTCAAGCAAAACGTTATAAGAATTTTCTATATTGATATTTAAAATATATATAATAAAATAATTGATACAGCTCATATTCAAAATATTAGAATAATTACCTTTTTTTTAGAAATTGAAAATATCGTTTGGTAATTTAATGTCTTTTAATGAAAATATGCAAACGATATTTTTATTAAGAACTTATTGTTGATTAAACTTACTTGTTATCTTAAATTTAATATCATTTTTGAAAAGATTAATTGCAAAAAAAATTATTTTGAAAAGTCAAAATATTAGAATATTTATTCAAGTGGTTCAAAATATTAGAATATTTCACATTAATTCTCCTTTAATTATTACCAATTCTTAACTGGTGGCATCATTGATTAAATTCAGACTATTTTATTTAAAATCAGTATTCTATTTTGCAGTTTGTTTCTTTTTCGTCTTAAAATGGGCCGTGTGAGTGATATTCCTGAATCTACTAAACTTCGTATGGTTGATTTGTATCGGCACGGTAAAAATCAATGTTTTATAGCGAATTATTTACATTGTTCGCAATCGAGCGTTAGTAAAATACTAACACAATATTCAAAAATTGGAAAATTTCAAAATAATCGCCGAAATGGTGGCCGAAAACCAAAAACATCTGCTAGAGATGACAGGAAACTGAAGCGTATAGTTAAGAAAAACCGTTTTAAAAGTGTGCGATTCTTGCACCGAAAATGGAAAGAAGAAGGAGTTGAAGTTTCTACATCGACAACATTAAGACGTCTCCATAAATTTAAATTTGAATCGCGTGTACCGAAAACAAAACCTCTCATGACTGCAAGACAAAAGCGTATAAGATTGAATTGGTGTAAATCAAGACGTTTATGGAGCAATGAAGATTGGAAAAATATATTATTTAGTGATGAAAGTATGTTTTGTGTTTCATATGGTAATCAAGGTATTCGAGTTTGGAGAATGAAGCAAGAAGCATTTGATAAAGAATGCCTTAAACGTCCGTAAAATTTGCTGCTAGTGTCATGGTTTGGGGTTGTATGAGTGCAGAAGGACCTGGAAAGTTATGCATCGTCTACGAAAAGGTTAACTCTCTGATATATCAAGAAATTTTAGAATATTACATGATTCCATCATCAGAAGATTTATTTGAAGATGATTTCATCTTTCAACAAGATTTAGCGTCCCCGCATACCTCGGTGTCAACTAAGAATTGGTTCCGCCAACGCAACATTAAGGTACTTCCTTGGCCACCAAATTCACCAGATCTTAATCCCATCGAAAACTTATGGTGCATAATGAAGAAAAAACTTCAAGAAAATCCTCCTTCAAGTAAAACTGAGTTAGTGGCACGTATAAAGTCTATTTGGGCTAATATTGATAGAAATGTTTGTAAACACCTTGTATATAGTATGCAAGATCGATTGTACGCTGTTATGAAAGCTAAAGGGCATGCTACAAAATATTAACTACCATTTACTTCATATTCATAAGGTAATATTGTTGCGTAAAATAAAATATTCTAATATTTTGAACCAATCTAAATTTTATTCTAATATTCTGGTGTGTTTAAGGAAGCTGTATACCTAATTTATTGTGCTGTATTTTATATTTTATAAATGTTAAAATCTTATCTAAACATTCCAGATTTAATTTATAAGAAATTTAATTGCATTTACTTAGTATAAAAAATAAGTAAATGACAAATAATTTTTTCTTATTACTTTTTCTCAATTATTCTAATATTTTGAATATGAGCTGTAAATTCTTACGGGTGATGCGATAAATTAGTTATTTAAAAATAATAGTAAATAAGAGAAAAAAATACGGGCTTAAACCTGTTTCGATTGATAGGCCTGTCAAACCACGTGGTTTTGTTGGTACCAGGGCCGTAGCGACCGCCCCCCATACCCCCCATCTGGGGGGGGCCGACGAAGTCAGGGGGCCCCCTAATCGATTCTATTGACCTTTTTACCGAAGTTTATTCGTTTTTAAAATGTAAGAAAACACTTCTTTTAATGTTTTTATTTTTTCAAATTCTCCTTTTCTTATTCAGGGGCCCGCCAGGCAATTTCCCCAGGTGCACCTTTTTAAAGCTCCCCCCCCCTAATAATGAGGATTTTCATTAAAGGGTGCCAAATGCTTAAAATGTGCCAAAAGTAACCGAAATTCATACGTTTTCAAACATTTAGGAATGGAATGTTGTTCTCCTTTTCCTCTCTGCTTCCAGTGTTCCCTCCACACACGTAGAAAACAAACTATATCATTAGAAAACAAATTATTAAAATTTTATTACAACCAGGGCCCGACTTAGATTGTGGGGGCCCCTTTCTAACTTTTGGATTTTTTCTTGAATTATGCTAAAGTGTCTAAAACTAACCTTTATACTAGTTGTCTATTCGCATGTGTATGCAGAATAGCACAAAAAAGATAACTTTAAGAAATTATCGAATACATTTTTTTCTTCTGTTATAGAAATATAAGACTAAATGTGAGCCATCAAAATGTAAATACAACTGTGATGTAACTGTTAGATCCAGGGGAGGGGGGGAAGGGGCATAGGGTTCCAAAACAGAGGAGAGATAAGAAAAGAGCCCCAATAAAGCTAAAAATAAAGAAAGAAAGAAAGAAGGAATTTTTGTCATTTTTTGCCATTTTTTATTAGCCTTAATAAAAAAATTAAATTTGCCCTTGAGGGCCCACGATTGAGGGGGCCCCACGTCCGATGCAGTTGTCCTCATGCCCGTGACTTAGCCAGGCCCTAATTACAACAACATAGTATCCTATAGCTTTTAAAAGGAATTTTACTTACCCATCATACGTAGTATAGGGTAAGTCTTGCAATCGTTTTGAAAATCGAAAAAAAATTTTGACGGATTTACACGTTTTAGATAGTGGAGATTCCGAAAAACATATTTTTAGAAAAAAAAAATTTGCCGTCCGTCTGTCTATCTGTAAACGCTCTATCTCCCGAACAAATTGAGATAGAGACTTGAAATTTTGTATGTAGTTAGTATGTAAGAATGGGACGAAGCCTATTTAATATCAGCAACCTCTATTATCCGAAACTATTTTTTTCGGACTCTCGAAAAATTCGTTCTGATGAAAGGTACATAAAAATTTTCAATTTTTTTTATTCTAAGAAATGGACGTAAAAGGCAATAAAATAACACACATTTTGCATATAAAATAAAGTCGATCGGATCATTAGTTCCCGAGATATTCGTAATCCTGTTTTCCACATTCTTCGATTTTTCATGACCCTGTATTTCATTCAAATTTCAATTCAGAGGTATATTTTAATTGGAAATGAGACGCTTAAGCCGACGCAGTTAATTGTTAGTTAATAGAATTATTATTTTTGGAGTTATAAGGCTGTTTCTTTTACGCAGTTCGGTACTACTTGAGTAGTTTGGCGTTTTATATAATTTGTCAAAATTGGTAATCAGCAGTTCTTTAATATAGCATTACTATGTATATTAACAATATTTAAATTTTGTTTATGAATTGCAATGCATTGTATAAATAGTTTTCACATGTTTTATTTTCATATACATATCCATGATGGGTAAGTATTACGGTGCCCCCCAACGACTAGTTTTATTAATGTTTCCTCGCAACGTGATAAGTTAAAACTGTTATGTCCAATTTTGAGCCTTCTTTTTTAGACATCTTGTAATGTACGTAGGTAAGCAAAGTAAAAATTTGCAAAGAAATACTTATCTCAATCAATCTATCATTTTTTCCATAATTATCAAATTAATATTTTTAAATAAAGTTGTGACCAATTTTTTGGGATATCTTGTATATAGATGTGAGTACAAAATTTATGCATGTGTGCAATATGTTTTTTATTTTTAGTGTTTGCCACTTCTACATTATTAAAAAAAAAAAAAAAAAAAAAAAAGAAAACAAAATTACAGATAGATAGAGGGGGTGTGTATGTGTGTGTCCAGAATGATGTTTGTTCCGGGGCCCTCCGTAGCCTTAACGGGGCCCTGTTTTTATCAAAAACCTTGTTTAGATTTCAAAAACGCAGAAACCAAGAAACTGAAAATCCTTATTTTTTTACTCGTTTCCCCCCCCTCGCTTTTTGACCATGGGTTTTTGCATGGAACTAAGAAAGATAAGGAAAGAGTATCGGTCATCGGATCGACTCTGAAGAAAGCCGGGTTCTTGTATAAAGCTGCTAGCGACAAAAGGGTGTTTTCTTTTGAAATACCGGAATATTATGTTCTTAGAAGATAGGTCATTTTTCACACCAATTTCACGACGTGGGTGACACAAATAACATCTAGAGAATCCCTTTAAAAGTTAACAGCTTAGTTACTTAGTAGTAACCGGATTCCTTGACCTAGAAGGGAGTACTGGCCTATTCAAGTACTTTAGCAACCCGCTAATGCATACAAGTACATGTTTGTAGACAACACAGCACTTCAGATGCGGATTTTCGTAAGTTTTTTTTCTGATTTATTTTAGTATTACGCATAGTATAGTATTTATAAAATTAAGTGTATATCTGGAGGAAAAAAGATCTACTCCTATACTAATCTGGTAAGTCATATTTATTACTTTATGTAATTTATATAGCAGTTATTAAAAATTTTAAGTATTAGAAAATTTTGCACAGCCTGGAAAAATATATGTATACTAATAGAGCATATTTTAATAACACACATTTCTCATTTACATGTTTTTCATTTAAGCGTTTTATTAGGGCTCCTTCACAAAATTCTTTTTAATAAATCACACCATTCACAAAATTCTATTCCATAAAAATATACTCTAATTAATTTTATACTGTTAGGTTTTAAAATATGTGTTTTGCAAAGGAAACAAGTTCACCTGAAATGAGAAATTTAGCATATAGACTTAAATAAGTTATTATTAATAAATGTTTGATGCGAATTTCAATAACTGGAATTCAAATTTCATTACAAAATACAATAAATTTCATAAAAATAACTATTTTTCACAAAATGGGATCCAAGAAAAAATCCCTGCGTCAACTTCCGATTCCATTGCATTCATATATTAAACTACTATTTCGTTTGTTAACAAGTAATAAGTAAATTCTCATTTAATTTATACTCTTATTTCCTTGAAAATCTAGAGTTCTAAATTCATGTCACAATAAGAAATTGTGCTATTTTAAATTTTTCTATGCTCTTTCGTTCTTTCTTTCTTTTTTCCGTGATGCTAAATAATCTCACAGGCCCATAAAGCCCATTCTTACCAACAAAATACAAAGGGCCCCAGCAAATTTACTTTTCAAAGCTAATTTTCAATTCAATAAATTCAATCAGAATAAAACATATATAGTTTTTTTTTCTTTTATTATGAAATATTTTTTCTTACTATGCAGCAAATTGTAAAACATAAGAAATATTTTGAAGTTCAAATATTCTCAACTGTAATTCCATATGTCTTTTACAAAATTAATTGGTTACATATAATTATGTATTTAATAAAATATTTTTTAATGTGTATAATATGTAGATAGTCAGTTTTAATTTAATAGTAAAAACGTTATTTAATCGAAATTTGCATGGTAAAATTTCGAATAATTTAAACATACGAAAAATGGATTTAGTAAATGAAAAAACAACTGATAGGATAATAGGGACCCCCCCCCCCCCTCTGTGATGTCGGGCTTCCTCTACTTCTAATTCATAATGGGCTCTGAAACTGACAAGAAATGGCACAGTCCTCGAGTCTGTTAAAGTGTTGCGGGGTCTATGTCTTTACGCACAATTCGAAATCTTTTGCCTCTTTTCAAAATAATAACAATTTTGCTTTCACTTTATCATTTAAGTTCTTATTTTAAAAATATTTTTGTTTATTTATTTTAAGAAAAAGTCGGCATGAACTAGAGTTTATAATTGTCTTGAAACCTGTAGTTGCTAGCATTTCATATTTTAAAAGGGGGAAAAATGTATATAAATTGTTACTTAAAAAAAATTAATATTAAAAAGAAACTTGTAAAATTTTTATAAGTCAGTTTCTGTAAATTCTTTGTCGTTCAATACTTGGTTATGCAATCAATTTGGTTAATCGGTGCTCTTTGAGGATAGCTGAGATCGATCTGTATACGGGCTGTTTTTTGCTTTTTCAATTTTGTTTACAGATAATTTTAATGAGGTCACTTTCATTTTTAAAACCGGTTTCGAAAATTAAAGCATCCTCTTAAAAAGAACTTTGCAAACAAAATAAAAAAAGGTGAAAAAAATCTGCATACAGATTGATCTCAGCTATCCAGTGAAAAAAAATCATTTAAAAATATTGAAATGCAACTGAGATATAAATTTCTTTCATAGTATTCCATTCCATTCTTCCATGCATTAGAGAATAGGTAATTTCGCGTAACTGAAGTAGCCTCTTAAGTAGCGAACTGTTAAAATTATGTGTTTATATAATTTATTTATTTTCTATACTTTATAATAAAATCTTAGCATTATGTGCTTATTTGTAAAATTGTTTTAGATAAATTTTATTTTAACATTGTTAATTTATCTTTAAGCCCGGTGGCAGAACTATCTTCAAATGTCTGCAACGCTAATAATATTTTCAAAAATAGTCTGCAAAATGCAACGTATTACATAAATATATTTTTTCTGCTATTGTAGTTAATTATGGTAACATGCATGTGTATGTGTAAATTATTTCCATATATTACAAAATAATAATAATAATAAAACAGAAAAATCCACTTCCAGCAATATCTTACTTTTTTTCCCTTGTGCCTTTGACGAAATTTTCGTTTTCTTCGCGATCTTTTGACGAAATCCATCTTTATTTTCGAGATTTTTTGACAAAATTTGTCGTTTTTTCGCGATTTTTTGACGTTATCTGTCTTTTTTTCAAGATTTTTTGATAAAATGTGCCGTTTTTGGGGGTATTTTTTTTTTAAACAAAATTTGCCCTTTTTTCCCAAGTTTTTTATGAAATCGCCAGTTATCGCCAAGTTGGCGTCACTTTTGACAACTAATTTTGGTCGCCAAATTTGGCGATATATCGCCAAGTTGGCGACAAACTTGGCGATTGTTGGCGATGGTAACCTTTCCTCTCTTTATGGTAACCCATACGGCGATGCATAGACGGAGTCCTTTCCTGATTGGTCTATTCGACTCATGGAAGGAGTGGACAAACCGGATTCGTTAGTTCCGGAAATCTTCCACATCAGCATCATTCCAGGAGTCATTCCTTTTAAGGCTAGTTTTTTTTACTATAGAAGGAAAAGCATTCAAAATACACATATTGTATATAATTAATGCCTTTTATCCATTTCATTTAAAATACATAATAATAATGCATAGCAATTTATTTCAACTTAAAAGCATTGTTTCTAAATCACACATGCGAAAAAAAAATTAACTACTTTTGGCGAAAGAAAACTCTTTGAATACTGAACATATCATGAAAACACTTAATAACATTAAAATTCGAGCACACGAGTTAGAGCGTGATCAGACAGACGGATAATCTTGCTCTGTATTATTTTTCAAGCTAAAATGCAAAAAGTCATTTGTTAAAAAAAAAAAAAAAAAAGTATTTCAGATTATCTAAAATAGTACGCCATCAGGAGCACATATGTTTATTTTTAGATTGCACTATCTATGTCTGAATAATAATCTTCGTCTTATTTAACCGCAGAACTCCGCTCCGCGACTAAAAGTAAAGTCAGATTACCATTCGGACGGGGTGGTACCCAAAAATAAACACTTCTACTGACCATTGCCTTCGGGTCACAAAGTCTTATAGCTGAATTATCAAATTCGCGGTTGACGACATTGCCAACTTGATTAAGAGGGGGGGAGGGGGGTGGAAAAAGAGAGAATTTGCGTGAAACTTTTTTTTATTTTTTCAAGATTTTTTTTTTAATGAAAGCGAGAACATTTTTTCCATCACAAAATAATATTGACGATTAAATTTACACAATTTTTTTTAAAAATTGCCGAAGAAAAAAAAAAGGCACCACTGTGGTTGCTCAAATTTTGATCCTTGTATCAACGTAATTCCTTGTATCAACTGAAATCAATAGCAATTTTTTTTAAGTAAATCCTCAAGCTCAGCATGAACATAAATATAGAAAAAAAAAAAAAAAAAAAAAAAAAAAAAAAAAAAAAACGAAGGACATTTTGAAAAATAACTCACTTTCTTAAAAATAAATTGTTAAAAAAAAAAAAAAAAAACATCAATAGTTATTTTAATAAATTTTTGGATTTGTGCTGAGCATAAATACTTACTTTAATAAAAAAATTTTGGTTTATTGATTTTAATTAACTAAAGGACCTGGATTTTTCCCGGCACAATCGTAGGATCCAAGTTTAAGCAGTTACAGCAACGCCATTTATTTTTTCTTTTAATAATAATAATAAAATTCTTGTAGATTTAAACGTCAATATTACTTTATATTTTACTGTAATTGAAGAAAAATGTTCTCGTTTTCATTAAAAAAAATCTTGTAAAAACAGCATTTTGCAGCAGTCTATTCCCTGAAGAGAGGCGGCTTATCAAACTGAGGCAAAGTGTTTGTCTTTCGTAATTAATCGTTGAATTCAGAAATCAATGACTTCATGGACATGAAGTTTCACATTAATGTAACGATTCGATTAGAATGACAACTGCGTCCTTACGAAATCGCCCCAAATTCTTGCAGCACTACAGTGTCCAGCAGTATACAATGTGGAAATTGCACATCTTTAATGTTTCAGAACGCAACCAAAATATCACATTATTTTAGACGGCGGCGGCGCTGCCATCGTATTTATTGCTTGAAAGTGTAAAAGTAAGCATTAATAACAGCATCTAAAAAATATGTAGTGCGAAATGAATTAAAAATATGTTCCTAAATGAATTCAATGAATTTAAAATAATTTTCGTTTATTCCTAATTTATGAAATATTACAACATGAATCATTTTACTTCTGCACAAAATCTATCTTTCAAAAATAAGTTTCTCGTAGTTTAAATTGCATGTTATATATCTAAAAACACACAGAATTTCGATTCATTCGATGCAATAAGCTCGATCATCGCGTCCTTCGTCCTCTGGTGAAAATGTATTTTTAGGTGCTTTCGTAATTATGTAAATACGTAGCACCTATAGATGTCGTTCAGAACGTCCGTCAATCTGTCCGCATGTAACAGAGCAAAAACTACTTAATCGAATCGTTTGAAACTTAAAATATATAAATATTACATAATTTTGTCGAGCCATTTCAAACTTTATGAAAATCGGATGCATAGTTCAATTACAGGAACAATCAAAAGTATACCGATACATTACGGCGAATGGGAAAAAAGTTTCAAGTGCATTTTAATGCTGTTACACTCTTTTGAACATAATAAAATTGATAATCATCTGGAGGTGTCTAATATAATATATATTCTGTACAATTTGTGGTACAAAGAATATTTGTTAATAATTTACAAAGCCCCACAGAAGTATTTCATTACATAATTGGAAAGATTGAACATGGTTTAGTGCACGCTTTAATTGAATTAAAATATTTAACATTTTATGAAATTGACACACGTTTATGAGAATTACTACAAGTTATTTCCTATATAAAAGAAATCAGATAGTACTTACAGGGACACACAAAAAATTCCGGCTACTGAACTGTATCCGAAATACTGTATATACAATTACACTAACATCTGAATATTTTTAGGTGCGTTCGTAATTACATAAATATGTAGCACATATAGTCATCGTTCAATATGTCCATCCGTTTGTCTGTCCGCATATAACAGAGCAAATACTATCCAATCAAATCATCTGAGATTTAAAATAGATAATGTTTGCATAATTTTGTCGAGTCATTTCAAATTTTATGAAAATCACATGTATAGTTTTATTACAGGGACAATCAAAATATTCCATTACATTACGGTCAACAGGAAATGTAGTTTCAAGTACATTTTGATCATGTTACACTCTTTTGAATATAATAGAATTGACATGAATCTACGAAGTATGTATTAACCCCTTCGCGACGGGAGTCTTTTACGAAAATTTTAATGTTTTGTCACCGTTTTTAAAAAACAGAAATTTGTGACTCATTAAATCGAGGAAAATGCTCCAATTAAATAAGGCAAAATTTTCCATATAATTTTACTGGTGGCGATAAACACGGATTCTTAAGCCTATTTGCGGCACGTATAGGGGTTAAAATATACATTGTGTACAATTTATTATTAATTTAGAGAGCCACACAAAAGTATTTCACAATACGTAATGGTATATGGGGAAATCTCTTTTGGGGCTTGTTTTAATTACATTAAACTATTTTACGTTTTATGAGATTGATGTACGTTGCTGAAGCTTGATACAAGTTACTTCCGGTATATATACAGGAACACACAAAAGATTTCGACTGCTAAGAGTCCGAAGTACTGTATACTACAACAGCAGGAAATGAATATTTTTAAAAATTCGTTATAGTACGAATGCACCTCATTTGCTACGCTTCACGTGCAATTTCCAACTTGTTTGGATACTGTTTCACCTGTTGTATTCTACATTATATACTTCTAGACACTGTAGCAGCACTATGGCTTTTTCTAATAGAGGCAATGTCATAAAATGTCATTCATGGAGATGCTGCAGAAGTGTAATGCATCGGAAAAACTAAATCAATTTATTGACACTAGCCGCCCTTGACGACCAGTTTGGCTCCATTGAATGTATACTAAGCATTAAATCATATTGCTTTTATTCATAATTTATTTTAATTGCTCATTTTTTGCCAAATTAGAATATTGTGCCAGGGAAATAAACACAGATGCCATATACGCACCACATTGGCGCGATTGCAACAAAATGGCAATTATGTGTGCCTCACATGGTAAAGCGGCTATTGTTATTTATTTATTAATAAACTGTTTGTTTGCTTTTGTTTTCTTTTTTAAAATGATATAAATTGTTTTATTTTATAATTATTAACTAAACTTTTTTTAGAATTATTATTTCCTTTTTAAAGTAATCGGAATTTGTTTAAAAATATGTATGTATCTGATATTTCAAAATGGAATTTTCGCCAAACTGAAACTTTTGAAACTGAAAAGTTTAAAATTCATGAATTTTATTATAATTTTTTTTTTTAAGTAAAAAGAACAGAAAAAAATAAATAAAATAAAAATAATGATATTTTGAAGCTCCATAATTGCAGCGAAGGAACAAAATATAAATAAATCCATTTTACCACAGCATAAGTCTTACCAAAGGATTTTTGCACGGTAACCCTAAGATGTGATTCATTGGCATGTTGTTATTAAACAACTAACAAATAATCGTGATTTTTGTGCCACATAATATATATATAGATTTTTCAACGAGAGGATTTGTTTGATGTCACGTTCAGTCACTGCCTAATTAAATGCCCCCTTTTATTTATTTCAAGAAGCTTCTTTTGATTTAAAGTACTTTTTTACATTTTTGGTGAGTGATCTTTTCTTCCTTCGTATAGTGGCTTTTCTTATCAACCTAGGTGGCTCTTGCGATTCTGCCAGGGCTGGACAGGATGAAGAAAGGTGGCAACTTTGAACAGTTAAAAGATTTGTATTCTGAAAGAAAACAATTTTATATTAGTCAAAAATAAGCAAAAAATATTCTGTAATAAGAACTAAATTAAACTTTATTGTTAAACTGCGATTTGAATTTACTATTCGTTTGAATGCTGTACAACAAGATAAAATGTTAATACTTACAAATTGTTCAAATACAGAGAATAAATAAATAATTAAATTACATACTGTCGGTATTGTGACAGTTCGAAAATCTGAGTTATACTGTATATGCAAATGTTTTTTTCTTTTTGGGTAAAGAGAGAGACAAAAATTCGATGTTTTTGATAAAAAATGTTTTATACTAGAAATTACATAATTGCAATCTAATGTGTTTTTTTATGAAAAGTTTGCCTTTGTGAGCAAGATAACTAAATTTATTAAAATAATATATTTTGGAGGCATAAATTACTGTCTATTATTCTAAACTATTGGTGATTCCAACAGCTTGGCGATAATAAAAACTATTCAGTTTAACATATTTTGGCAATATTTTATGCCTATTAACCTCTCAAGTGCTTATTCTCTTGAAGGGCTGTGGGGTTACTTCTTGAATCCTATATTTATTGTACTATCAAATGACACAACATGAAATGAAGAAACTAAACAATATACTTACAGGCTGTGTTTCATCACAGAATGGTTTCCTAAAGGATTCTAATTCGACGTAGTCTAAGTCGTCTTCATCTAATGTACTTAAATCTGAAAAAAAAAAAAAACATTACGGAGTTATTAGTAACTGTTCGTATAATAGCTATCAATGAACTCTAAAAATAAGGAACTGACTAACATAACCCGAAGAAATTTAAGCTTCAATTGTGATTGCATAGAAATTAAATCAACCATAAAAGTATGCATACAATTATCAGTGTTGAATTCAGATATTTTCTTCACGAAGGGATTTCTATATTTCTAGAAGAGCTTTCTGTTCAGAGCAATAAATAAGAAGAACATCTGGAAAGTTCTCACGGACTTTCCAGGGCCCGATCAAGCACTTTTGGAAATTGAGGCACATTCACCACTACTTCTAAATAGTAAGATTTGTCTTATTTATGAGAGAAATTCCTTATTTAAATAAGGCGATGGATTACTATTCGAAAATAATGGTATTTCTTCCCGGTATCTGTTCTACGTCTTCCTATGCCTTAATATATCCCTAGCCATATCTTCCGCGACCTCTCACTGAATTTGTTATTAACTAAACTGCATGTCAAAAGAACGAGGATTCCCCACTGTATTTTATTGAATCTAGCCAACGATCACAGGGGTCTGTCTGTTTGTGGATACAAAATCGGGGATCAAAGCCTCCTATATTTTCTGTACCACTATTTTCAAAAAGCAATCGTTGTGTGATATTTTCATTTCAAATTTCAGAGAAGTATATCAAGAAAAACATTTGAAAATAGTTGTAGAAGAGATATTGCAGGCTACGTTCCTTTCGAAATTTCATGCATACTTATAATGAGAAATTCAAGAGTTGACTCAGAAGAAACAACCTCACTCGGAAGATCAAAAATATTTTCAATCAAAATAGAAATCAACGACTTTGCTACTGCGTAAATGGACCGAAAGGGTCGGCTAGTAGTATCCAGCATACTAACAGTTGTCAGCTCTGCTTTAATTAGTGTAGTCATGAGTTGTTTTTCGAGATTTTTACTATCCCTACGGACATTATGAGTGATGGTTAATAAGAGGACTTATGCAATTTTCTTGCTTCTCGTAGTAAACGTTTTCCATTATACATACAAACATAACACATACACACATATAAATGCTTTTTTCTATCACTGTACAGGATAAAATATGTATCACTTTACTGGCAGGTATTATTAATGACACAAAGTGCATTAAAGAGTATTTTTAAATGGAAGTAAGTAAGGGTAACATTGGCTGTAGATTGCTATACTATGCATATATAGTCATAAACTGAACATAAATAAAATATCTATACCTAGAGTTGATTTCGTAGCCCAGTCTTTATACAGAGTATTTTCATTGTGGTTTTCTTCTGGTGGTTCAAAACTTTCCAATCGCACTATATCTGAAAAGTAAGATTCAGTATTGATAAAAAGACAGTAATTTAAAAAAATAATAATAATAACATAAAGTGAAGCCCGTTTAATAAAATTTTGATTAAATATCCCATCCCTTAAACTTTGTATTATAGAACGTATTTGGCCTCAACCATCTCTAAGACATGGCAATTTCAAAATTATTATTTTTTATGAGTATGGCATTTCTTTGAAGAATTCTTGACATCGTTACACACATGAGCAACTTATTTGTGTCTCTCTTAAGTATTGTTTCAAACATTTTTGATAAATATGATATTTGGCACGCAATGAAATGTAATTCTCTAACACAGCAGTTCCCAAACTTTTGGGCTCGCGGAGCCCTTTTTGGTATTTTTTTTTAAGGCGGAGCCCTTGGACCAACTATACTCTGTAGTTTATAAATTAATGTTTTTTATGCATAAGGAGCACAGAAAAATCCGAGCCAGAAATTCCTAACATTGGATCAATGTTCTCAGTTTGGTTCTTTGCTGATACAGAAATTTTAAATTCATACTAGAAATTTTCAAATCTAATTTTCTATTCTATAATCTTTTAACAGTTTTATTTCATATTACTATTGTTGGGAACAATAAAATAAAATTAAGGTTTAAAACTCCCTTTTTTTAAATTAAAATATCTACCTTGTATAATGTAACCTGTATAATGGGCTTAAGTAAAACGATTATTATTTATGGCGAAAACCACACAGATACAAAAAAAAGGTAAGTTGTACAGTTTTCGTTAGCAGAGAGATACTTCTGTATAATTCCAATAGGTTATTTCCGAAAAAAGGATATGCTTAGCTCCCGTAACCCATGAGTAATTACGTTTTACGTTTTCACTTAGTCCCGCCTACCCGTAATATAATCAAGTGATTATGGAATATTTTTTTAGTTCTTCCTTAATTTTCAGGTACTTCTAAACATGCAACGAAAATTAATCGTCTCTCATTAAAGGAACTGCAACTAGAAAAAAACTTTTCTAACAAAATGGAATATTTTTTTTATACATGGATGAGATTAAATTTATATCAGCGCGGGTACTCATTGACAAAAAGTCTAAGTAATGGTTGGAGCAGAGCAAAATTTTAAATTCTTCATGTGATGACAATTGTAAATAACCAAGATATATTTTTTAAATTGCTACGGACTTATTTCTGATTGTAAAATGTGGCAGAGACCAATTCAAAGAAAATTTAAAAAAGGGGTTGTAAAAAGATACAACATGCTAAAAAAAATGCATTATCAGAAATATACATTGATGTACAAATATATGGAATAGCATAGAAAATTTAAATAACTAAGAAATTATAAAAATATAATAAACAGATTGAAGCAATTAAAATTATGAAAAGAATAAAAAACTACTTACACAACATACATAAATCTATAATAATAAAGAGACAAGTTTGTGTGAGTGTCAGCGCTGTTTTGAAGAGACCGCTGCATGTTGAGTTACAAAATTTGGAGGAAAGGTACCTCTATACATGTAGTTTTGCACCTCGAAGCCCGATTTTTGATTTTTTGATTAGGATATTTCAATTTTATTTTTTAGGCGATTTTTAGCGTTTTTTTATGTTTCGAGGCGATTTTTCCATATTAGTGAAAGGAATACGGTTTCATTCTTTTCACTCAATATAGTATCTTTTTTTTTCTCTTTTCAATACAATTTATTCGGATTTCGTGCTGTGATTTTTGAATTTTTAGCGAATATTTTTAATGTGATTTTTAGTACATTTTCGCATTTTGCGGCTATTTTTAAACAATGATAAAAACAAAATTGCTTCAAACTTTCAGCCTAATAAACTAAATTTTGTCTGCTATGATTTTTCAATTTCAGTGATTTTTAATGCGATTTTCCATACGATTTTTGATGTGATTTTTAGCAATTTTTAAATTTTTTGTTCGTTTAGCATCGATTTTTTTCATTTTTGTCAAAATTTTAGTTTTTTGTATGCATCATGATCTTATCTATTCTTGAATTGCACGTAAGAAAAGCAAAAAAGATAAACTTAACGAATGAGCAATAAAGTTATAAATTAGGATATTCGCAGTAATCTATAATAATGAAGAGTCAAGTATGTGTGTGTGTCAGCGCTGTTCTGAAAAAACCGCTGCATGTAGAGTGACAAAATTTGGAGGGAAGGTACCTCTATATATGTAGTTTTGCACCTCGTAGCCCTATTTTCGATTTTTTTATTAGAATTTTTTAATTTAATTTTTTACGCGATTTTAAGCGCTCTTTTTTGTTTCGAGGAGATTTTTCCATATTTGTGAAAGGAATTTGGTTTTATTTTTTTTTTCACTCAATATAGTAATTTTTTTTTCTCTTTTCAATAAAGTTTATTCGGAATTAGTGCGGCGATTTTTGATTTTTGATTTTTAGCAAAGTTTTTAATGCGATTTTTAGTGTTTTTTTCGCATTTTGCTGCTATTTTTTTGACAATGATAAAAAGAAAATTGATTCAAACTTTCACCCTAATGAACTAAATTTTGTCTGCTATGATTTTTCAATTTCAGCGATTTTTAATGCGATTTTCGATGTGATTTTTAGTGCGTTTAGCATCGATTTTTTGTCATTTTTTGTCAAAATTATAGTTTTTTGTATGCATCGCGATCTTATCTATTCTTGAATTGCTTATAAGAAAAGCAAAATACATAAAATTACTGAATCAGCAATAAAGTTATTTATTAGCATATTCACAGCAATCTTCTTCTATAATAATAAAGAGACAAGTTTGTGTGTGTCTCAGCGCTATTTTGAAGAGACCGCTGCATGTAGAGTTAGAAAATTTGGAGGGAAGGTATCTCTATACATGTAGTTTTGCACCTCGAAGCCCGATATTTGATTTTTCGATTATAATTTTTTAATTTAATTTTTTAGGCTATTTTTAGCGTTTTCTTTATGTTTCGAGGCGATTTTTCCATATTAGTGAAAGGAATACGGTTTCATTCTTTTCACTCAATACAGTAATTTATTTTCTCTTTTCAATAAAATTTGCAGCCTAATGAATTAAATTTTGTCTGCTATGATTTTTCAAATTCAGTGGATTTTAATGCGAATTTCAATGTGATTTTCGATGCGATGTTTAACGATTTTTTGATTTTTTTGTGCGTTTAGCATCAATTTTTTTGTCATTTTTGTCAAAATTATAGATTTTTGTATGCATCATGATCTTATCTATTCTTGAATTGCATGTAAGTTCTTCTTCCTTTTTCCATTGCAGTCCTTTGAAAATTTTTACCGCTAAATATTATTTGTTCATTTTTTAAACCTTTTTTTTTACACAATCAGTGGCCGTGTATTTCAGAGAACGTAATTTCACGTATTTCGAGTTAGAGATAAAATCACAAATTTCACGTTCCTTTAATATTATTATCACGTAGCGTTGCAAAGGTTAGAAAAAACCCGGTTTAAACCCGGGAATAAACCGGGTTTTTAGGAATAAACCTGGAAAAAACCCGGGATTTTTTGGAATAATTCGGTTTCTTGGGAATGAACCTGGGAATAAAACTGGTCTATTGGAAATAAACCCGGGAATAAACCGACTTTTTGCAACTCTATTATCACGGATCCGTGCAACGCCGGGCGCATCAGCTAGTATTAAATAAATCTAATGAAGGGATTCTTAAATAATACAAAATATTGCATAAAAGGGGCGTTTTAATCGACAAAAATTGTTGTACAGAGAAAAACAGTTTAGAAATTTTAAATATACAAATAACATAATCAGATTAAAGAATTTAAATTTATATGTAAAAAAGAAATATATATATATATACACAATACACACAAATGTAATATGGATATAATAAATGTCTTTAAATGATAGGAGATGCAATAAAAATATGGAGATGCAATTAAATACAATTTTGAAAACTACGATAAAAGATGTAAAAAAGTAAAATTTAATAAAAATTAAAATTTAAGGAAATTAAAATAATACAATATGCAACATATACAAATATTAAATGCCTGTAGTTTTTTTATTATTATTATCTACATAAGTTTGACGAAGAATAATACATAAATGTTTAGAGTGAAAAATGTGCTTGAATTATTTTGGACAGTTTTTTTATTATCTGGTGCAATTTGACAATACCAAGCGTATGTCTGGTCCTGCATTTAACCAGTTTCTGTATTTTGTTTTGATACTTGTATAAGTGGAGAATCCAGCTTTACACAGATATGACTTTGAAAATGGGAATAAAATTAATTTTGCTCTGTCTGACAAAATTTTGTATTTATCTGTCAAATAACACCTAAATTCAGTGATATGATTGCTTTGAAAAGAGATTTCTAGATCACTTTGAAATGTTAAATCAATAAGAGTTTCATATTCCTCAGAGCTTAAGCTGTGTGTTTTTGTTTTTACGCTGAATGGATTTAGTATCCATTTAAAATCGTCCAGCATCTTATTTTGAGCAGCTGGAAAGTAATGTTCAAATGAATTTATTACAGCTATGAGATGATCTTGAATACTTTCTGACATTTTATTCCAAACTTAATGTTATGGTCATTAAAAAATATTTTAGTAAGAGTTAGATATTTAGTAAGAATTAAGTATAAACTTATAAATAGGCACAGCTCCAAAGAACTAAACTGTTATCCCTTTTGTTCGGCAAGCAGAGTTAGCTTGCCTTTTTTGTTTCGATCCACACTGTACATTCGATTCAGAATACTAATTTTTGTAGCTTATTTTAAATCGAAATTTTTAAAACACATTTAGGGCAGAAGTATAAAATAAAGTAATTTACACCAAAAATATTATACAGAAAGTAGATACATCTATAATGCAAATATTTATTTAAGTTTTTTAACCCAGTTAAAGATACATTTATTTTTGACACACACAAACACTCAAAAATTCCTAGATACTTTTAAAAATCTTTTACTTATAATATGCTAATTTCTTTCATGTTTTGTTTATTTTCCTGGAACGTCGCGGAGCCCCTGGAAAGTTCAGGCGGAGCCCCAAGGGCTCCGCGGTGCACACTTTGGGAACCTCTGCTCTAACACTTCAAAACTATATCAGGGCGACGAGTAGTCAGGGAAAAACGCAATAAAAAAAAAGAATATTTATAGGTAAGGGGCCGTCCATTAATCATGTGATGTTTTTTTTGGCATTTTTAACCCCCCCTCCCCCTTGGTGATACATGGTGAGGTTCAAGACTACCCCCCCCCCCACAACCCTACATCACGTGTATTTTTTAGTACCTGCAAAGAATCTTAATTTTTTTCGAATATTTATTATAAAATACAGATTCAAGTATCATCAAATTTTATTATATAAAAAAAAAAAAAAAAAAAAAACTACAATAATAACTTTAAGAGGTAAACAGAAAGGTTGCAAGTTGTTTTGGACTGACATAAAAGTAATGAAAGAAATGCGAAAAACTTTTTTGTAGTAATACCTAAACCAGAGTTCGCACACTCCTTATATTTTGTAATTACTCTGGCACCACTATTAATGATAAGAAAATTTATGTTTAATTTTTAAGATACAGAATTCACAACCACATCCTCGATTTGCAATTTTCGCAACATTATTCTGCAGTGAAATACGTTGAAAAAACTGTAAAAATTTAGTGGTATGGCTGTGCGAACCCTGCTAAACATAATTTAATTTACAATGTCCTCAGACCACGGATTAGCAAGACTTTCTTCAACACCAATAACTGGATAAGCATCTTGAAAGTTAGTTGTAGGCACAGTGCTTTGTTGAAGATTAACATCGGTTTCATCAAGCCACTCGGCGTCATCATTTTCGCGCACTACGCAGAGAATCTCTCTCGCGGGAACTTCACTTCGTTCGTTGCCTGGCAACGGTGAATCAAGGTCACACTACAAGCCGCTTTTGACTTTGTACGCGTTTGACGAAAAAATAAATACACGAAACGCCGCTTTTCGGTTCAGTATCGCGCATTTGCCGAAAAAATAAATACTCGTGATATATCACTACACCCCCCTCCCCCCTTGTGATGTTTCGTGATTTTTTATGGACCCCTCCCTCCCTCTTGAGCCTCGCATGATTAATGGACGGCCCCTAATATTTTCAATAATATAAAGGAATTAAAAAAGATGAAATGAATTTCTCTTTAACAAAATACAGTACAACCTCAATCCATCATTCCCGCATCTTTCGTTTTCCCATATGTATCGTCTTATTTTAACTGTCCCACCACGAAATCTATTTAAATAACATTAATTATACCCGTTTAGGCTGTTTTTGAAACTCGCATATTATCGCATACATTGTTTAAAAAATTTACAAACCTCGGATTAAAAATTAAAAAATTGTGTTATCAAAGCCAAGCTGTTGATGACAGTATTTCCAAATTACCAGCATTAATCGAGGAATATGATTCTCATTACATTTACAACGAAATGATCGCAGAGAACGACAAACTGGATGATGATGCCAATGAAGATGAAAATGTCTATACAGAACCAATTCCAACGTTCCCTGAAACACTTAAATGATTTGGAATAATGAGAAACACTCTTTATTCACATGAATTAAGCAACAGAAAACGGAAAGATGTCACTCACGTTGAAAATTTATTGTTTGGTTTTAGGAGAAAACAATGTGTACAAGCCAAATTTTCCATGTTTTTTAGGTAAATGAATAAATTTATTCATTTTTCTTCTGCTTTGTAAATTGGCACGGAACTGTCGTTTATACAGACACTGTTTGTGATAACTAGCTTTGCAAGTAGTCCTGCGTAAAACTGGGCTCCAAATGCTCTGAATACCAGTATTTTAAAGTAATTTTCTCCTTCTTAACTAATCGCACAAGGATCTGATAGTATAAATTGCCAAATAAACCACAAGATGTTAGTGGTACCCAGAACATTTAGAGTAGTCTTCCAGTAGTGTACGCCGTCTCATGGAACAGCCTAGTGTGACCCACCGGTAATGCACGCCACCTAATGCAACAGTCGAGTGTGACACAGGGGTGACGCATGCCTCCTGGTGGGAGAGTCAAGCAGGATCCACCGCTGATGACCGCCAGTGTGAATGTGTTACCCTTTCCAGCGCGGACAATTGTTTGTTTGTTTGTCGGCTGATTATCTGCGCTATGGGATATAGGCCCTATGAGGTGGGATGACCTCCGTGGGGGTCTTTCTAAGGGAACCTAACCCGTATTTACGCAAGGCTCGAAGAAAACCACGGAAAACTTCGAACGGTTAGGCCGACGGCCGCGATTGGGTTCGAACCCAGCACCTACCGTCTACCAGTTTGGAGGTCATAACCTCGCTCCAGCGCGGACAAATTCTGTTAGTAAAAAGAGAGAAATTATCGACTGACACCGGAATTTACAAACGACTTTTTAAGAAATTAAGAGCTCCTTCATTTAAGCTTTTATTGTGAAAGCAAGATTTTATTAAAATATTATTGGTGCCAATTGCATGTTTGGAATTAAAATTAAGTGCGTCCAGACCGGACACACTGCGCCGGAAAGGGTTAATGGAACGAAGATTATAATTAAATATTAGTGGTAGCCAAAAGCTTTTAGTAATGAAGCAAATAAGTTCTTGCACTTACGATGGACTAGAAAAATTGTTAACCCTTTCCGGCACAGTGTGCCCAGTCTGGTCACACTTAATTTTAATTCCAAACTTGCAATCGGCACCAATAATATTTTAATAAAATTTTGCTTTTACAATAAAAACTTAAATTAAGATTTTTATTTTATTTTTTTAATTTGTTTAAAAAAATTTGTGTTTTAAAAATTGTTTGTAAATTCCGGTGCTAGTCGATTGTCTATATTTCACTGCGGAGCTCGTTCATGTATTTTAATTAGAATTAAATTGACACACAATTAATATACGAATTATATTACAACTTAAATCACAGAGCTAGATTCACAAACAAAAACAAGATTGCATTTTCCTGCTGCGTTGTACTCAAGTGAATGACAAATATCGTATCTAAAGTACAATGTGCGATAAAAGAAAAAGAAAAACAAGATGTGTGTTATTCCAAATCCTAAAAGAAACTGAACTCTCTCGTAAGTTCGCTAACAGTAAAAAATTAAACATAAAATGTCCTTGAAGTAATCAAAGCTATTTCGCAATCATGTGCAATCATTTTCGACTTATGCTTTGTTTTATAAACAATGATATTAAATTGTTTTTCATCAATGTCACTTCTGAGTTATGGAGTCATTTATTGTTTATACAAATTATTGTTTTAAAGTAAACATTGAACATCGATAAGTACTCATTTTTCTAACAGAATTTTTCCTGCCGGAAAGGGTTAAGCTGTAATTGTTTATCCTAAGTATGAATCACAGCATCCTATATTTTTTTTCTACCACTATTTTTATATTATAATTTTCGTGATAGATTTCATTGCATATGCAATAGGAATCTACCTTGAATAATCTATCCGGTTTGGAAATAGTTGGTAACAAATATATACTTTTTTATATGAGGTGTTGCGACCCCTGTCCGAAGCGAACGTTACTACATTGCCCTCTAAATACTAGCCCTGAGCGTTGACACAAAAAATGACGACTTTTGTAGGCGGTTTTTTTTTTTTTTTTTTTTTCCAATGTTTGTGTGGTCCTTGAATTTGAATTATTTTTTTAAGTTTTTCGGATTTCTTTTTCTTAGATTATAGTTATCAAAGAAAACTTTTGGAAAACAGTCTGGTGTCCGAATTCAGAGAGCCATATACAAACAATAAAAAAAAAATCTTCTTACAAGAGCCACTATTTTGTGTAAGAATTCAGACATACAATTCAGGAGGTAGGGCTGACTCGAATAGTGACATAAAATAAAATTATACCTTACCTGGCGCTCGGTGTTCCCATGTATTAAATGCTCTAATCATACCAGGTGAACCTGTAATTTGAGAAATGCATTCTTTTTGAATGTCTTCACTCATTGTAGGAAATTTTCCATAGAACCAGCCTCCGGATTTCTTCCAAACCTAAAATATAGAGATGTATCAGCAATTTCTATGAGATTTTACTTAAAACGTCTGACACTGAACTTTCTGTTTAGACTCTGTCTTTCACCGATGACCGACAGTCTAAAATTTGATATAAAAGTAATATATATATATATATTGTTTAAGTAATTATTGAAAATTTATTTAAAATTTATACTTGACTTGTGTTTATTACAGCAGCAGTTCCCAAACTTTTATTGAGACGCGATCCACTTTTGAATAAAAAAATTTTGCGACCCACCTAATATAAGAGTGAACATCAGAATGGATATTGTTTTATGGCTTTTATAAGCTATCGGCTATCCTATCCTACGAAAAAAGGCAATTTTTCGTATAAAAGATACGCTACCAACAAAAACAAGAATTAATAATCAAAATGTTTGCAAGTAGAATAATAATTAATTCAATAATTAAAACAACCCACCAACTTCAAAAACAATTAAATATACGTATAATTATTATCAAAACATAACTTTACAACTAGTGAGATTTCTGACACTGGTGTATACCGACGAGGATATCTATATCAGAGTTAAAAGTGGCTAATTTTAATCTTAAGTCAGTTTCTACAGGCAATTTATTTCTGTACTGTTATTTAAAACAACAAAGTAGAAAAAAGATGTTCACACAAGTATATCCCCACGAAGGACCTCTCAGATGATTTAGACATTTATGACTATTCTGTTTGTATATTCATCCAGGAGGAAATTGAGATTTTTTTCCCCAGAAATATTATTTACTGTTGAAATCGTAATTTTTTTTAAACGGATGAAAGAAAAGATATATTTTTATGAAAAATCTCAATAGTTCCGCGACCCACCAAAACATCTGCCGCGATCCACTAGTCGGTCACGAGTCATAGATTGGGAATCGCTGTATTACAGGATTATATATTTTTACTAATTACTTAAAACATTATAATTTTTTTAGATTTCACCATTTTTTAGATTTTTTAGTCAGTCACCGTGACACCTAATGTGTTAAAGAAGAAAGGGTTGAAGAGTGAGATTTTATTAGGTGTTTTATGTTGCAAATTAATTTGTATCGTTCAAGTTGCAAATTAATTTCTATTGTCATTTCTTATGTAATATTATTTAGTATATTGATTATTGAGTATATGTAATATTATTTAGTATATAGTATTATTTCTTATGTAATATCATTTTATCCATGTGTGAACACATATGGATAAAATGAATGATTTTACTACCGAATGAATCATTCGAACATACGCAAAAAAAAGTATTTGTAATTAATTACCACCAGAAATTGTGGAAAAAGAAAAGAACCCAAAGTATACATACTTGGCAACTGTCGCAATTCTTTTAATCAGTTTTCTTCAGAAATTTTGAAGATGAAGGTGATTATTACATTTTTAAGGGGTTCTTTAAGGAAACACGCTCCTTTGAAACCTTCTTTTCGACTTTGAAAAATACTGTAATAATATGTGGTGGCACAATATTTAATACTAAAAATTAAATAAAATTTTTAAAAAAATCTTATAAAACAGCCTTTTTTTACTAAAATAAAAATTAAAAAAAAAATAAACTTTTTAAAAATACTTACTACTTTTGCTTTAAATTTAATGTATTAAATTATAACTAAGTTTTAAAAATACTAAAATGTATTGTCATTTAAAACACATCTTTGTACATAATTTTTTTAATTCTATTATATCAGAAAGTGGATTAAAAAAATGATTGCGAAATTTCATCTTTACATCAGGGTTACCAGTTTCACATTCACTTTTAGTTAAAAAACTCGGATTTACACCAGAAAATGCAAAAAGTATTTTCAAATTTATTCAATATCTGAATTGTTACTCAAGCCCTCCTTCGCGACGGGATCCTTTTACGAAATTTTTGATGTTTAGTCACCAGTTTTTAAAAAGAGAAAATCGAGAAAATGCTCTAATTAACCCGGGAGTACAGGCGCCGGGTCTTTTTGACTCGGAGTGCGTATGGTTTTTGCAATTGTAACCACTTATCTTTTAAAAGTAATCTTCAACTTATTTTATAGCAAAATTTGTAAGGATTGTCTCCGCCTAAATAAAATGACGGTTATAATTTGATTTTATTGATGACAAAGTTAAAACCATTTCTACGCTGGGTAAGTGCGTGTTCACCCGGGTTAAATAAGGCAAATTTTACAGTAAAATTTTACTGGTGGTGATAAACAAGGATTCTTAAGCCGCTTTGCGGCACGTATGGCGCCGCTCGTCCCCAAGGGGTTAACGTTTAAAATTCTTCTTCAAAAAATTCCGGTCTTATATCGAAATTTAGGGATAAAAACGAAGGCTAAACTGGCAATTCTGCTTTTTATAGATAAACCATGCTGAGTAAAATAAAAAAGTGAAAAAAAAAGAAGAAAAGAAAAGCATTCTACCTCTCGGTTTTCAGAACAAATCTTGCAAAGCACATAAAATTCTGGAGATGTTGTCAAGATGTCCACCCTACACTTCTCACATACTGCCTGAAAATAAATATTGGTATTTTTTAGAGCAGAGTAAAAGCAAAAATTAAAAAATAAATTTTTCTAAATGTGTATTTATGTATGTACGTATTTAGGCAGTGCCTGATTTGTGCCAATGATAAACTCCCGCCGCTAAAAACGAATAGAATTCCTCTTATTCATGACAGAAATCCTGCATGAATAAAACTTCTTCTAAAATTTTGATTGCAATAACAGGTGAAAGTTTGCTGCCGTCGGTAATCACGCTTTGATTCTAAAGCATCATGAATGTTCATTTTTTTTATGCTAGTATAGAAACGGTCGGGTGATCGAATATCAGTTTAACTATATCTGTCTCAGTCCATCACTTTAACATATTGACAACAATGATCCTCTACTTACAGTGTGACTTCAAAAATCCGGCATCAAAATGTAAATGAAATTTTCTGAACTAATCAGCATGCAATAAATATAAAAGAAATATTTCTGTGCCGTTACATAAGATAAAATGACGATTTTTATAGTTTCAAACTCGAATTACTCTGTCAGGATTTTTTGCTTGTCTAACTCAGCGAAGACAATTCATCCAGTCGAGAATTATCAAGTTCTACAACATAAATCGCTATTTTTTGGTCAAAGACTATCGATCTCATTATGCACACTGTATGTCCCGGCTCTTCTGTAAAGACACTCTATTTTTTTTTCTTTTTAAATAAAACATTGCTTTTTATCAATATGTGATTTCGATTACGTTACTTTTGAAAGTGAAGTATTTTCGCCAGTGAAATATTTCAAAGCAGCTGAGGTTGAAAAGACGCACTTCTAGGAAACATATTTCAGTCTTAAGAATTTAAACAAACGCTTTTCTTTAATAAAATAAAGAGATTTGTATCCGCTAAAGCTTTCCCGTTTTACGATTCATTCTTAAACTTCTATAGAAAAGCATACATATGACATCATTATCGTGGAATAATACACAAACATAGCAGAAAAGCAATGTTGTCATTCAAGATGGAAATTGTGAGTCTAAATGATTCATGTACGTTCATTTGGTTGCTTATAATAGCTTTATGATAGATCGGAAATCATTCATTTATATTTCTTCGAAATTCGGAAAATGATTTTACACATGGATTAGTAAACTTGCCTTCTTTCGGCTATTTGATACAAACCGGGAGGTGGCAACACAGACAATCACTTCATCTAGATCACGGATGAAAATCTAGGATTAGTTAAATCTCGATTCGCATATTTAAAGGCAATCAGTCTGCCAAGTCATATCTTGGTGGAAACACATAAAAACCCTATTTTAACGGTTGACTCGTAGGTTTACCATTGTGCTTCCCTACAGCCAAAAGTATGGAAACATGGAGGATTAAGAGCAGAAAAATATAATGATAAACCTATGAGTCAACCCCTAAAATCGTGTTTTTAGGTGTTTTCCATCAAGCTATGACTTGGCAGATCGATTGCATTTTAATATGCGAATCGAGATTTAACTTATCCTATTTATCCCAGATTTTCATCCGTGAACTCGATGAGATGATTGTGTGCTGCCACCTCCCGGTCCAATACGTTTGTTATTTTTTTGCTATTTTAACTTCACTTTTTACTTTCTTCTATCTTCAATAGAAGAAAGTATTGTAATCGAAATTTTTTTCGACTTCGGGTTTTCGACGGATCTACACGTTTTAGGGGTCACAGATTCCAAAAAACATGTTTTTACAAAATGTCTGTCTGTCCGTGTGCCTGTGTGTGTGTCTGTGTGTGTGTCTGTGTGTGTGTCTGTGTGTATGTCTGTGTGCATGTCGCCATTCTACCATCAAAAAGTGTATGAAGTTATGCATAGAATTGAACCAAATTTTTTGTGAATGTTTTTGGCTGTGGCAAGCACATCTTCCTTCAATTTTGAAATATTCCGCCGGAAGGGGGCGCAGCAATCGCGATTTTTGTGCCATTTTTAATATTGTACCGACCAAAAGTATATGAAGTTATGCATAGAATTGAACCAAATTTTTTGTGTATGTGTATGACTATGGCTAGTTGGTCCACCCTGAATTTGAAAAAAATCCGTCGGAAGAGGGCGCTGCAATCGCGATTTTTGTGCCATTTTCAATATTGTACCGACCAAAAGTATATGAAGTTATGCATCGAATTGAACCAAATTTGTTGCGTAAGTGTATGACTATGGCTAGTTGGTCCCCCCTGAACTTGAAAATAATCCGCCGGAAAGGGGCGCTGTAATCGCGATTTTTGTGCCATTTTCAATATTGTACCGATCGAAAGTATATGAAGTTATGCATCGAATTGAACCAAATTTTTTGTGTAAGTGTATGACTATGGCTAGTTGGTCCTCCCGGAATTTGAAAAAAATCCGTCGGAAGGGGGCGCTGCAATCGCGATTTTTGTGCCATTTTCAATATTGTACCGACCAAAGGTATATGAAGTTATGGATCGAATTGAACGAAATTTTTTGTGTAAGTGTATGGCTATGGCTAGTTGGATCGCCCTGAATCTGAAAAAAATCCGCCGGAAGGGTGCGTTGAAATAGCGAATTTTATGCCATTTTCAATATTGCACGCAAGTAGATCCTCCTTGAATTTGAAAAAAAAAATTCTGCCTATCATTCTATTGTCCATCGTCTCGTGCAGAGACGGAAGTTCGTTTTTACTCCGATTAATTGACTGAAGCAGAAATTTATGATGAAAATCAAAGTTGGTATGGTATTGAATTAAAATTATTAAAGCATTAAAACGAGTAACTATCTTTTTTTTTTTTTTTTTGAAATATTAAAATGTACGTATGAGATAGAAGAAAGTTTTGGGATTGGCACATCTAGCTAGTTTTTACTGTATTGGATGGTCATCTCTCCTCGGCTTCAAGGAAAGATGGCCATCTGACATTTTAATTTTAATTTTGTTCTCAATATTTAATTATTTTTTTTTGCTCAAAATGAGTATATGAATAAGAATTTTATATATGGAAAAATATTTCTTGTATTTGGATTCTAAGAATCTTTTTTTCAATCTTTTAAAAACTATGGCCATCTAAATCCTAGAATTACTTTATATCATACTTATTTGTTCTAATATTTTATAAGCAGCGATAACATTTTTTTTTTACGATTTGTTTTAAATAAGAAGTGCGGCATAGTAATCGTTTGTTTGGAGTTCGTTTCCAAGCAAAACGCCATGGCTGACGTCACGACTGAAAGCGTCTATGGATTTGTTCAGAAGTGCAGCTCACGCCACACATGCGGTCAGAAGTTTTTGCCCTGAAGTAGGTTTTATCGAAGAAAGGACTTCGAAAAAAAAAATAACCCGTAAGACATGGTGACGTCACAGTGACGTCGTTGTGAAGTTACATTGTGACTTTGTGACCGTCGATGTGACGTCACGTGACGTCGATGTGAAGTCACAGTGACTAAAATGTGAAGTCGTTATGGCCGTTTTAGAGCTCGTTTGTGACGTCACATTGTGACCATTTTGTGAAGTCACGGTGTGACCAAAATGTGAAAAATGTGTCATTTGTGACAAAATTGTTATTAAAGCTGTGACTATTTTATGACGATAGTGACAAGGTTGTGAAAACAGTTTGCGATTATTTTTTGATTTGTGACAAATTTGTCACTAACTTTATGACGGTGGCAGCATTGTCAATGTTGTGAAGTCACACTGGGACACAATTATACAGTTATGAACATTGTTATGTAGTGTAAAATCACTTACATCTATAATTTTATTATACATTTTTTTATTTATCTTATTTATCTCAGTTTGTCTCATTTAAAACTTGGGAGCTGCGATAAAAAGAATGTACCAAAAGAAAGTTGCTGAATCAAAATGTAATGCCATGCAGACTTTAATCTTTGATACTTTTTTTTCTGTTGCAATAAATGAGAATATTTAAGACAATTTAATATTCGATCTATCACAATTATTTCAAATTTTACAATTTGTTTTTCTAATAAGCATTAAAATTATCAAATAAACACTTCCTTTAAGGTGCAAAACTAGTCACAGAAAAAGACCCGGATGATAATAAAAAGTCTATGGGAGCGTTCTTTTCAAATTTGAATATTTTTGCACGTTTTTTTGTATAGGATAGCTGAGGACTAACTACAAACGGCCTCGTTTTTACCTTTTCAATTTTGCTTATTTTTTTTGATATTTTGATAGTTTCAATATCAGAACCGGTATAAACCGGTTTTGAAATTAAAAATATATATATATATATATATTTTTTAATCTGAAACCAAAATTGAAAAAGTAAAAACTAGGCCAGTTGTGGGTCGTTCTTAGCTATCCTATATAAAAAAAAAATCATGTAAAAATATTAAAATTTGAAAAGAACGCTCCTACAGACTTTACAAAAACATCCGGGTCTTTTTCTGTGACTAGGGCTGCACCTTAAAGGAAGTGTTTCTTAGATAATTTTAATGCTTATTAGAAAAACAAATTGCTAAGTTTGAAATAATTGTTATAGATCGAATATTCAATTGTCTTAAATATTCTCATTTATTGCAATATATATATATATATATATATATATATATATATGTAACAAAGATTAAAGTCTGCATGGCATTAAATTTTGATTCAGTATCTTTCTTTTGGTACATTCTTTTTATAGCTGCTCCCAAGTTTTAATTGAGATGTATCGCCAAAGTATAATAAAATTATAGATGCAAGTGATTTTACACTACATAATAATGTTCATAACTGTATAATTGTGTCCCAGTGTGACTTCACAACATTGACAACGCTGCCACCGTCACAAAGTTAGTGACAAATTTGTCACAAATCAAAAAATAATCGCAAACTACCTTCAAATACTATCTTCTATAAATATTAAAATACTATTAAAACATGCAAAGAGGAATTATAAAAAAAATTAAAGCTAAATATTTAATAGTACAGTCGAACTTCGTTAATACGCGAATTATGGGTCCGATCAAAATTCGCGTATTAAACGGGTTCGCGTATTAACCAAGGGTCGCGAATTTTCGTCGAGTGGTCTACCTAATAACAATCTATGCGGAAATAACACATTTTTTGTCAATTTTTAGCGTTTTTAAGACATTCAATGACATTTTATTTAATTTAATCATATGCTTATTAACACGTTCGCTGCCGCTTACGTGAAGATGTGATGGTAGTTAATTCCGCACTGTAGAAGTGGGGTTTTTCCCAGAAGCCGATTTACTTTTTATAACAAAGAATCAGTGAAAGATTTTTCCGTGCCAGCGCGTGACTGGCTATTGGACATCACCCCACATCGCTGGCGCGTGGGTGGCCCTTTGACGTTGGTGCCATATCACGCGCTGGCACGTGATCGGCAGCGAATGTATTAAGCAGGAACGTTTGAAAGCTGAAAATTCAAATAATCGTTATTTTCTCGAGTAAAAATCCTATGTCTTTTAAAATATAGATTTATTATGTATGACACATAAAACTGAATAAGACAAACACAAAAATTTTCTGCTAACCACGTTTTCAAAATTGAAATCTTTGGTAGCTATACAAAAAACTGATAGATGTGATAATAAATAGAGTTGATAATTGTAAAAAGTCAATTAAAAAACTTCAATAATGTGATAAAAATTACTTTTTGCAAAAGTAGCTGTCAATTTTAGCCTGTTCGACATACGGTCGCGCCGTCACCATGATTGTTTTCCGCCTTATTTAGGCAGTGGTAAAGTTCGCTTGTTGAGGGTCCTTCGTCCAGTGATGACACATATTGTCTTACATAAATTTAACTTTGGTATCTGTATCTTTGAACAATGGAGATGAGGCCGGGAGCGTAGGTTAATCATCTTCTTCCCCCTCATGTCAGTCGCAGTTACATCGGCGATGATATCATTCAGACTGTAGTCAGCTAGGTGGGAAGGCTTACCGTAAGGCTTTATCTAAATAAGTTCCACATATTATCATCCAGACTTCTAAGTTCGGAGGTAACTAGATCTTTGTCGATATTAATGACCGTTTCTAAATCGACAAAATTTTCCCGTACAGTTTTTTGTGCGGCCAACCAATTTTCTTCAACATTAGAATGCGGTGTTGGCTCTGCGTAAATGATGTCCTCGCTACTTCCGAAACCTGCTTTGTGAACAATTTGTAATTGTTGTTGCTGTGGCACTCTCTTATGCTGCAGTAGCATGTGCATAGCGTCGAGGACTGTAACTGGACGACACTTGTAGAAAGAAGGATTGCTGTCGTGTTCCATTTAATGAAAGTATCGGCGTACGACGCGAGTCTTGTAATTTACTTTGGCACTGTTAAATATTCCTTGGTCCATTAGCCGGGTGATACTAGTCGAATTTGGTGGTAGAAATTCTAGTTGGAAATTATTCAGGCCTTCGTTATATTTTGAATGCGCAGGGCAGTTGTCCACAAGCAATAACACTCAGCTTTTCTCATAAGCCGATAAAAATTACGAAGCCATGTTGTAAGAATGTTGTTCTTTATCCATGCTCTACGCTGGCTGTCGTACAGGCAGGGAAAATTCTTGACATTTTAAAAGTATAGCGAGTTGTGTGATTTCGCTATGACCAGCATCTTTAATTTATCTGATCCATCAGAGTTGGCACCGAACAGAATAGTAAGATGTCTTTGCTCAGTTTGCCTTCATGACATGTTTCTCTTTTCATGACCATAGTTTTATTGGGTGTCAGTTTGTAAAAAAGCCAAAATTCGTTCATGTTGTAAATATTCTGATTTGAGTAGTTTTTTACAAACTGCGGAAGCACATTAATTTTCCAACAGTGAACACCTTCAATGTTGATTGCAGCTGGCTCACCGCACACTTGCTTGAATTTATGTCGTACCGATTTTTAAATCGATCCAGCCATCCATTTGAGGCATTGAAATCGACCGATCCCATTTTTGCTGTGATTTCAGAAGCTTTTTCTTGTATTAAAAAGCCGCTTATAGGGATATTCGTAGAGTGTGCTTGAATAAACTACTCGTGAAGGGCCTTTCCCATGTCCTCAAACTTGGCGGGTTTTATTTTCTTGCTCTTTGTTCCGGCAACCATAGATTGGTTAACGATGGCATTCCTATTCTTTAACAAAGTCTTTAAAGTTGACTCAGGTATGCCTTTTTCTTTGGCGAACCCAGACTTATTTGAGACAGCTTGGGCATCATATTGATTTCTAATTTGTAACTTCTCAGCAGCGCCATGCGAAAGGGGGGGGAGTGAAGGTGGCGGTCGTCCCGGGCGCGGAAATTTAGGGGGTGCCAAATTCATACTACCAACGTCATTTTTAGCCTGTCACAAGAAAAAGTTCTTGTAGACTAGATAATACTGAGAGCAAAGACAAGCGACTATCTTCTTTTAAAAATAACACAACACTGATAAAACAGCGATTGGAAAGAGAAAGACTCACGTGATTAATCTGCGATTGTAGTGCATGCTCCATCTATCGGTTACACCGCTCTAATTTAGGGGAGAGGGGTCGCATCATTTCTTAATTATGGGGAAAAGTTCTTTTCAATTTTGCTTTTTATAAAAACTAGCTGACTCGCGCCCGCGATGAATGAACCCTACATGAGCTACAAATTTGTATGATTTTATAAATTTAATTCCCTTTTGGTCTGCATTTATATATTTAAATGACAAAAATAGCAAGAAAAGTATTGAATTGGAGGTACGTTTTGCTTTGGGTAATTTGATTTTTTGAGACTATGCGTACAGAAAGCGAGCAAAACCATGACAAAACACTCAGGTTTTTACTGATTTCAATTATTTTATAATTTACATATTCTTAATTAGCGTGTCATGATAGGTCGAAATGCATAAGTTAAAAATCTCTGAATGCTGTATCTTTTAAAAATTTGAAATTCCATTAAAATTTTCCATTGTGGTTTTATATACTCACCAAATGAAAACAGGTGTTTTTCAAAGCAGACATAATGTTTTTAGCTTTTGCTCAACGCTAGCCTCGTCTTATGAGATTTCATTAAGAGAGTTTTGATTCTGCAATTTTGTCCTAGCCTCGGAACAGTGTCCAAATCCAGTCAGCGTGAGGTTTTCAGGGAAAAAATGATAAATTTAATTTGGTTTCAATAATTGTATAACAAATAAGTTAAATAATTGTATAAAATGCTTGGGAAAATATTTCATTTAAAAATTCATATGTTTAAAACTAAGCTGATTCGCGTATTAAACGTGGTTTTTTTTCTAGGGACTGATAAAATTTCGCGTATTAAACGGGTTCGCGTATTAACCGTTCGCGTATTAAAAGGGGTTTTTTATATGCGTAAGATAGGAGTATTTCAAGGGACCAAAGAAAATTCGCGTATTAAGCGGTTTCGCGTATTAAGCAGGGCGCGTATTAACGGGGTTTGACTGTATATTAATGAACAAAAAACATTAAGGGGCTATCCATTACTGGAAGGCTGTCCATCTCAAACACATCTACGTAATAAAAATTCCAACGATAAAATAGAACAACAAATACGTTAATTGTAATTATTAATATTTTATTTATAATATTAGAGAGTAATTATAAATAAGAGACCCACTGTAATCACGATGTATACTAATTCTACATATAATGGATATTGTGAAATTTACCTCTGTAAAATCATTCAGGAAAGGAAATAATAAAAGTGTCTAGAATGAAAAATAAGTAATAAAATACAGTTATTAATTTCTAGCTTCATACCATTTAAGTATTTGCGTTATTTGTTTTAAATACAATCATGTTTAAATTCTTATTGATTGCGTAACTTACGAATTTTCGCTCAGACTTCTAGTTCTTTCTGAAAACATTCCAATAAGAATATTTACAACTGAAACGTTTTCACCCACTATCCATTTAGAAATTTTATAACATTTCACAGTTTGAAAAATACATTAAACAATCATTATTTTTGAAGTGAAAACTTCTTTAGCGGCGCTGAGCACTTTTTGTATGGGTAAAAACTTCCAGACTCGCGTCAGGGTCACGTGATGCTGATCGAAAAAGCGTAAGATCGAGGGGAAGGGAGAGGAACTAGTATCTCCCACTCTTTCTACCGTGCCTGAGTGTGCTGCTCCGTTTAGGCGGCACAGGGCGCTTGCGCGAATGTCCGTGTATGTTTTTTTAAGTTATAATTGTATTTAAGTTTAACAACTTATACTGTTAATAGATGGAATAAAACGTTATGAAAGAAAAAGTATGACATTGTGCATTGACTATGCTGCAGTTTCCAACTACTTTTTTTCATTTTTTTTTATTGTATTTAAATAATAACAACATAAATTGATACCAAATGGAATAAAAAGTTAAGAAAGAAAAAACATGACATTGCACATCAATTATGCTGTACTTTCCAACCATTTTTTTCAATTCCTTAAATTTTTAATTGTATTTAAAGTTTAACAACTTACAATGTTATCAAATTGAATAAAAAGTTAAGAAAGAAAAGACATGACATTGCTCATCGATTATACTACACTTTTCAACCAATTTTTAAAATTATAATTGTATTTAAAGTTTAACAACATATACTGTTACCAGAAGGAATAAAATGTTAAGAAAGAAAAAATATGACATTGTGCATCAATTATGCTGCACTTTCCAACCACTTTTTTCAATTTTAATTTTTGATTGTATTTAAATAGTAACAACATAAATTGATACCAAATGGTATAAAAAGTTAAGAAAGAAAAACATGACATTGCACATCGATTATGCTGCACTTTTAAACCTTTTTTTTTATATATATTTTCAATTGTTTTTAAAGTTTAACAACTTATATTGTTATCAAATGGAATAAAATGATAAGAAAGAAAAGACATGATATTGTACATTGATTATGCAGTACTTTCCAACCAATTTTAAAAATTGTAATTGTATTTAAACCTTAACAACTTATACTGTTACCAGAGGGAATAAAATGTTAAGAAAGAAAAAGTATGACATCGCGCATTGATTACATTGCACTTTCCAACCATTTTTCTCTCTTTTTTTAAAAAAATTTTTGATTGTATTTAAATAGTAACAACATAAATTGATACCAAATGGAATAAAAAGTTAAGAAAGAAAAACATGACATTGCACATCAATTATGCTACATTTCAAAAACATTTTTAAAAATTTTATTTTTTATTGTATTTAAATAATAACAACATAAATTGATACCAAATGGAATAAAAAGTTAAGAAAGAAAAAACATGACATTGCACATCAATTATGCTGCACTTTCCAACCATTTTTTTCAATTCCTTAAATTTTCAATTGTATTTAAAGTTTAACAACTTACATTGTTATCAAATTGAATAAAAAGTTAAGAAAGAAAAGACATGACATTGCTCATCGATTATACTACACTTTTCAACCAATTTTTAAAATTATAATTGTATTTAAAGTTTAACAACATATACTGTTACCAGAAGGAATAAAATGTTAAGAAAGAAAAAAATATGACATTGTGCATCAATTATGCTGCACTTTCCAACCACTTTTTTCAGTTTTTTTAATTTTTGATTGTATTTTAATAGTAACAACATAAATTGATACCAAATGGTATAAAAAGTTAAGAAAGAAAAACATGACATTGCACATCGATTATGCTGCACTTTTAAACCTTTTTATACATATATATATATTTTCAATTGTTTTTAAAGTTTAACAACTTATATTGTTATCAAATGGAATAAAATGATAAGAAAGAAAAGACATGATATTGTACATTGATTATGCAGTGCTTTCCAACCAATTTTAAAAATTGTAATTGTATTTAAACCTTAACAACTTATACTGTTACTGTTATGTGTTTGTTGTTGCCACTCTGAAAATGAAAAACTAATTGTATTGGTTGCCATTTATATTTCACCGGATAAGTCTTTAAGTGCAAATGAGAATTTTTGTATGAAAATTTATTTATTTGTTCTAAAGAGGCTTCTGCATTACTTCAAGATGGAATTGGAAAGAGATTTGATGATTTGCCGATGATTTTGAGTAGGGATTTCAACATCAATTTTGTGGATGATGAAAATCTACAATTAATTGAATTTTTAAATAGAAAATTTGATTTAACAATGACCAACCATCGCAATCTTAGCACAGAGAGATAAAAAATTACAATTGATGCAGTCATTACAAGATATTTAAATAGAATTGAATCAAAATTGTTTGCTATATATTTTAGTTACCATAAACCTATAATATCAAATCTAGAATATAATGATAATGATGATGATGATGATGATGGGAGAATTGTTGAAATGGGGATGAAAATTCATAAGTTTTATGGGTATTTATTTCAAAGAATACCAACTGACGATATTTCATATTTCATGCATTTGTAAATTTATGTTTTAAGCAATAGATTGCAATTTTTGTATGTAAAATAATATGCATTATTTTTCATGTACGCGCATGTTTGCGCATTAAATGAAAATTGTAATGTAATTTTTGTAGCAGTAGTTTATAATAATGAATAAAAAACACTTCATTTAAAAGTATTTTCTGCACAATAAAATATGTCCAGACGACTAAAAAAATACACACATAATTGTTCAAGTTTTCACTTCTGTCGGCACTCCCGGAGTGCCTTTTTTTTTTTAGTATGAAACATCTACGATTTCTTTTAATTGTTCTTCTCGTTCTCTTATAAATTCCTCTTCTGAACATATCTAATTTTTTAAATAAATTTATGTAATGTTTCAGAAGATTACTTAATACAAAAATTAAAAAAAGATGTTTGCAAATAATTTTATTCTATTTAAAGCTTCTTTATTAAAAAATAATAAGATTTTATGTTTATGGAAACACATTATTTTAACCAGATATTTTAAATAAGGAAACAACTCAGAATAAAGTGCAATTAAAATCACTACCTTTAACAACCTAATCCAAATTATTAATAATCAAGTGTTCTATGTCAACAAAATAAATATTGAATGTATTAAACTTTATAAAGTTAATGGAGAATTGATGTTTTATAGCATGTTTTTGACTAGCTAATTAAAATCGTTCTAAGAACAATAATAATTAAAAAGCAACCATGAAAAATATTTTTCCATACCTTTTTTTCCATCGAAGTCATTCGTTCTTTTTGTCGCACAAACTAAATCCGATAATAATTAAAGTGGCAAAGACCAAATCATTTTCACAGTCAAAGCCCCATTAATTTTCTCGGACTTATATTTTGCCACTTGGAAGAGCTGTAGTAAACCTTTTTGTTTAAATTGTTAAATCCGTATCAATACGAAACAATCCACAACTGCCATAAATTCCAACCAACTAACTTCTTGCGTCTATCATCAATTTAAAATATTTCTGTTTACGTTTATTTATTCTTTCCACGGAGTAAGTTTCATACTCCGTGATCCTTTCATTTGCAGACGATTTTAAATTTCCCTTCGCATGGCCGTTTTGTTTTTTCTTTTTTTTTACAGTATTTTAGGAACTTAAATATGCAATAATTTTATGAGTGTGTCTTTGATTAAATTTTTTTACTTAAAGAATTTTTTAATATATTTTTGTCTTTTATTTTTATTAGTTTCAAAACAATTCAAGTTAAATTAAATTGTAAAACCGTTTTTTGTAAATAATAATATTCATAGGTAATTAGAATTCATTAGAATTCATTAGAATTCATGCTATTAGGGACGTTATTTGCAGTAACATTACAGTGACGTCACAAAAACTTTTTCAACTGACAGAAAAATATTTTTTCCATTAAATAACATCTTTTGAAGAATTTTTGTATTTTTTTTTAAATTATCTAAGAAGGTCACATTTCAGTCACAATGTGACTTCACTGAGTGATGGCCTTTTGGTACAGTGACGTCACAAAAACTTTTTCAATTGACAGAAAAATATTTTTTCTATTAAATAACATCTTTTGAAGAATTTTTGTACATATTTTTTAATTTTCTAAGAAGGTCACATTTCAGTCACAATGTGAAGTCACTGAGGGGTGGCATTTCGGTCACAGATGTGACGTCACATTTCACTCACAATGTGACATCACTGAGGGGTGGCATTTTGGTCACAGGTGTGACGTCACATTTCAGTCACAATGTGACGTCACTGAGGGGTGGCATTTTGGTCACCGATGTGACGTGACCACAGTGACGTCACTGTGACCATGCATGCTATGTGGGAAGTTTATTACTAGTTATATTCTCGACCAAAAACAACAACAATTTTCCAAATGGTTAAAAACGCCCTCTACTGATGAAAAAAATGAGTTAAAAAGGGGAGTGGATACTTATTAATGTACAAGCCAAAAGCTTGAAAACGATATGTCACATGAAAAAATCCATTTCCTCCCTCTCTCCCTCTGGGCGAATACTCCTAATAGTCTGGGGTCAAAAATAGATCCCACAAATTGAAGAACCTTGTTGGCTGTAATATTGTCCAGATAGCTCAATTAGAAGAGCATTGGGATTGATGCCAAAGATTCTGGGCTCGATTCCTATCCTAGACACATTTTTGCTCGGATAGAAATAATGCCACTTATATGAATTATTTGCTAAAAAGTTGATTGTGTAAAAATAAAAGAACAAAATATTAATCCTTTTGCACTTACAACAAATAAAATAAATAGTTCAACATTTAATTTTGGCTAATGTACCATAATCAATTCAAAACTTTATCAATCAGTAAATTAAACAACAAATTAATATCAATTAAATCCCAATTTAACAGATATGTAATCGAACAACCTGTTTAAACTATTAAAATTTTCAAAAAGTCCAAACAAGTGGCTGCTGTAAGTAAACAAATTTCTGGCGATTTCTTTGATTATTAACTTCTGGCATGCGGCTAATACTAAAGTATCGCATTTAATTAAATATTAAAAAATAAATTGATATTTTTCACATCAAAATGCTTTTTGGCGTTGTTGAATGGCAACCTAGAAAAGTACATTAAATGCAAAAATTCTATTAGTGTCTTCAAATTAAAAAAAAATATATTATATATCTATCTATCTATCTATCTATCTATATATATATATATATATATATATATATATATATATATATATCTATATATTACTCGGGAAGAGGGTTAGATCACATAATTTTTCAAGACTGAGTTTTCGATCAAATTGATCCCCATTCAATGGCTACATTTCACTAGAAATATTACTAGAATATCATTTGACGATATTGATATATTAAATTAATTTTTAACACAGCTATTCGATTGGTAAATAAATCATAAGAGTTGTCAGTTTCCAAGTGGTTGTAAAAAGTCGGGCCAAGATTCGAACCAGGAATGTCTTAGACAATTCAAAATTTCAAGAAGAAAATTTATTTTCCACTAGAGAATAAAGGATTTTCATGTAAAATTGCTAAACTTTGAAAATTTTAAATAATAAGTTAAGTTTTATGTGATTATATGTCAATTCTTGGCATATGTATGCCAGGGTTATGAAAATTTCAGTCTAAAACATTTTTTACATTCTCGTTTTTTTTTTTTTTTTTTTTTTTTTTAGGTCTAACATTTTAATTTTGTTAAAAGGAACGTGTTTTCAATAGAGTAGTTTAAATTCCATGTATAGTTCAGTTTTATTTCTTAATTTATTGGAACCCAGGAAAATGACATAATAAAAGTCTACTAAAATTTAACAAACTTTAATCACAATACTTTAAAAGAAATATCTAAAAAATCTGGTAGATATGGTTTTACTGCTTCCGTCTTGAACTATGTCAAAAATAAGAAAATCACACTACAATGCCATACTTATATTTGAAAAAGAACTAAAATGCAGGCCAGAAAAATGGCATTCATTTTCAGTGATAATCACATTTTAATTGTCTGAGTGAAGCGAAGTCTTATACTCAGAGTACGTAACGATATTAAAAGTCAAAAAAATTCTTTCGTCAAGCAAATCTCAAAAAGTACTTGTCGGATTTTGATTCTGTTTGTACCAGTAGGTACCTATGAAGGTAATCTGGTGAATGCACCATCTACGAAAAATTAGTTCCAAACAGTTTAAAAGTTATATTAAAAAAACTGATAAAAAAGCACAATTTAATTGCATACGTCACAGAAATTTGGTTTGCGTAACATTCAAAGGCTGGATGTTTTCGTAGACAACAGAATTTGAGTACATGGAGTAAGTATAAAAAAAAATAAGCACGCAGTAATATTGAAGTGCTATAAAACATTTTAAAATTTATTCAAGCAGGAAAAGAAATCTGTTATTTTTTTCTATTTAAAAGAAAAAAAGTCATAAAAACTTTATTTTGAGATTTTGTGATAATCTCTCAATAGCAATTTTTAATCGCAAAAAGAATATCTTATATTTCGCGTTTGAAAATTAGAAACAATTACGTGTTTTTGTAAAATATTTTTTTATGACATCACTTCTTCTTTTTATTTATTTTTATTGCATGCTTTCTTTTATTTGGAAGTTAATTCTCGTGACTCATTTTTCGGCACAGATGTAGCGCATTTTTTTTTTCTAAAGGCCATTTGGCGAAAACCTCATTTTCGAATAACTCTTACATATACATTTTTAAATTATTTTCTATTATTTTCAAAACGAACTTGCAGTAAATAAAAAAATAATATTTAATAACTATTGAAACAAACAATTTATATAATTCAAAAAAGGAAATGAAAGTAAATAAACATTTTATAAGTAAATTAAAAATAATAGCCAGGTTACTATCTCAGGCAAAATAACGCCATTTTGACGCCAATTAGCTATCCTGGAGCGATGCGACATCTGTGCCCATTTTTCATCAAATTTCCTGTTATCATAGAGTTTTATAATTTGAATATTTATGTATTCCTGGGAGCAATACAGGAATTGGACACTGTTATTTTTTAAAATTTTTATCCCTAAGGAGGGCAGCGAGGGTAATTTTTAACACTTTCCAACAAAGTTGAAAAGTGTTTTTCTTCGGGTTCGTCTGACCGTCTGGTCGTCGAGCAGTCTGTCCGTCTGTCCGCGCTCTAACTTTCCTAAATATACTCGGATCGCCATTAAATTTTTAGATTATATTGATGATTACCCTAGCACGAACCCTGTTGAAAATGAAGTTTCTAAAGTTATTAAATCTGTGTTCTTAGCAATATCGCTCAGACTAATCCCTCTGAGGGAAGTCCTAGTTATAAAAAATTATTTGTAAAAAATGGAATTTGTTACCTTCCTCATATATTTGTTTTTTAAAATATTAACATTAATTAGAAATTCAAAAAAAAAAAAAAAAAAAAAAACTAGAAAAAGATATTTATACAGTATAACAGAAGGCCCTTTACATTGCACATATTACAGTGCGACATATACCAGGAAAATGACAATCTGAAATTGTAAGTCTTTTGATTGTTTTATTTATGTTATTAAAAAAGTAATGTCTCTTGAAAATACTTCTAGGGATTTTTTTAATAGGAATTTATCAAAAGAAATCGCATTATATAACATCTAATAGGAATTTTATTGTGGACTTTAATTTCCATATCTTTTATATTCACCCTTACCGATTGATCCATTCCGTTGCGAATCTGGAGGACTAATTCACCCCACTAAATTTTAACGAACATAGCATGCATCTGAATCAGATCAACAGAATAAATTGAAGTTATTTTTGGAACTACAGTAAACGCTACATGCATAGTTATATTAGATTATTATTATTATTTTTTTTTTTTTGTTTTCGTTGAAGGTTAGCTGAGCAAGTTAGCCCTCCAGATTCGCCCCCCCCCCCTTTCTCTCTCAGGAATGACTCAGTTGGTAGAGCATTGGCTGCTTCAGTCAAGACATCCCTGGATACTGATCCGAACCATTTTTTTAACTTGAAAATTTATAACTGTTAACCCTTTGCACTCGAGAGGTGACTCTCAATTACTAGTGTTGTCAGGTGTCCCTTGTAAATCGAGAAGCAAATGCTTTGTGAACACTACTAATATCTTGCAGTTTATTTATGCAAGTTTATTATGCAGTTTATTTATCACAGATTATTCGGCTATTAGATAAGGCGAAGAAAATTAGTTTAAAATACTGGTGTCAAGAGCATTTGGAGCACCTATTTACTTGGGATAACACTGATTAGTGACAATTAGCCCTGGAGTGCAAAGAATTAACCCCTTGCCGAGAAAGCTATTGCGTTTGTGTAATTCTGAACTCCCACCGGAAGTTTAGGGAAAAAAATTAGTTCAAACTAAGGAAAAGCAATTTCCCGACCTTTTTTTTTCATCAGTTAGAAAAGTAAAATTTAATAAAATTATTTTGATGCAAATCTTCATTAATCGTAAGTGGGATATAATATGTCCCACAGCCTCTCAAAGGGCTACTACAAATAGACAGGGTTGAAAAATCTAGGTGCCAGCGGACAATCTCTCACCTTTAAAATTTATTCGTTATTTTCTGTCTAATATTTCGTCTACTTCTTCTTCTTCTTCTTCTTCTTCTTTTTTTTTTTTTTTTTTTTTTTTTTTGTAAGAATGTTGATAAAATTTAATCGAAAAAGAAAAAAGAACTGATAAATTTTAGTGGTGAGGGACCGCCTGTATCTTTACAACTCTGTTTGATAAGTATATGAAAAATATAAAAATGTTCTAAAATATAAAAAAGCTCTCAATAATTTAGTAATATAGTTTATGAATCGTCCAATTCTTCGTCGAATACTATAGTACTGATGTCTATTTTAAACAAATTTAAAGTTTAACAATTTTTTACCCACAGAGTTTTTAAAAATAATAATACATATAAAAAAATAATAAAAGAATAATTTTAATTTTACCTTCTTGCAGTCAACACAAGAAATAAATGCCCCAAACAATCCAAACGCTATTCCACACATCGAACATGATTTTATACCATCTCCAATTGTATTCTTTGTCATGTTTTCTAATCTGCACAACATCCGCCTGAAAGGAAGATATCAATCTTTTAATCATTGTTATTTTATCGTCTTTGCTATCTGTGTCCAGATATGTGGATTTTCATTCTTTACAGGTTTATTAATGAATAATATTCAAAACATAATGCAAAAATTGATCTCCGAATGATATGCTTCGATATCTAAGATTCTAAAAAAATGGTGCAAATAGATTAAAATTCTTGCACTTAACATCATGAGGAACAAGCAATAAGATCTTTGTAATACTAAATTGTCATCGTAATAATCGAAAAGTATTATTTTAGAATACAGTAGAAGCCCGAATTAACGCGGTCCAATACATCTCGAATTCGGATTTAACGCGGGGAAAAGTATGTCCTTTGAACAACAAGGATCAATTTTAGGATAAATTTTGCGTTTAAAGTTTCAATGAAACACAATGAGGAACTTGCAGTCTGCGGTTAGTGCTATGTATCTCAACATCTCTGTTGCCAATTTAAATGACTGGATAGAAATTGACAGCAGCGAATGAATTTCAGAGGTCTTAACAGATCAGGATATCATTGATGCTATAATTCATAAAAAAATGTAGCGAGCAAGATGATGGTGATGAAATTGAAAATGATGTGGTAATGCAAGACGACATTCCACATGCTAGTGAAGTCATTTCATACTTAACGAAGATAATTTCGTCGATGGAGAGGCAAGGCGGTTCAGATTGTGTTCATCTACTTCATCTTACTAGTGTGAAACTAGATGATGAAAAGAAAAGAAACAACTCAGTCCGCCAAACAACACGTATCGACTTTTTTAAGACAGTGTAAGATTAAGTTTGTGTTCACTGAATGGTAAAGTTAATTACATTTCACAAAGCGGATAAGTGTTTTTATCATTTTGTACCATTTCTTTGACTGAGTTATAACGCGAGTGTGAAACATGTCTCCCAACAACAGCGTTATATCGGGCTTTTGGTGTAAAGTAACTTTTTCAGCATATTGCCCCAAAAGGTAGAAAAATAAAATTTCTTTAAAAGTTTCTAGTGCGAACCTTGTTTAAATTAGGTGGGATAAAATATATCTCATCACCCCTCAAGGGGTTAAGTCAAACTGGAGAAGGAATAATTCGTTAATAGTGAATAATATTACGTTAATAATCACAGGGAAAGTCTCCTTACAACGCATAATCAGAATATTTTGGTTAACACTTTCGAGGGCGGGGACACACGGCTTAAAAAACGAATTTTATTTCCTAGACTAAAAATTAGCCCCTCCTCAGTCTGCGTTAGTAAATTAAAAAACCAATTAGGATTAACTTCGAGGCTACGCGTCAGAAATCATCACCTTTGATTAATATACGAGGCGTGGTCTTCCCGTAAGAACTTGATATTGTCTCGTAAATAGACTAACCTGTTAACCTCCGCGCAAGGACACATCGGCAGACAATCTTAATAAAAAATAAAATTAAAATCTCTATAATGTTCTAAAAAGGAAAAAATAAACTCTACATTGAAAGAATATTACGAAATCGTTTTCCCGCTCTTTTTGAGAAACAAGCAATAGATTATTAATAAGTTAAATAAAATAAGAAAAAGAACTTTAGCTGTTAAAATATTAATACATTACGAAACTAAGATTAAACGTGTGTTCCACAAATTGAGAATTAAAAGCTCAGAGAGGGCAAAATGGCGCAATTTTTTTTTATTACATATATATTAGTTGACAGAAGTATTTTTTGCAAAATTTTACTTTTGATATCTACTTATGTTATAAGATGCATAAAATAAAAATGCCCTCAATTGGTAGTAATTAATGATTTTAATTTGTCGACACCAATAATATTCTAATAAAAAATTTTGATTTTATGATGAAAAAACATATTTTTATTTTCTGAAGAAATCCTGTCTAATTCGGGTATCAGTCAATTATTTCATCTTTCACGAACAGAACATTTCTGCCTCTAAAAGAATTAAATGCCCTATACACTCATGTATAAGTCGAAGAATTTTAGACAAAATTTAGATGTTGAAAATCGCGGTGTCATCTTATACACGAGTTAGTGCAAATCGCGAATAATCGAAGAATGTTTAACTCATTATAGTCATCACACATGGGTGGTATATAGGTTGGAGAAATGGATAAAACCGGACAATAGCCATTTTCCTGTGATTGACAAAACAAGCTCAACAATAATGCCCAGGGATGACAAAAGTTGAAGATTCCTAGGTCCAGGAAAAATTCTTAAGAGGCATCTTGAAGAAACATCTCTCTGTCATTAACGCATTCACTTCAAAATAAAACACTGGCTATTCAAAAGCGTATTCGGCTATTTTCCAGTGACATGTGTCATTTTGCAGTAAACAAATTTATTCAATAAAAAAAAAAATCAAACAAAGCAAAAATTTTAAGTATAGCATTATATATTTAATAAATACTAATTTTACATTGTAAATATTAAACAGAAGCAAACTATGAAATTAAACATTAAAGCAGTAGACAAATTAAAATACTTACCATTAATTCCCAACAAGAAATTATGTACATACATTAACAATGCCTTTGAGATTTCGATTTGAAATGCCATTTATAAATTGACTAGCTGTTACCCGTGACGTCGTTCACGTAGCATTAAAAAAAAAGATAAACGCTTTTAAACAAAACGGTTCATTAACAATAATTTAAAATATATATAACATTTATCTTATAGAAGGCTATGCAGTAGTTTTTTTATAGGGGACTTAAAGAACTCAGTCAAATAAAAGGAAAATGTGTTAAATAATATGAACAATCGCGAAAATGAAATTGTAACCACTTATACTGTAGAACAAGTGTAACGCACCCCAATTGTACAGAAATCATGTTGTAGTGCATTTCAGAATTCCATATCAAAGAAAGAAAAATCATGTGTTAAATCTAGGTAATAAAAAAAATATTCAACTTTTCCATAATGCATAACTTCACCGGGACATTCTTTTCTGCAGCTGTGTATATGATCTATGTGTTTGTAAATATTCTAAATACAATGTTAAAATTTTGCTTAGTGAGAAAAAGTATAACGAACATTAAAATTCACCTTTAGCAATTTCTAATTATAGACAGAAACTTACTTGAATTCTTTTTTACAGTTCTGTATATTACGTGCAAATATGTATACGATCGCATATTTAGCTTAAATTATTCAAGCAAAAAACCCGATTCAAATTATTGAATTCATATTTCCGGGAATCGCTATTGCACTGGTGATCAATCCAGTTTATTGTATAGTCCGATACATGATTTATTTAAATTCTACAAACATCTCTTATTATATCAAATGTAGCTGAACTTCAGGATGCATTAGTTTTCCAAATACATACGATAATTGAAAAAGCTCTTCAGCAATCTTTTCTAATAGACCATATTTTGGATACAATATCTGAGATTTGGACACAGGTCCAAAATCTTTTATGCGTCTCTGTAAATGAACAACAAATGTGATGCAAATGATACTTAACTGCAAGTTTATTGTAGTAAATTTCAGTATTTATCATTGTATTGATTATCTCAGTATATTAATTTCATCATGTTTGAAATAGCGCAACGCAATTAAAATACGCTGGGAATATTTTTTTTCTCCGTAGACTATTATATTACCGAACATTTTTCTGCAATATTGTAAGTGAATGTTAAATCTTTTCACCCCATTTTCTACAGAAATCCTATTTTAGTGCACTTCAGAACCTGATATCAATTTCAATATTATTAAAATAACCTTAATAAAATAACATTTTTAAAATACGTTGCAAATTGTTTTTCTTCACAGACCATAATATATTGAAATACTTTTGAGCTCCCTGTACGCACACTATAAGTACTACATTTAACATATTCGATAGTAACCATGTTTTTCTGAACCTTAAAAATGCATATAAATTTCATTACATTTAAAATTATGTAACATTATCAAAATACACCACAAATGATTTTTTCGCCTTAGACCATAATGTAAAGTTTCCTTTTGTGTGCTCCTGTGATTCAGCTATAATTGCTACCTGGTCCATTTTCAATGCCGCATATGCTATGGTAATTCTCAATAACGCATGTTATTTTCGTATGAATTCCATTATATTTACCCAAGTTGAAAAACGGACAGACAGACGGCAGACCCCAGGCACTAGGCATCCGGTATACAGACAGGTTGAAGTCGTAAACACTTTTAGACCATGTTAGAAAGTGTCAAAAAGCGGGTAGTTTCCGTAAAACGAAAAAAAAAAAAAACAGTGTTAGGAAAAATATACTACAAAACTGTGTTTTAGGTGGCATTTTTGTATAATTTGTACATATATGCTCTACATATCATAAAATTTATAGAAATTTATTATAAAAAACATTCTTAAAAGTGACAACATATTTTTGCTTTTTAAGAGCCAAAAAAATGTGCAATTAATATCCATTTACAAACCTGTTTCCAGTACATTTTGAGCACATTATGCCAAATTGAGATATTGACTGAGGGAATGTATTTTCTCACAATTACATTAAATCTTTAGATTTTAAGCCCGAAAGTGCATTTTTAAAGTGATATTTATTTATATTTTCAGAATTGAACAATTTTCAGAATTGAACAATTTTCAGAATTAACACACAAAAATATTTTTTTTTTTTGATTAATTGAGCTTTTCTTACTTTCTAAAAATGATAAAAAGTTTTTACATTGATCATTACGTCATTTACGATATGTATAAATTATTAATACTTTCTAGTCGTTTAATATTTAACCTTTAAAAAACTTATTTCATTTTGAAATTAAATATTAAATACGCTCAGACGATAAACTTAATTTTCTTTAAATAATAACTTTTGATATCATAATTTAATCTCATTTCATTGCAACATCAGAGATATTTATTTTATTTTCAATATGTGACGTCACAGTCGTCTCTTTTTAGCACTTATTCAAAATTACATTGTGTTATTAAAAATGAAAACTTGAAAACTTATACTTTGTTTCCTATATGACGTTACATTGATATTTTTAAAATTCTTAATGGAAAGTATTCCTCTGACGTCACAATTGGTAAAAAGTTGAATTTTATAGCCTCGAACCGAAAGAAAGAAAAAGGTTCATTTTGATTATGGATTAATATCTGGAAAAACTACTAAAATATTTATATTCTTGTAAAGTGTGAAGTTATATTCTTGTAAAGTCTTCTAAGTGTAAAAGAAATTTTATATAATCGTTTGCGTGATATAAGAAGAAAAACAGTATTCCTCTGACGTCACAATTGGCGAAATTGCGGTTTTTAATCTCGAACCGAAAAACAGAATAGAGTCCATTTATTTATTTCATTTTATTTTATCATGTGAAAATCTTTCAGTTGAAAATTAATTACAGAAGAGAAATAATTATTCCGTTTTTTTTTATTTTTTGGCAACGAAAAAAGAAAGATAATTAAATATTATGGAAAATTTTTCAATTTATTCTGTATGAAAAATAGTGAAATATTGAATTATTAAGAAAAATATTTGAATAAAATAAATAAAAATTAGCCTATGTTCATTTCAGGCCAATAATTTACCTATATACAAAAATTCAAAGACATTAATCCATCCGTTTTGAAGCCAAGTTCATTCCAATTTTCGGACACACTTTCACATTTATAATATATATAAGGATATAAGGATTATTCAGAATTGAAATCCTTTAAAGATGGTCCATTTAAATTTATAAACAATAAACAGTTAAATAAAAAAGTTTGTCGCAAAGGGAAAACTTTTAGTCGCCTAGGCGACCTGGCACAAGAGGTTTGTCGGACATTGATAATGCTCCTGCAATTTTTCTGCATTTTCTATTACGGTAGATATATCTCTAATTCTGGGGCATTCCTTTCAATATTTTAATCCCCCTTTTAAAAAAGAGTTCAACTTGAGGCTGCTTCTAGAAATCTCTTCTAAAAGTCATACAATAAGAAGTACTATATTTTAGCAGTCTAAGAAGCTGTTTACCCTTGTAAATAAGGCTTGGATGGATTTTTTGAAAGTTTTTTTTTTAACTAATTGGTGTGAATAGCTTTCAAAATAGTTTAAGCTTCTTTGGTTTTACATAATTGCACAATTTTAAAACGTTGAACTAAAAAAAGGCTTTTTGGAAATGTAGAAAAAAAAATGTTTACCAGTAATAAAAATTTCTTCTTATTATTATTTTATCCTCGATTACAAGTTTTTTTTTCCTACATATTATCAGAGATTTTGTTCCACTTATACACGAAAATTCAATTTTTTTAAAATTGCTTAAGAATTGGAGCGTTCACAGTGGCGTAACCAGGTTGGGTGCCCAAGTGCTCTGAATATCGGTAATTGTTTTAAATAATTATCGGTAAAAATTTAAACTGCGTTCGACTTATCTAACAAGAAATTTTTCTGGTATGAATGCAGGAAAAGAAAACCTTACAATATTACTGATTTGGCACCCACACTGGTTACGATTACGACACTGGTTCGACTTATACATGAGTCTATCAGGTACTCTACTTACCCGACTCTTTCAACTTCCAGTTTTTCTATTTCGTTAGCTCGTCGAATGACATTTTCGATCATCTCTATCTCGTCTGGTGGTATCACTTCAACTTTGCGTAATAAGTTTCCAGTGTGAACGGACCACCCGATGTTTAATCTAAAAAAAAATAATAAGAATTTTCATTTTTAAAAAAAATTCTCAATTTTGAATATCATTCGAAAAATTAGTGTTTTTCACTGTGTAATACCATTATTAAAATTTATGATTATTTTTTCGATAGTCCAAGAGCCGACAGCACAAAAATCTATGTCATCGAGCACAAGAAAAGAAATCTTTATTGTATGAAAGAGTAGCAATAGGGAATCTCTGCCGGAAGTGAAGTGGTGCATAAGCCAAAAATTATTACCATCAGTGGCTCACTCGTAGGCCTATCATTGTGTTTGCTGTACAATGAAAGATTTGAAAACATGGAAAACTGGTAGCAGGAAAACACAATGATAAATCTATCAGTGAGCCACTTAGTGGTATTAATTTTTGGCTTATGCACCACTTCACTTCCGGCAGTCCTGGACCATTAGATTCCCCCATTACTACTCTTCCATAAAATAAAGGTTTTTTTTTTCTTGTGTTCGATGACATAGGTTTTTGTGCTGTCGGCTCTTGGACTATGACCTATGTTTATATTATTTTGTCACGATTTCAGTTGGTGATGTCTTGGAAGAAGAGTTCTCCCCAGAGTATCAAATTCTTCTCCACGTAAGATTTGAAACTTGGTTAAAACTTTAAAATGGTAAAGCTGGGCTGTTGTTGTAATGTATTTATATATTCAACTATTTATACATTCAACTATTTATATATTTATATAACCGCATTTAGAAGGATTTCGGTTAATGAACAGAGCGCTCAAAAGCTGTTCAGCCAAATTTTCGGGAGCCTCGAAGTCTTGTATTGATTGTTCATCCCCCTGGACAGAGTCCTGCTGTAGAAGGAAATCAAACAGAAAATTCATCAAACGTGCCGGGAACTATCATACAGATTTTTGTGAAAAAATCATCCAATCGCATATGCATAACCTTGGGATGACGTGGAAACTCAACAAGTGGGAAACCTCTAGAACTCTTATTATAGAAGCCTTAGGTTCATGTTCTGTCCGACTAAAGCAAGCTCCGACATTTGAACATCTGCTTCGCATTTCTATCACGCCGCAACAAAGAACCGTTTCCGGACTAAATATTGACATTGATGAAAATTGGGTCATATATGGTAGCCGGAATAAAAAACAATGCTGGTTAACTTTTGGTTCCGTTTCATTAGCCGCCAAACCGGTCATTCGTCAAAAGAGCTAATCCTGTGTGTATGGTGAACCAGTGTAGTATAGTTAACTATAAATTCTCATAAAATGAGAAAAGTATCACGGCTGACGTCTACTCGTCACACTTGCAAAAAATTTCAGCTGCTGTGCTCTAAAAGCAATCAGCGCTAGTCAACAGGAGAAGAGTTCTCCTCCTCCACGATCAAAGCCGTAACTAAGTGCGTAATAGGGGGTGGGGGCAGCTCATATTTTCTCTCTTTCTCTTTCTATGACGCAGAAAGATAAATTAGTTCATATTCACACTGTAGATACTATGTTTCTCATTAAACTGTTGTAATAACCTCATTTTATGCCAAGAAAAAAAATAGGATAATGAAAAATTCGAGAGTATAACAAGAGCAATATTAAATATCATGTTAGCTTCATTTGTGCAAATAAGATGAGCGAGTCTTAAAACATTTATTTTATTTTAGTTAAAATTTAGTATTTTTGCAAAACTAAATTAGATTTTTGAACAGAATTTCGTTTGGATTTTAGGAACATAAATTCATTTAGTAACCTTGGAAACTTTTCTAGGAGAGGCTCCGAATATTTTCGTGGGGCTCAGCCGCCAATAGCGCCTCCTTAGCTACGGCCCTGCCCACGATAATGGCAGCCATCATACAGTGAACGCGACCATGGACATGATCAAAACACTGGGATGGTAAGTTTTGCTTCATCCATCTTACTCCCTGGACGTCGCCCTCGCCCCATCGGACTCACAGACTTCATGCAACTAGACTCCAAATTGGTACTAATCTTTTCTTTTCTTGACACCGGTATGTTTGCCTTTCTTTTCTCCCACCAAAATCTTTTCGGAATATCTCTCCTCATTCCCTCCGAATTGCGAAAACGAAATCTGAAAGATGTCATTAAAGGGATCGCCGCCAAAAAACGGCACCCTTTTGGAGCTGAAAGCGTAAGATGGATTCAAAATCTGGCCGAAAGAACGATGGAACGTGGATTCTACTTATATCAGTAGTCTGTGATCGGACTATTATCTTTTTTTTTTTTTTTTTTTTGGCCATAGATAGACTAACTGTAGGAACAGCAATTCCGAAACCGAGCAGTAGTCACAAAAGCTGTTACACGATTTTTTTTTTTTTTTTTTTTTTTTTTTTTTTTTTTTTTTTTTACTCTAAAGAAAGATTTTTACAAAAAAGCCTTATAAACTTCTGCCTCATTAGGAACATACAATTGAAGCCAGTGGTGAGTATATCGAATGATAAAATAAATACTTCAGGCCCCACTATAGTCACTGAAAAAGACCCTGAAGATTATGTTAAGTCTATGGGGGAATTCTTTTCAAATATCTCGCTCAAATTGTAATATTTTTACATGACTTTTTTTTTTTTTTTTTTTGCATAGGATAGCTGCGAACGATCAACATCAAAAAGTTAGTAAAATAATCAGTAATAGTAAATTAGTCAACTCATCAAAAATTTAGTAAAATTTGAGACTACTGCAAAATTTTGCCTTTACATATTAACTACTTGCTAATTCTTATAAGTTATCTTTCATTGCATTAAAAAACATAATTAAAATCGAACATATATCATCAGCGACATTTGAATTGCATAAATCTATATCAATAAAATAACAAATCGCTCTGTCTGCGTGTGTGTGTGTCTGCGATGGCTAGAAAAATCTACAGCACGTACGACGCTCAAAATTTTTATGAGAGTAACCCAATATCTCTCCTGATGCACCTGAAGCTCAGAATTTAAATTTTTTGATTAGTTTCATAGATATTAATTATGAAGCGGAACTCACTCTCTTCAAAAAGTCATTTTTTTATGTTCGGGGAAAGAAACCGTTTGCACATGCGCAGAAACTCAATTACGCACCTAAACGAAGGAAGAACCCCCCCGCTCGTTTATTTCTGTTTTTGGATCATTTTGTTTAAATCCAAATCAACCAAATTGCTCGATGCAGTTAAATTTAAGAGACATATTTCGAAAGATCATATTTTTAGGTCTCAAATGCAAAAATCAATTCGGAAAAATGTTGCAGTTAACCCTTAGAAAATAAATATTCAAAAATGGTCGTTTTTTCCAAAACTATTTTTCTCCCTTTTGTCAATGCCCCCCCCCCCCCCCCAGGGCGTAATTTTTAAGATATAAACAAACCAGAAAAATAACATAAAGTTGAAACTGTCTTCTAACCGATGGTGTAATCGGTTTAAAAAAGTATGGATTTTAACCCTTGCAAATACACAGGCAAAAGAAGGACATTTTGCGAATCGCAGAGAGGATATTTTTTTTACGCTAAAATTATCTTAACTTACATATTTCAAATCAATAAAAGTTTCTCAATAGACCAAATTTATATACCCTACAAAAATTTCGAAACGTTCAGACGGATAGAAATATTTTTTACAGAATAAAATGTGCGAAAAAATTAATGAAATCAATAAAAACAGATCGTTTTCATTGCAGTTTTGCATCAGCAGAGCGTAATCCTATAGATACCAGCAAACAAAAAATATATTCTTAAAGCTTAAAAACATTCTTATAATCTATGATGCAATCGGCTTTTAAAATATAAGATTTAACCCTTTCAAATACACCGGCAAAAGGTGGCCACTTTGTGACTCATGGATAGAATTTTTTTCTACGCTAAAAGTATCTAAGCATGTATATTGCAGCAGAATCTTTTAAAAGCATCTCAATAAACCAGATTTAAACCCTCTACAAAAATTTTGAAATGTTCGGACGGATTGAAATATTTAAAAAAAAAAAGTGCAAAAAATTTAACGAAATAAATAAAAACCAAATCGTTTCATTGCGGTTTTGCTTTTGCAGGGCGCAGTTCTATACGTCCCGACAAAATGAAAATATTTTCTTAAAGTTAATACATTCTTATAATCTATGTGCAATTGGTTTTTTTTAAAAAAATGAGATTTAAGCCATTCAAATACACCGATAAACAAGAATCACATCCCGACTCATGGCGAATACAGTTTTTTTACGCTAAAAGTAACTAAATGTCCTCATTTTAGCACAATCTTTTTTAAGACTTTCAATAAACCAGATTTACATTACTTATAAAATTTTTGAAACTTTCGCATGGCTAGAATTACTTTTTACAAATTAAAATGAGTGAAAATTTTTACGAATTCAGTAAAAACCTGAGTGTTTCGTCGCAGTTTCGTTCCCTTTCTGCACACATAATTTCCAAAAATCAAATTTTGTAGAAAATTAAATTCCAAACAGTATGTGCTTTCAATTCAATATCTTTTTGCGATTTTTCCATTTAAAAATATAAATTTTAACAAAATGGACTTAAGAATATAAAATCATAGAAATTTGAGTTTAATTTAAGGATCATTTAGAAAACAGATAACACATATGAAAATTGAATAACATCACGATGCCGGACGCATATTTCAGATGTGTATATTGCTGGTACGATTACTGTTTCTAAACCAATAGGAGAGCGTCATTATCACGGTCAAGTACACGCCCACACAGTTTGATTGGCAGGAACTCGTGGACAATTGACGGTGCTAATTATAACGAAAATCTGTTGCGGATGAAAGTGAGCTGACTGGCTGAATGGTTAGAGCGTCGAGCTTGAAACCAGAGGATATGGGTTCGAGTCCATCGCGGGCCGAGAGTCCGTTGGTGATTTTTTTTTTAATTATTGGAGGCTGTCTTTTATTAATAAATAAGACATTTAAAAAAAATATTTCAAACCCTTTTAATATTCTAAATATCGTTCCAAAATGATTTATATATATATTAAACAAATGGGAAAAAAAGTATATTGCGAAAATATCCGTATAAGCAAAATTCTTACTTTAATTTTTATTTATTTATTTATTTATTTATTTCAGGATCAGAGGAAGTATAATTTCTAATTGAAGTAAATAGAATTCAGTCATTTTGAAAAAAAAAAAAAAATTCTTTCGTACCTTTATTTTTTAATTACCGAGTACAAATTCAAACAATCCGAGTACAAATAAATAATAAACACACACGATCAATTGTCCACGAGTTCCTGTCAATCAAACTGTGTGGGCGTGTACTTGACCGTGATAATGACGGTCTCCTATTGGTTTAGAAACAGTAATCGTCCCAGCAATATACACATCTGAAATATGCGGAACGGACAGCAAATAAACAAACACTCAACGTCCCAGCGCGCGCTTCACGCCAACCCCTCTAGCCCCCTCTAGTCTTTGGCGAAAAAATGAAGTTCGGCGTGCAACGTGCATGCTACATTCTATTCTAGTGCCGTAGTTTGAAGTTTACATGTACAAATATTTATATCCAGTTATACTCAACTTATGCATTTTTCATATTCAGGTGATAATTGTTGTAATGTATTTGTGTAATGACACTAGATGGCAGTACATGGTATGTATAAAACTTCACAAATAAATGCTTTAATTCGGAAAATGAAAGGTCAACTTACAGTGCATTCATAATGTATGGCAGGTTCCTAGAAGACATCTGCCCTGAATTAGAAAGGAATGACATTTCCTTATCTGAATATTTTATGTATTGTGGGTTGTGTATCCGTGAAGCTCGAAATACCTTTCTTTCTTTTCTATAATAACGAATGACAGATGTTGACACAGGTGTGCAGATGACGCACTCGTTGATGAATGAAAGTGATGGCCGCGGGGCGCGCCTCAGCTGTCATCTAGCTATTGGAGTGATGTGTAAACAGGAGATGTCATGACTCAAGGTTGGAGTGCGGAATTGAACCAATGGAGGAACTCTAAGAGGCCCTGCTGGGGGAAGGAAGATCTCTGACAAGGTCAACTCTGGACTGAGAGGTTGGAGACAGTTCTCGCTTGGCGTTGAGACCGATAGGTCGCTCAGGATTTGTGGTCCTGTTGGATAGTGTATATTTTGAGCGTGGGACAAGGCGTCCCGGTGGATAGTGTTATAGGCCGAGAAGTGAGGCCTAGTACCCTTGTGTATTGAGATTCTGCAGTAATCTCTGATAAAGCGTATCTAACGTGCGTTGAGTGTGAGGAAGAAAGTATAAGTTGAACGGTACACAACCAACGTTTATTGTAGTTAATTTAATGTTGAACCGGATCATCTATATCCGAGTTGTAATTGTAGATAGTTGTAAATATTGTTTCTTGTGTACATATCTATATCTTAAATAAACTGTTAGTTCAGTTCATTAACAGCGTCAGTGTTATTTTACCCAATCCTCACAGCAGGTGACCGATATCACCCATTAATATCGGTGGTGGCAGCTTAAACTACCTAGGACATTCTTCTAAGTTTGGTGGACTGAGAGGAGCGTCCGACAATGTATGTATAATTTTTCAAAAGGTGAGATAAGCATTTTTTAATTAGCACTCGTATTCTTTTCAAAAATATTCCATAAACAAGACATACGCGGTCAAATGGATGAAATCGAAGAAAAATCGAAGCAAACTTGCATGTTCTTCGAAGTTTTTTTCCCCCAAAGCGGTTGGCTACGGAGGTTGGCGTAAAGCGGTGGGACGTTGAATGTTTGTTTATTTGCGCCCAGGCAACGCCGAGCAGGTCAGCTAGTAAATAATATTTCATCTTAGTATATTTTATGTTTATATTTAATCGTACTACACTTATTTATTCTATATTTATTTACAATATTTCAAATCTAAAATTTATTCTACGCAACATTTTAAAGTAACATTTTATAGAAACAAAAAAGTTTCGTAGTTTCTTTGCTTGCGGACGCCTCTCCCATTCATCATAGGACGCTTTACTACAGCTTTGGATTTTACTTTGTTCGAAGTAGTATAACAGCGTTTTTCTGATGAAGATCTCAGATAAAGATCAAAATTTTGATTTTCTTAGCTTTACTTTATAGTTTGTATCGTTTTTAAATTTTGCAACAAATTTGTACGCCATTTAGTAATCTTGTTATTTTTATTTTCAAGTTTATTTGAAACATTTCATGGTGTAAATGTCCAGCTCTTTCACGGTTAATGGCAATTTTCATTGTTTACATTCCAAAGTGTTGTGCGGATTATACATAGACGAATTTCACAGAGTTGACCGTATACGAATGGAGATTAAAAATTGTTGAACTAGAAATTACTTTCACATCAGAATCTTTATACTACAAATTTAATACATTTTTAGAATATTGTCATCCGTGTTTGAACTGCGCATGTGTTAGAAATGTCAAGATACTCCTCATAGCTTTTAGCATGTGAGTGAGTACTGCGTTCAAATTATAAAAGAAGTCAAGTTGCGTAACAGAATGAATTCCTTTTCCGTTTGGAATAACGAGGCTGGTATCAGCTTCAGTGCTATGTATGATGGCCGATCTTTTGCACGAAGGATATAGGCCCTAAGGGGAGTGCCCTCCGCGGGGGTCTTTCTAAGAGAACCTAACCCGTATTTGCGCAAGGTTCGAAGAAAATCACGGAAAACTCCGAATAATTCGGCCGATGGACGCGCTTGGGTTCGAACTTAGCATTCCCGTCTACCAGCTTCGAGAGTAGAACCTCTGAGCCACTGGTGGGGCTCACTCAGCTTCGGAATTGTGCTTCGTAATATTAAATCTACGGTAGTTTTATACATTCGTATATTTAACCCTTTAATGGTCGCATTAAATTACGGTTTAAAAATTCAAATTCATTATTGCCACCAGTTTTTTGAAAAACAAATATTCATCTTTTTACTTACCCATCATACGTAGTATAGGGTAAGTCTTGCAATCGTTTTGAAAATCGAAAAAAAATTTTTGACGGATTTACACGTTTTAGATAGTGGAGATTCCGAAAAACATATTTTTAGAAAAAAAAAAATTTGCCGTCCGTCCGTCTGTCTGTCTGTAAACGCTCTATCTCCCAAACAAATTGAGAGAGAGACTTGAAATTTTGTATGTAGTTAGTATGTAAGAATGGAACAAAGCCTATTTAATATCAGCAACCTCGATTATCCGGAACTATTTTTTTCGGACTCTCGAAAAATTCGTTCTGATGAAAGGTATATAAAAATTTTCGAATTTTTTTGTTCTAAGGAATGGACATAAAAGGCAATAAAATAACACACATTTTGCATATAGAACGAAGTCGATCGGATTATTAGTTGCCGAGATATTTGTAATTCTGTTTTCCACATTCTTGTATTTTTCATGACCCTGTATTTCATTCAAATTTCAATTCAGAGGTATATTTTAATTGGAAATGAGACGCTTAATTCGATGCAGTTAATTGTTAGTTAATAGAATTATTATGTTTGGAGTTATAAGGATGTTTCTTTTACGCAGTTCGATACTACTTGAGTAGTTTGGCGTTTTATATAATTTGTCGAAATTGGTACATCAGCAGTTCTTTAATATAGCATTAATATGTATATTAACAATATTTAAATTTTGTTTATGAATTGCAATGCATTGTATAAATAGTTTTCATATGTTTTATTTTCATTTACATATTCATGACATTTACATAATTATGTTATATATTCTAGTGTAACAGAATCTAAAATTTGATGAAGTTCTCTGCGTTAGTTCTTGAGATATAGCTATCGCAAAAATCGTGCAAAATGTAGCATAGCAGCGCCACCTATAAGGCAGTTCACACCAAAACCTTACCAGCGGCTATGTATCTCAAGGTATCGCGGAATCTGAAGTTTGGTGAAATTCTGTGCATTAGTTCTTGAGATATAGCTATCATGAAAATCATGAAAAACGTGGCATAGCAGCGCCACCTGCTGGCCAATTTTCACCAAAAACCAATAGGCACTAATTCATATCAAGGTCTAACTGAATATAAAATTTTATTAAATTTCGAGCATTAGTTCTTGAGATAGTGCTCCCACAAATTTTTTGTCACATACAGACAGACAGACTCACAGACAGACGGACAGACAGACAGACACACAGACTCACAGACAGACATTTTCTAAAAATAGTCAAAACGTGTTCAGGACCTTCTAAAACGTATAAATCCGTCGAAAACCGGAAGTCGAAAATTTTCATGAATTCAATACTTTCTTCTTGTAAAGATAGAAGAAAGTAAAAAGGGAGATCTTTTAAGAAGTGTATATATATATATATATATATATATATAAAAGAAGTTAACATTATTAATTTCTCGAAGAGATATTTTAAATTTATAAATGCATCAAACACCTGCAGACTTTGCATTATTGAGAAGAATTCAGAAGCTGAGTGACCAGCCCCCTTAATGTCCAACGTTCCAACAAAAAATCTTTTCTTTCGTTTTTCATAATTTTGTTTCAATGTTTTAATCCTTTCCGGCACAAGAAAATTTTGTTTCTAAAATGATGAAATGATTGATTGACACCAGAATTTAAAATATGACTTTTTTTAGGAATTAAAAACTCGTTGTTTTAATTATTTATTGTAAATCCAAATTTTTAGAAAATATTCTTGGTGTAATTTGTAAGTTTAGAATTAAAATTAGGTGATCTCGACTTGGGGCCACTGTGCCGGAAAGGTTTAAATAATTTAGAAAGAATAAATTGTACCGGTTTTTTTTTATTGTTCAGGATGTACATAAATAAATATCCCAATTTTACAGGGCTATGCAAAAGAAAAACACAACAAAAAAGTACAATCTTGTTCATTAGGATGGGCCGAAAAAATGCAAAAAAATGGCAAAAAAGTTGTCAATTCGAGAGACAGAAAATTGGGTAAAAAAATAAATAAAATTGGTTTATATCTTCCAGTCGCGCATTTGATCTAAATGATGGAAAGAGTCATATTTTTACGCTAATCCTTCATCTTAATTTAGCTTCTCTTTACAACTTTAGAGAGCATGCGTAACCGTAAAGATGTTGGTGGATTTAAATAATATTGCAGCATTATGTTTTGCTATTACAATACATAAGAATTTCAGCTATTAATTCGTAAAAACACCAATTAAAAAAAAGAAAAAAAAGAGTAATAATGTGAATTTTTTTAACATTTCGGCAAAGCTTACAGAGCATGCGCGATCGGAAAATATAAACCAATTTTATTTCTTTTTTGTCCAATTTTTAGTCTCTCGAACTCGAATCGAAAATCAATTTTTGCATTTCTTCGGCCAACCTTATTGTTCATCGAAAATCAAAAATAACAGTTGAAAGTTTAAAATTCAACATTGTTATAAGTTTTCAGTATAAACACCCCCCAGAAACATCACGAACGATATCGAGGTGGTAAGGGTAGTAAAATAACTCATGCCACTTTTTCCATCGTTTCCGGTGTGACTCTTTGAATGGCCGCTTATATGCGTGCCCTAAGTTTGTCTATGTCAGTTAGTAGCGGTGGAACAAACTTTGGTGAGTCCACACAAAAGTAAAATAATGCTGAGAAAAGTTTGAGATGAGTTATCGTTCGTGTTTCAAGTAGGGCTTACATTGAATATAGTCAATCAGGGTAACTTTGCGCCAAATCAGGGTAATTTTGCTTCACCTTTACGAAATTTTGATCCAATCTGCCATGGTGGAATTTTGACGAATTATTTCCTATGAGCTGCCAAACTCACATTAGTTCTGCTATCCAGTGGCGCCAACTTATATGGGTCCGCAGGGCCCGAGCCCACCCAATAATTTTGAATCATAGCGGGCCCAATTTTCATTATTCCAGTTATTTATTTCATTATTATTTTAGGTACTACTTGGTTATCACGTCGACCAAAGCGCTATCGCCAAATTATAAGATTAAATGCCAATAATGGATTATCGTGATGCCACATTCAATGACATTAAATACACGTGTATAAAACGTCATTAAGTGATTTTTATTTTGACTTTTTATGTGTATTTTTTATTAATATTCTACTATATATTTTCCATTATTTAAAATGAAAATTACATCAATATGTATAATTCGGCTATTAATTTGGCGATTTGTATAATTTGGCGAAAACGGTCGACGGGATAACCAAGTAGTATCTTATTTTATTATTCATTTTTCTTCTCAAAATTTATTTTGCCAATGACCATGAATTTTAATTCTCCGACTGATCCCATAAATCCCAAATGACTGAAATGTTTTGCTCCCTGTTTAACTTTCTGCTAAATTATAGTCATTTAACGTCAATATGTTTAATTTGTAGTCACGTTCATGTTATCATAACATAACTATAAATATTAGTGAATTTACAAGGTAAAACGTAATAATTTAATAGAAGGTAAACGTAAAAATATAATTTAATAAAATTGAAACGTTGTTGAAAAATGAAAATTTGACTTAGAATTCTCATCGTTCACCATCTGTCAACCCTTCAAAAAAAAAAAAAAAATAATAATAATAATAATAATAATAATAATAAATAAAAAAAATAAAAAAAAATGGTTATACTTTTTTAGAAAAATATTTATGAGCCCACCCAATATTTTTGAGCCAACCCAATATTTTTCAAAAGTTCACGCCACTGCTGCTATCTATATTTTGAGACCAAAACTTTGCCGTTAACTCAAGTGATGTAACAGATTTACGCTCTTATTCACCAATTACTTCAACTTCAAGTTATACCGAAAACCTAGGTCGAATGCTCAAATAGTGTTCACCTCTAATCCTGATTGGATGTCTTCTTGATAATGTCCAATCAAATGTTATTGTGAATTTCATTTGAGCAGTCAACCGAGGTTTTCTAGGTTGAGGTAGATGGTGAATACGAACATTAATCTTTTTTCTCTCTTGGCCCAAAGTTACCCTGATAGGTCAAAGTTAGTTACTCTGATTGACTGTATTTATAACTGTATTGAAGTTAAACTTTCAATTGTTATTTTTTATTTCCCAAGAACAACAAAGTTGTACTGTTTTGTTTTCTTTTAATAGCTCTGTAAAATTCGAATATTCGTTTGTGTGCTCCATGTATACACTTATATACATATATTTATTTATATTAAATCATTGGAGAAAAAAAAAATTTAATTTGAAAATTCAGGGAAGGGAAATTGCCCTACCTTGCTTCTCGGCTAGAATACCAATGACTTGCAATTTGTCATAGGTGCCAACCTGACATAGATTATCCGTAATACGTGCGTTAATTTGACCCTGGTATAATGAGTTTCGAACCAGAAATGTTTCAAAGAAATGAAATTAAGTATGTTCCACTAAAAATCTTTAAATTAAATAAATAAAGATTTATGAAATATATTTTCTGGTTTGAAATGACGTTAATCTGGATCAAACTAATCCAGGTATTACGGAAGATTAGATGAAAGTTGGCAACTATGAGTTTGTGCTTTTACTAATATGGTCTTTGATTGATTGCTCGTGTTTCAGGTAATATTCTCATGTATACAATGAACGAAGTAATTTTACTGCATAAACATTTTCTACATTAAAATTAAAATTAAAATTAAATGCTCCTTACTTTGCTCTAAGGACTAATTCTCGATCAGATGGAAGCTTCCAACATTTTCTAAAGTTGTTTTCCCAAACCATTTCAGATTTGGCGCTGTAAAAATAATAATTGTATTAACAAAAGAAAATTAAAAACCATACTTTATACCAAGGCTATCTTATCATAATTATTATGATAAGGTGGCCTTGCTTAATGCATTAAATTATTTCCCAGTTTAAAAAAAAAAAAAAAAAACCTAACGATTATAAAAACTAGTTGGATGTGTCAATCCCAAAACTTTCTTCTATCTCATAAGTACATTTTAATATTAAAAAAAAACATGGTGACCCGAAAGTTACCCACTATCGAATTTCCTCGAACATTTGACTTAGCCTAATGTGATTCTGTAGCCGAAAAGCCTAAAAAGCAAAATTTAATTAATATTCTGAGAAAATGATCTTAGTAGTGCCTCATGTTGGATAATTTATACTAAAACCTAATAAGCATCTATTTATGTCAAGACCTAACAGAATCTGAAATTTGATCGAATTTCGTCCATTAGTTCTTCAGTTATAGTTATAACAACAAATTTGCAAAACGTAGAATAGCAACACCATATCTTGGACAATTTATGCCAAAACGTAAAAAAGCGTCTAATTATGTTATGGTGTAAAAGAATCTGAAGTTTGATGAAATTCTGTGCATTAGTTCTTGAGATATAGCTAGTTTAAAAAAACCGTGTAAAATATAGCACAGCAGCGCCATCAGTTGAAGGATTTATAACAAAACGTAATCATCGTGTAATTATGTTATATGTCATTTTGTAACAAATTCTGAAGTTTGATGAAATTCTGTGCATTGGTTGTTGAGATATAGCTATAGGAAAAATCGTGCAAAATGCAGCATAGCTGCACCACCTGTTGCAAGGTTAATACCAAAATGTAATCAGCGTCTAATTATGTTATATATTCTAGTGTAACATAATCTAAAATTTGATGAAGTTCTTAGCATTAGTTCTTGAGATATAGCTGTCGCAAAAATCGTGCAAAATGTAGCATAGCAGCGCCACCTATAGGTCAGTTCACACCAAAACCTTATCAGCGGCTATGTATCTCAAGGTATCGCGGAATCTGAAGTTTGGTGAAATTCTGTGCATTAGTTCTTGAGATATAGCTATCATGAAAATCATGAAAAACGTGGTATAGCAGCGCCACCTGCTGGACAATTTACACCAAAACTTAATCAGCGTCTATGTGTATCAAGGGGCCACAGAATCTGAAGTTTGGGGAAATTCTCTGCATTAGTTCTTGAGATATAGCAATCTTCAAAATCATGAAAAACGTAGTATAGCAGCGCCACCTGCAGGCCAATTTTCACCAAAACCTCATCAGCGTCTATGTATATTAAGGGGTCACAGAATCTGAAGTTTGGTGAAATTCTCTGCATTAGTTCTTGAGATATAGCAATCTTGAAAATCATGAAAAACGTAGTATAGCAGCGCCACCTGCAGGCCAATTTTCACCAAAAACCAATAGGCACTAATTCATATCAAGGTCTAACTGAATATAAAATTTTATTAAATTTCGAGCATTAGTTCTTGAGATAGAGCGCCCACAAATTTTTTGTCACATACAGACAGACAGACAGACAGACAGACGGACAGACTCACAGACAGACATTTTCTAAAAATAGTCAAAACGTGTTCAGGACCTTCTGAAACGTATAAATCCGTCGAAAACCGGAAGTCGAAAATTTTCATGAATCCAATACTTTCTTCTTGTAAAGATAGAAGAAAGTAAAAATTATGAATTTGTCCAGTGCAACGATAATTTGAAATGCGTTTATTATATGCGATAATTGACGATAATTTAAAACATATATAATTAACGCATATTTTATCCCATTTTATATGAGGCAATATAGTAGTTCTTATTTATAGGAGAATTGAAAAAACTCAGACAAATAAAAGCGAAATGTGCCAGAAAATGTTAGTTTAATAAGGGATAGAAATATAAACATATTTAATTGGATAACTATAACAAATGCAGAGTTAACAAGGAAAAATGTACTTATGAGAATCTTTCAAAAGAAAGTGGTGGGAGTAAATTTTTCTGTTAAAGATGGAAAGAATATCTGACAATTTGAAATTAAACATTTCTTTCATGAATAAAAAAATATAATTAATAAATTTGAAATTCGAGATTATTTTAAAAAGATAAAGATAGTATTAATAAAAAAAATACATAAATGGATCTCTTTTTTTATGTAAAAACATTACATAATAATAAAAAGCATCTTTCGTTTATTATAAACTTACTAATAATTGTTATATTTTAGCATCATTATAGGTACTACTTCATTTTTTAAACACAAAAAAGTCTAGAGCAATAATTGCAGATTTCTATATTAATTTTTTTATACTAGCAGGGGAGACCGAGCTTAGCTCGGTCAAAATTAACTTTGTGTTCAACTCGATATAGTATTTTCACTGTGTCATTCACTCGGTATTATTACTGTAAAACATGTTGTTTATTTAGAAAAACAATCAATAAGCCCAATAGTCTTCTCGTGACAAAAAACGTTTTGTTTCAAAATTTAGGTAAAATTGGTTGAGTCGTTGTTATATATAATTAGAATGACCCTAGCTCATTAAGACCCAAAATGACCCACTAATCGAATTTTCGCGAGCATGTGTCCATCCAAATGGTTTTCTCTAGCTCAAAAACGATATAATACAAAGTATATTCAAAATGGTGAGTACCATTTTCTATATAAAATTAGCATGACCCATCATGACCAACAAATGACCCTTATAATCGAAATCTCTCGAACGTGTGGCCTAACTCATTAGTTTTAGCATGCCGAAAAACATTAGATACAAAATTTAGATAAAATAGATTGAGCCGTTTTTTAGATATAGTTAGTTTGACCCTGACCCCTTATGATCCAAAATGACCCATTGATCGAATTTTCTCAAAAATCTGTCATAACCCAATGATTTTCTTGTGCCCGAAAACGATAATACAAAATTTAGTCAAAATTGCGCGAAACGTTGTCTAGATAAAATTAGAATGACCCAAAAGTGGCCCACTAATCGAAATTTCTCGAACATGTGACCTACCCAATGATTTTCTCATGCCAAAAATATGTTGTATACAAAATTTCGTTAAAATCGACCCACCCATTCTTTAGATATAGCTTGACCTTGACCCATTAAGACCCACAAATGACCCTTATAATCGAAAGCTCTCGAATATGTGACTTAGTCCATTAGTTTTCTCGTTTCTAAAAATTGTTACATACAGAATTTCGTTAAAATTGATCCTGCCGTTCTTTAATTATATATAGCTTGACCCAGACCCTTTATGATCAATGACCCATTAATCGAAATTTTTCGAACATGTAACCTAGTCCAATGATTTTATCGTGCCAAAAAAATGTTGCATACAAAATTTCATTAAAATCGATCCACCTGTTCTTTAGATATAGCTTGACCATGACCCACAAATGACCCTCATAGTCGAAATTTCTCAAACATGTGATTTAACCCATTAGTTTTCTCATGTCAAAAAACTGTTACATACAAAATTTCGTTATAATCCATCACGCCGTTCTTTAAATATAAATAGCTTGACCGAGACTCTTAATGACGCAAAATGACCCATTAATCGAATTTTTTCGAACATGTAACCTAGTCCAATGATTTTATCGTGCCAAAAAAATGTTGCATACAAAATTTCATTACAATCGATCTAACTGTTATTTAGATATAGCTTGACCATGACCCATTATGACCCATCATGACCCACAAATGACCCTCATAGTCGAAATCTCTCAAACATGTGATTTAGCCCATTAGTTTTCTCATGTCAAAAAACTGTTACATACAAAATTTCGTTATAATCCATCACGCCGTTCTTTAAATATAAATAGCTTGACCCAGACTCTTAATGACCCAATATGACCCATTAAAATTTTTTCTCGAACGTGTAACCTAGCCCAATGTTTTTCTCGTGCCCGAAAACCATAGAATGCAATTTTTAGTCAAAATTGCATGAGAAAATCTCTAGATAAAAATAGCATGACCCACAATGACCCCAAAAATGACCCACTAACCGAATTTTCTCGAACATGTTACCTAATCCAATGGTCTTCTTGTAATCTAAAACGATACAATATAAAATTTGGTTAAAATCGTAGAGCCGTTTTTTAGATAAAGATGGCTTGACCCATAATGACCCAAAAATTACCCACTAATCGAAATTTTTCGAACATGTGACCCGGCCCAATAGTTTTGTTGTGCCAAAAAACGATTGGATAGAAAATTTCCTTAAAATCGATCCAGCCGTTCTCTAGATATAAACAGCTTGATCTTGACCCATTATGACCCAAAATCACCCAATAATCGAATTTTCTCGAACATGTGACCTAGCCCAATGGTCTTCTCGTGCCCGAAAATGGTAAAATCCAAATTTTTGCGAAAATCGTTCGAGCCGTTTTTGAGATAAAATTTACCCACACAGACACACACACACACAATTTTTGCTCGCATTATAGTACTAGCGGGGAACACCGAGCCATGCTCGGTTAAAGTAAACACTTTACTAAATTTTAAATAAAATGAAATTCTCGCCATATTATTGCTATAAATAATTTATTTTATAATATTCTTATTTACAGAAATTATAAATATCAATACTATGAACATATTTCTAAATTTTACATTAAATATTTACAACGAAAGAACATCCTTCCATACTACATTTTTAGTTCTTTGGTGTCTTTCTTTTGGAATCAGAACTTTTAGACTTGAACGCCTTTTTACACGTGAGAATGCAACATATAGCATTCCGTGCATAAAGACGGAGACGCTTAAATCCAGGCCCACGAAATCAAATGTTTGCCCTTGAGCTTTGTGAACAGCGATGGCAAACGCCGGCCTCACAGGAAATTGATGGCGCTGCATAGTACATCCGAGATGGCTCTTGCTTGAATCCAGTGTTATTCTTGGAATGTGAACTACGCGGCCGAAATTCTCCCCAGTAATTATTTTAGCCTTGATAATGTTATTACAAAGCTCTGTCACAATCAGACGTGTACCGTAGCACAGCCCTTCTGATACATCGAGGTTCCGCAGTAAGATTATTATTGTATTAATTTTCAGCTTCAGTATATGCGGCGGAAGATCCGCAATGTCTACGGTATTAAGAAATTCCGGGGTGAACTGTAGTGCTCCTTCCGGTTGATCTTTTATTGAATCAAAGCTATAGTAAAGTATAGATTCTCCCGGAAGCTTTTCAATAATCTCCGAATTTATTCTATTGACGTCCGCATTCAGAGGCTTTGTCTTTCATTGTTTCGTACTTTTGAGCAGCTATGCAATCCCCAAATACCTCTTGTATTAGGTTTCCTTTTGAAAGCAAATCTTCGGGAAGTTCAATTTCGTCCATTGAATTTGTAGGAATTTCTCCGTTCCCTAGCTTCAAGAGATATTCCGCGAATTCTTGCTCTTCTGAGTCTACACGCATGTTCTTCGTAAGTGAAAATATTTTGAAATGCCGCCAAGCATCGCTTTTTGTGATACACAGGTCCAAAAGCTCGCTCTTGTTTGCTCGGGGCTGGACAGGAAGACACTGTCGGAAATCTCCGCCGAGGACCATAATCTTTCCGCCGAAAGGTAAATTCTTGTTTCCGATGGCACGTAACAGCTGATCCATATTATTCAATCCATATTTAGGAAGCATGGATGCTTCGTCCATTAGAAAAGCATCAACCTTTGCGAGCTCGGTGGCTTTTACTGTTCCAGGTTTGATATTTGAAACTGCATCCGGAGACAGAGGAACTGGAAGACCAAAAGTTCTATGTGAAGTGCGGCCATCCGGAAGCATAATCGAAGCTATCCCGGTGAAAGCCATACATTTTACGTTATGACGTCGACCTCGAAGTATGTGATACAGTGTTTTGTAGACAAATGTCTTGCCGGTGCCACCGGGTCCATCAATAAAAAAACATCTCGTATCAGGGTTTAAATTTTCAGTTGCCCGAAGGATGGTGTCCACGATTTCTATTTGTTTTCCTTGAAGAAGACCGTACATATTTTGTCCAACAGCAGTCGACTCATCTGCGGTGAAATTTTCCTGAATTATTTCGCTGTGGTATCCGTCGATGTCATTCATTCCGAATTTCTTCACCCAATAACGAAAGTTCCTGCCCTCTGTTGCTTCTGTATTTAATTTATGGGCGATTATTCTATATGCTCGATCAATAGCATCTTCAACAGAACCACCTGTTTTTCTCGCTTCTTGGATGAAATCTAGGGCCAAATCTTCTTGAAACATTTCCCAAAGCCGTTTTGGGTTTTCCGGAGATCCCAGTATTAGAATTTGGGTGAAAAGTGTTCTCATGGCCCTCGGCGTTCTGGAAATCGCTGATTCGCGTAATCCTTCCACCCACTGTTGGTCATCATAAGTCAACCCTCGAGCTAGGCAAGCTTGCTTGTAGGTTGAGTAAGGGATGCCTTCTACTTTCAGACGACGTTGCATTTTTGACATGATAAAGAAGTAATCTCAGATGATACAATTCTGGCTGGGCAACGAAATTAAAGTTGTGATGCGGCCGATTACACGCAGTTGCCTAACCTGCGGCAGCCACTCACTGGATTTTCCTACCCACTTAAAGTGTTCTGGCATTTGCCAATAATAGTGGTAAAGGATTTCATCTTTAGAAGAATCTAAGTGGCCGCTATTTTCTTTTTGCTTCAAGAGTAGGTTGTGTCGAAAATAAGCTTCTAGCGTAGAATTCTTTTGACCGATATCTGCGAGATCTTCATGCGTTCAATCAATGCTTCCGACTCTGTACTGTTCTGGCAAATGAATGTCGAGACGCTGAACAACGTGGCTTTTCTTTTGAAGTTCGTTTTCGAAAAGTCTCCAGCAAGCTTCCGGAGGGGTGATACATCTTCCCTCGACGTATGCGTCTGCCTTGTCGTAAATTCGTTTTCTCTGATTTTCTACAATTTTGATCGACGCACAATCATGTCCCTTGTAAATATATTTGTATAAGTATTTGACGGCATGAATGCTTCCGACATACTCGACGTTGATGTGACAGTTGTATTTCTTCAACAAGTAAGCATTATATGGAACAATGTGTCTGTTGTCTCTTGTCACTCGTTTACCGTTGACCGTCTTGCGAAAGATTGCGATTTTGTCACAGAAATCTGGATTGAGCTCGTCTAGCCTTGGATCATATCGCCGTCTGTACTTTGGATTTTCATCATCTGCTATAGACGTGTCCTCTTGGAAATTCTTTGGAAAATTGAAACGGCATTTGATTTTCCCGTTCTTGTTAACCATGCAGGGTGATTCGGGATTCTGCTCTCCGCACGTATTGTGAATCATCCATTTGATGATTAATTCTCGCAGTTCCGGGTCTTCAGAGTCTTCTGGAATTTCTGCCGAAATAAAATCGTCCAGTTCTTGTGTGTTTCGAATTTTGTCTTCTGGTGACATAATTAAAAGCAGATGCATGTGTGGAAGTCCACGCTTTCTGAACTCGATGGCGTATACATAAGCAGCTATCTCCCCGAATATCTGCTTACTTTCAAAGTCTTTTATGAGTTCTTCAAATTTAAGTTTGGCCGCTCTAGCGACGAGGTCCGGACTGTCTTGAGGCTGCTGTTGTCGAACAGTGCCATCAGCAAGGACGATTTTGCATGCTTCTCTCATTTCTTTGCATTCCGGATTAAAAGTCGCAGTGACGAAGAAATGCGGTGGACCTTTTCTTCGAACAATTGCCATTGCATCTTCAAAACACTCGGTAAAATATCGTGTTGATCCAGGAAACGAAGAAGGTAGAATTATCTTCTCGCCAATTGAGGCGCTCTTTTTTTCGGAAAGTTCTTTTATGAAGCTGGTAACTGCGGTATAAGAATCAGCTAATATTTTATTTTGGTTGGCCTTTATTCATTGAATGGGTCGCGTTCCACTCGAATGTAAGTATCGACGAGATATTGTTGAAAGAGTCGACCACCGAAATGTAAGGCATTGAACATGATTGCACGCAGATCGATATCAGTTGTAGTATTTTCATGAGGTAGGTGCCTGGTTAGCTTAGGTCTAAAAGCGATCCAGTACTGAGCCATTTCCAGTCTCGTAAGATGCTGACGGCTCGTATGCGATTTCCGCAGTGGCAATTTCAGGGACCATCCAGGTGTGCCTTTTGGGTAAAAAAGAGGATAAGTGAAAGGCTCCACACGTTCGTCGGTATTTTTCAGTGTGATGATCTCTTTACCACGCTGACGTACCACCATTTCATTTTCAGGGAAGCTTTGATCGGCATCGAGTGTGATTACGGCGCAGACTCGTTAATTACAGGAATGTTAAATCTCTTGTAATCAAAGCCTTCGCGCATTGTAAATAGCAGACCGACATGCGGAGGCGCGATTCCTTTTGTAGTTTCGTGCTGATTGACTTCTTCCTCCACTTCTCGCATCATCATGAAACCTTGTGCGAAACGATTTTCTGTGAGTATGATTCTCTCTAGCAATTCAATTAAGATTCTGCTGATACCATGGTTTAGAGGATGTTTAATTCTTTCTGTTACAGCATCAGTGGGGTCCAAAAAGTACATTTGGCCATACTGTGCTCGTTCGAATTCACCATCATCATTCTGAGTTGGATGTACAGCCATGTTCATTTTATGATATACTTGGCCAGCAGCTACAAAAGTATAAATTCCATGACTGATTATAGTTCTGTCATCATCCATGTTAAAAGAAGCAAATGCAAAGCATGCATTTAAATTTCGTATTCTTTTGTGAAATTCATCTGAGAGGATATGAATTCGCAAAAAGAGACGTACCAGTTCATTTGGAAATCCTGGTTGATCTAGTTGAATGCGGCCATGCAAGCAACACTCACTAAATGAATCTCGCCCAATTCGGTTGGAAACTCGTTCTTCAGGAAAATGAAGGGCTTCACAATGACTACATGAGACATCAAAATTTCCCAAGCTTTGGTACGATACATCTCTATCAACTGCGCACTTGTACGTCGGTAAACGATTCTGATCTAATGCTTTCTTTCGTCTAGCATTACGACGTCGTTGCTCTTCAAGACGTTTGTCACGTCTCTCGATAGATTCTGATGCTCTTCGATGGGATTCACGCTGTTTCTTATCCTCCAGCCTCTGTGATCTGTGTTCTTCTGTTTCATTTGCACGACGTCGGACTTCTCGATTCCGTTTATCCTCAAGCCTCTGGGATCTGTGTTCTTCTGTTTCATTTGCACGACGTCGGACTTCTCGATTCCGTTTATCCTCAAGCCTCTGGGATCTGTGTTCTTCTGTTTCATTTGCACGACGTCGGACTTTTCGATTCCGTTTATCCTCAAGCCTCTGGGATCTGTGTTCTTCTGTTTCATTTGCACGACGTCGGACTTCTCGATGCCGTTTATCCTCGAGCCTCTGGGATCTGTGTTTTCTGTTTCATTTGCACGACGTCGGACTTCTCAATTTCGTTTGTCCTCCAAACGCTTGACGTGAACTTCTGACGATTCCATAGCTCTTCTTTTTTTTGACTAAACAGCGTATTTGTTCTAGTTTTTCTTCAGTCTGATAATTATTCATATTTGTAACAGCTTCAGCTATCTTTTCTATGCTTCTTAATTTGGTTTCTCGCATCGGCTTTAAGGATGCTGGATATTCATCAAAATCATCTTCATGTTTTAGAGTAGATACTTCCTTTCTTTGCTGTTGGAAGTTAAAATTTTTCCGTTTCATGGGACGTCCAGCAGACATAATTATTGTAGTTCAAGTCTAGAGCAACCTTTAAAAAGCAACGGGAAATGATTCTGGTAGTTGAGAATATAGATTCCACCGTAGTAATCGGCTTAAACTTCAATCGTTTCGAAGATTTTTAAAGTCTTTTGCAGATCTCAAGATTGACTTTCCATGTTCACAGGCTTCGACCTAAGAGCATCGTTATATAGCTTAGGATTAATTGCGAGAAAGTTTTGTGTACTCTGATTGGTTGAATTCTGTTTTCGAGATCATTCTATGGACTCTGATTGGTTAAATCACTTATCTAGACTCCAACTGGAAATTTCTAGAAAATTCTTTCAGATTCTGAAAGCCAAATTTTTCGCCAAAAATCGCCAAATGTCGCCAAATTTGGCGATATTTTTTTGCATTTGGCGCCACAAAATGTATTTTTACATTGTTAATCTTGAGAGTCAAATTTCAAGCTCAAATTTCATAAATTTAACCATTATTTCGCTCTATATTGCGAACTGTTGAAAAATGTTACTATATAGTATTGGTACAATGATATTTAAGAGAAAATTCTATTAACTCAGATTAGTTGAATAGTGTATCTCAGCTCTTATTGGGAATTTTTAGAAAATTCTTTCAAATCTTAAAAGCCAAATTTTCCGCAAATTTCTCCAAATATAGTCAAATTTCAATTTTCGCCAATAACAACAAACGTTTTGACATTGGTAATCTTGAAATTCAATTTTCCGGCACAAATTTCGCAAATTCCACCATTATTTCGCCAAATATTGCCAACTATTATGAAATGTTGCTACGTAGCCCGATTGGTCGAATTTTGTTTTCGAGAGCATTCTATGTTCTTTGATTGATTGAACAATATTTCTTGGCTCCCATTAGGATTATCTAGAAAATTCTTTCAGAATTTGAAAACCAATATTTTTGACTAATTTGGTATCGACCATTAATCGAATGTTCTCGAACATGGGACCCAGTCCAATGATCTTCAAGAACCCGAAAAGGACAGAAAACAAAATTTAGCCAAAATTGTTCGAGTCACTTTTAAATTGTGACCTAGCCCAATGATTTTCTCATGTCCGAAAACTATAGAATACAAAATTTAGTCAAAATTGAGCAAGTCATTTTCTAGATACAATTAGCGTGACCCACAATGACCCATAGATGATCCACTAAACGAATTGTCTCGAACACTTAATCTAATGGTTTTCTTGTAATCTAAAAATGTGGAATACAAAATTTGGTCGACAAAATTTGGAAATTTTAGTTTGTGGTAATCGTTAGAGCCTTTTTTTAAATAAAATTGGTTTGACCCATAATGACCCAATAAAGAAACACTTATCTGAATTTTTCAAACGTGTGACTCAGCCCAATAGTTTTATCGTGCCAAAAAAAAAAATGCTGTATGCAAAATTTCGTTAAAATCGATCCTTCCGTTTTTTAAGTATAACTAGCTTGACTCAGACCCTTTATGACCCAAAATGACCCAGTAATCGAAATTTCTCGAACATGAGACCTAGCCCAATAGTTTTCTCGTGCCAAAAAAATGTTGTATACAAAATTTCGTTAAAATCAATCCACCTGTTCTTTAGCTATAGCTTGACCATGACACATTATGACCCATCATGACCCACAAATGACTCTTATAATCGAAATCTCTCAAACATGTGATTTAGCCCATTAGTTTTCTCATGTCAAAAAACTGTTACATACAAAATTTCGTTATAATCGATCACGCCGTTCTTTAAATATAAATAGCTTGACCCAGACCCTTAATGAACCATTAAATTTTTTTCTCGAACATGTAACCTAGCCCAATGTTTTTCTTGTGCCCGAAAACCATAGAATGCAATTTTTAGGACGATATTACGGTGCCTCACTTAAGATCGACGTAGGGACTTACGATGTAAACAAAGCGCAAACGGTATTACGGTAACGACGTAACTTAAGGCAGCTCGAAAGCTGTCGTAAGTTTCAACACTAATGGATGCGCGCGCAACCACAACAAAAGTGACTACGGCCTCTGATTGGCTGAGAGCAAGAGGACTTACGCTTAAGACTTACGCTTATACGAAGTTACGATCGATAGCAGGAACGCCTATCCTACGATCGAGCGTAAGATAAGACAGAGCGAGGCACCGTAATCCAAGCCTTAGTCAAAATTGTGTCAGATCTCTAGATAAAAATAGCATGACCCACAATGACCCACTAACCGAATTTTCTCGAATATGTTACCTAACCCAATGGTCTTCTTGTAATCCAAAGCGATACAATATAAAATTTGGTCAAAATCGTTAGAGCCGTTTTTTAGATAAAAATGGCTTGACCCATAATGACCCCAAAATGACCCACTAATCGAAATTTTTCGAACATGTGACCCAGCCCAATATTTTTCTCGTGCCAAAAAACGATTGGATACAAAATTGCCTTAAAATCCATCCAGCCGTTCTCTAGATATAAATAGCTTGATCCTGACCTATTGTGACTCAAAATGACCCAGTAATCGAATTTTCCCGAACATGGGACCAAGCCCAATGGTCTTCTCGTGCCCGAAAATGGTAAAATCCAAATTTTTGCGAAAATCGTTAGAGCCGTTTTTGAGATAAAATTTACCCACACACACACACACACACAATTTTTGCTCGCATTATAGTATAAGATTATAAGATATTGCATTTCATATTCAAATCTGCACTAACAACAGATTTGAATATGAAATGCTTTTCTTTGGAAATTTTTTTGTTGCAATCTCGGTAAATTTCTATACAAATTGTAACTACAGAAAATTTTATCATATCAATCTCAATAGATTCCTATTCAATTGTTTTCAGATACATAAATATAAATAAATTATTATTGATTCCCAAAGAAATTTTTATATAATACAAATTTGATAACAGGCGTATCAGGCCAGTCAAATTGTCATAAATAGATGCAAAAATTCTGCTAGAAGATTTTATGTTTTTAAACTGTTTATAAGGATGCTAGTAACAAGAATTAATGGTTTTCCAACAAAATATCTCGAGGCTAAATTTTGTGGAGCAAAAAAAAAAAAAAAAAAAAAAAAAAAAAATTCGGACTTTTTTCAGTTTTTTACCTATAACTCAAAAATTATAAAAATTTTGCTAACCATACTCGATTACAAAAAGAAAGAGCATTAAATTCTCTACAAATTGCATACTAAAACTGTCTTTTTAAAGCAAATATTAAGCGCGCTACAACTTTCTAAAAGTGACTCTTTTTTTCAAATTTTGTGGAAAAATTGCAAAAACGGAAATTTGACACAATTTTTCATTATTTTATCCTCTTTAATGTAACTTATTTAAATTACAGGTATTTGTATGATAACAATCATGATGAATTACAAAGGTAACATTGTAAAAAAAATTAAGAACATTATAACTTTTTTTGCATTTATAGCTTTAGTGGAGAACATTAATATTAGGTATTTACAGGGATGAGATTTCCGCTTTTTTGAACACCAGTAAAATCTTAGAGAAAATGCTATATTCTTTAATCGAAACATTTTTGCGATTTAAGAGAACAACATTTTCTCTAAGATTATACTGGTGTCCATAAAAAAAGGGGGAAATCTCATCCCTGTATTTAACTGAATGTAAGTAAAAAATACTTAAGGTGACATTTTCACGTCCCCTCCTTCTGGATAAATAATGTCATCGACATTTTCGTAGTTGATCCCATTACATTTTTTACAAATTGCCGAGCATTTGAGTCTTAATTCATGAAAAGAACATGCTTTGCTGCATCCTTTTCTACAGCTACATGACACAACATGGAGAAAGGATTCAAGTGTCGGGTCTTGGCACATTTGAACTGGCTGAAAGAGATCCTGTGAGCCCACCCACATCCTACAGGAGGGATGTTGTCTCCTAGCCTAGCTTGTACCTGATGATAACATCGGAGAAAATGATGCTGCGCAGCCTCTCGTGTTGGTGATAGTCTTGCAAAATGAACTTTGCTTTTTTGTGGCAGATTTTGCAAATAACTGGAACCTGAAGGTGTTCAAATTCTGTGTGGTAGCTATGCATCCACTGTATAGTGCAATATGGAATTTTTTTCCAGCCTTGATGATTTCTTGACGGGTAGAACCTATTTTATTGAATACGCAGGGTATTTTTCCAAGCTGATCATGTTTTTTCGAAGTGTTACAATACTTTGACTTTCTTTGCCCAAAAAGAGCGGATGTTGTATCGCATCCACAGATTGCATGAGTGAAAAGAACATTGTTGTAATTGTATTTGAACGACATGGTTGAAAACCACTTGGTTTCGATGTTACCTCTTCCTGGCTTTTAGAAAAACAGATTTTTGTGCTGATAGCCTAAGCTCGTCATAATCACGAGAAGGTTAATGTCTTCTCCGACAATTACGACGCTTTCAAAAGATTCGGCTCTTGAAATGGCTGAGGTAACTATCATGCCATCAGCTTTTACTTTTGTCGGCTCAACTTACATTCTGTTATTTTGAAATTCTTGTTTTGAAATTTTTAATTTGTTTCAAGCAATGAATTAAAGCGGCTCTTGTTTCTGTCATTGGCTTGGTCAACAGATGATGCGGGACGACGCCCTCTTTTCTCTCCACTTGTTATAGATTGATCTAGTTTTACGCGACAAAAACTATAATACCATGCATCTGAAAGTCAGGTTCGCATCTGCAAGTCAGGTTCGTGCTGAATACACTCAATTACTTTTTGGGACCCTACATCCCCACGTTTTTCAGCAGCTTTCAAAAATGTAATTTTCGTTTCTAATTTCATTACTTTGTGAATCAAATTTCTCTTTGCGTAGGGCTTTTTTCGTTGTTTTTCGTATAAGTCACCGGGATTACCTTCATCTTATAAGAAGCAATTATCTTGAAGCTTGAAAGAAGTGCCTGATCTGAGGGACAAACTATAGTCTGTGTAGAATCTTCACCCCGACGAGCATATGCTGCTATCAATCTCTCATTCCCATATGTTTTTCGGCAATCATCCTGAATTCTAACTTCATTGCTACTTTTCAAAAAACTGATGAATATTACTTTTGATGAATATTACTTTGACGCTAAACGCTATGTTCAAAGAGCTTGGCAAGTCCATTCTGGCTTACAACGCGAGTATCACTATTTGAAGCCGTTTGGCAAATTAAACACAATTTTGGGTAGAGCTTACTCATTTTTCATTACTGCACGAGAAGAGATGCAATAAACTTAATAGCAGCATATTAGAAGAGTGCGTCTTTAACCCTTTCCGGCACACTGTGCCCGGTCTGGGATACCTAATTTTAATTCCAAACTTGCAAATGGCACCAATAATATTACAGTAAAATTTTTCTTTTACAATAAATGCTTAAATTAGAAGATTCAAAATATCTAAAAAATTCGTTTGTGAATTCCGGTGTAAGTCGATTATTTCTCATTTTACATCCGATTTTGCCGGTGCCGGAAAGGGTTAAAAAAGAACACGTGCATCTGAACGAAAGCGGCTCAGGAACGTCACTGACCACAATCTTCCATCTGCATTCCCTTTTTTTCTTATCCCCAGCCCTCCCTCCCTTTGTAATTGTTTTCTTATAGGGTTTCTAGAATTTGTGCATCTTCTACCTGCCTTTCTTAAAACTTTCATTTTTCATCAATCAATAGGTCTATTTAATTTTCATTGTTAGCGATGAAAAAAAGTTTTTTGGGGATGGGAGGCGAAAAATAGGTCACTTTATGCAAAGTTAAAAAAAATGACATTTGCAAAAAACTACAGTGCGCTTAGTAATGGGTTTAGAAAAACGTTTTTATAACAAAATATATAGAGAATTTAATGCTGTTTCTTTTTGTAATTAAGTATGTTACGCATAAAGTTTATAATTTTCGAGTTACAGGCAAAATACTGAAACCATTTTTTTACTTACATTAAGATAAATACCTAATATTAATGTTCTGTACTAAAGCTCTAAATACAAAAAAAGTTACAATGTTCTTAATTTTTTACAATGTTACCGTTGTAATTCATCATGAATTTTATCATGCAAATACCTGTAATTTAAATAAATTACATTAATAACAATAATAAAATAATGATAATAAGGATAAAATAATGAAAAATTGTGCCGAATTTTCGTTTTTGCAATTTTTCCACAAAGTTAGAAAAAAAGAGTCACTTTCAGATAGCTGTAGCGCGCTTAGTAATGGCTTTAGAAAAATAGTTTTGCTATGAAATTTGTAGAGAATTTAATGTTCTTTCTTTTTGTGATTGAGTATGGTACGCAAAAAATTTATAATTTTTGAGTTATAGGCAAAAAACTGAAAAAAGTCCGATAATTTTGTGGTTTTTTGGCTCCACAAAGTTTAGCCTCGAGATATTTTGTTGGAAAACCATTAATTCTTGTTAATAGCATCCCCATAAACATTTTAAAAACATAAAATCTTCTAGCAGAATTTTTGCATCTATCGGCCCTTTTTTCTGACAATTTGACTGGCCTTATAAGTACTCTTTGATAAAAACGATAGAAATGGGCGGTCCTTGAGAATTTTCCATAACAAATTTTCCAAAATTTGACGTTCGACATTCAGTGACTTTCGAGATATTAGCCAATATTAATCGGGACATTGACTGATATTTGTGTGCTAACAACTACAGTGGTGCTCAAAATTATAAGGACAACGTAAAAATCGCCAAATCTTGGTTACATTTCGCCGGACACTTATGCAAATTTAATGGCTGGAAACCAATGAAAAATGAAGAATATTTTTGTAAGTTTTTATGGAAATATGTGGAAAATTCATATTCATAAAATGTATTATGAATTTATACAGCTATATGATATGGACAAAATTATAAGAACAACTGTATTTTTGTGATCTAAAAAGTAAAATTTGCATGTTTTTTGCTCTGCACATTGAACTTCCTGACGGTATAAATGCCTAGTAAGCATTTGGGATCATCATATTCTGTACAGTAGAACCCCGATCCATCGTTTTTCAAGGGGTACGAGAAAAAAAAAAAAGATGAATGCCGGAAAACGATGAATGCGGATTAATTTCAAAATACGAAAAAACACAAAATTTATGCCTTAATAATGCATGCAATGTATACAGTACATTAATAAATATTAATTTGTTGCTAAACTGTAAAAGAAATAAATCGAAGGTATAGAAAATTGATATTTATTTCATAAAAAATCTATACATATATATTTTGCTTTTTTGTTCATTTTTTCAAATCAAAAAGTAAATTTTCAAGATATACAACTCTTTCTGGTCATTTTCTGTAATTTCATATCCGTATATAAAAGTCCATACAGTTTCAAAAGCTGTAATTGCCTTAGACAGAGTTAGAACTATGATGGTTCATCTTCATCGGCATGAGCGTTATCTTTGCAATTATTTTAATTTTATGCATTATCACACATTTCTCCTATGTTTAGGACACTACTTGTCGCAAAACCTTGATCAGTGGAAACACAATCGCATCTTCTGCTATATACAACCGCTCTTCATCTGCACTATTGTCACCATTATCAACACAAACAACTCAAATAAATTCTTTAAGGATAAAAGAAGTAATTCCAGTTTGTGTTTTATATGAATTCACATGACTTTCAATTTTATTTCGGTGAGAAGAAAATTTTTACAACGATGAATGCGGGAAAACGACTTTTTGAAGAACGACGAATGCGGGAAAACGACTTTTTGAAGAACGACGAATGCGGGTTTCGTTAACATTATTTCAGTATAGTTTGTGCAGGGACCGTAGAAATAAAACGATCAATGCGGGAAAACGATGGATGCGGGAACGATAGATCGGGGTTTTACTGTATTTCAGTCATGCCGCTAGATACAAAGTTTTCGGGGTTTGAGAAAGGGAATGTGGATGCATTTAAAAGTTCGGAACTTTCTGTACGCCAAATCTCGACAAAGCTTAATAGATTAAGAACGGTTATTTACAATTATCTTAAAAATCTCGGTGAATATAGACGGCAAAGACATACACGGTTTCTGTACTGGAGAAAATGATGATAACAAGTTGAATGTACATTCTGCCATTGCAGAATTCAGTTTCGCCTCCGACTTAAAAAAAAAATCGATAGGGTTCTTTAAAAGGGCGACCCCGTTTAGAATGCAATGAACTAACTTCATTTTTGTTGTGTTTATCAATATAATGGCAAACAGAACGGCGTGAAATACCCAACTGATTAGCAGTTTCTCTCTGAGTCATTGGAATTGCGGAATAATAAAGAGATACAATTTGACGCGCTACTTCTTCATTGACCAGATTCATCAAAAACGGAGTTTTTCTTTAGTTTAAACGCTTTTTTATAGACGCTGAGAAAAAGGAAATGCATTTTAACAATAAAACGAGTGGAATCCCATCGAATTTGACGAATGAAATATTTAAAAGACCCGATCGATTTGGGTTAAAAAAAAAGCAAAAGTTACATTATTGAATCAATATATAATAAATATATTTCCAAACTTAATGTCAAGTTTGCCAGTTACAATTCTGCATGCAAATATTCGCAGTTAAAATTATTCTTCAGTTAAAATTGTAATCTGAGTGCTGGCGAAATCCCGAAACTTTATTTTATATGCACTCATAAAAATAAAAAAAAATAGTTTTATTTAAAAAAAAAAAAAAAAAAAAAAAAAAAAAAAAACTAATTTTATTTTTATTGTGACATTATTTTCACTAACTGAAGTCATCTGAAAATAAAATCTCAATCTCAGTGTTCATAATGAAAAGAAACATTGGAATGTAATATCGTTATGAGTAAAAATGCCATGTTTTAAATAGTGACGTCATTTTCTCTTCAAATGTTTTTTAAAAGTTACTGTTATTTGTAATATGAAAAAGGCATCCGTAATAATATTGTAATTCCCATTTATCTGGTTGCTGAATGGCATCATTTTCCTCATTTGAAATTTTTCTTTAGACATTAATTTTTATCATAAATTATTTTCGGTTATTTTATTTACATTATTATTATTATTTCTCAGTAAATATTTTTTTTTTACCTCAATTAGTGCATAATTATACGCAATCATTTTATTGTGGTTAAATATTACGAAAACAATTGACTTTTTTCTTTTAAATGCAAGGACATGTTCACTGATGAAATAAAGGTTCTGACTCGTGGAAAGTGATAATGGAAAATAAATTTTTATTATCGAGAGAAAAGCTAAACTGAGTTGCCACCATATTTAAGAAATATCGTAAAAAAGCATTTAAAATCAAAAATAAAATATAAAAATGGAAATAAATTAAAAAATAGCTAAAATGGGCACAACTACAAATAAATAACTTTCATTTAAAAAAATAATTATCAAAATCGGTTGAGTAGAAAATTCAGGACTGACGACACGACATTTTTTAGCTTGTCTGAAAGAAATAGCATCTATACTATTAACCGCAGTAAACGTCTGTCTGTCTGTCTGTCTGTACCGCTAAAAACTTTTCTCAACGGCCGAGTGGAGTGGCGCTCTGGGTGTCTATCGACTCGGGACGATTCGGCCTTTTGTGATAAAGAATTTCGAGAAAATCGCCCGGTAATTACCCGAGATATTAATTAAAAACTACCCGGGAAACGTGACAAAAAATCCAAGTTCCGAGACGGATCTCTGACGGAGCTCTCCGGTCGAAACTAGCTTTCTGCGGATGAAGAACCACAAAGGTGTCGAAAATACGAAAATTAAGGAGTTCTATATAACGTCGCATCCGCGCTGCAGATTCACGGATTTTAAAACAAATTACATATTCTTGAAGGAAATTTAAAGACCTTTCTGACGGTCTATTTGGTTTCAAGAAATACGAACATTAACCTTTTGAAAAAACTTTTTCCCGAAAGCTTTCATTTTCCATTTTTCTCCGCAGAATTTTCGACCGAAAACTATCGAATTTCAAAACGATTCCATCCTTTTTAATTTTGGAGGCACGACAAAGAAAAAAAATACCCCCTCAAAGACGCTTCTGTCTAATTTCCAACGGTGTGTTTATTTTTGAAATATTCTAATATTAACACTTTGAAAAAAAATCGAGAAAAAGAGTCTCCGATCGTACAATTTTGTTTGCTTTTTCGACACTTTTTCCGCTCATATTTATATGAATAAAATCCCTAATTTTCAATATTTCTTTTCCATCTTTATATACCTCTTAGTGAATACATCGTTTTGAGTTGTGTCAAAATTTCAAAAAGATACAACGGTTAGAAGTATTTTTAAATCTGTAAAAACCGCGAAATTACGGCGCAAAACGGGCGATTTTTTTTTTCTGCCATATTTTTAGGTAAAAGTAGCCCTTAAATCCTGTATTCTTCAATGATCTTTATATGTGTGTTTGTGGTACTGGTTTTACACCTTGCATAAAATTTTAAAAAAAATCGGGAGGCCGTAACTGTATTTTAAATAATATAATAGGCGAATTTTTTAATTTAAATTATTAAATGTGAAAAAGGAAAAAACTAAAAATTAAAATTTTTGTACAAAATATGCATATTTTTACACGAAAATTATACTCGAGGTTTTTTTCAAAGTATGTAATAGTAATACATTGCGACCTCACTAATCCGACACTCGGTAATCCGTATATTTTTAAAATATCGTTAGAGAACATTATTGCAAATAAATACATTTTAAAATTTGACATTTCTTTAAAATCTTCATAAAAGCAGTTAGAGAATACCATGGTACAAGTTGCATCACTATTTTGAAACGATACAACAGTTAGAAGTATTTTTAAATAAATAAAAACCGCGAAATTACGGGGAAAGAACGAACTCCTTTTTTTTTTTTTTTTTTTTTTTTTCATATTTTTAGGAACAACTTTTACTTAATTTCAATATTTCCTTAAAATCGGCTAATATCATTCTTGGTAATCCACTCAGCGGTTAGAAAACGCAAGTGTGCACCGGGCCTTAGAGAGATTATTTTTTTTCAGAAAGGGGCCGCTAGCGGGCGAAGCTCGCTAGTAGGAGGCTAATAAAGCAAGTTTGCTAAAAAAAAAAAATAAAAAATAAAAAATAAAAAAAAACATCAACAGATATAAAATGTGAATTGTACTTAGAATGCAGTGCTCCGACTGTTCAATATGTTATACAAAAAGAAAAAAAAAAGCTTTGCTGTGGGAAACATATATCATGACCGCCTCTTACAAAAGTTCATAAAAGACTGGGGATGGAGTTTGCCAATAAAATGCATTACTATGGGGAAAAGTTGGATGATGTTGTCTTATCCAACGAGAAAAAACTTAATTTGCATGGATCAGATGGTTTTTTCTACTTCTGGTATGATCTGCATAGAGAATAAGAAATTTTCTCAAAGCATGTAGTATTGGAGGTGGTTCAGTAATGGTCTGGGGAAGTTCCGCAACTGGCGGAACTACTTCAATAGTTTTTGTGCATGATAAAATAAATTCTAAGAGTTATGTTGATGTATTGGACGATATTTTTTTAACCGGAAGCACTGTTAATAACGAGTGGAAGCTATTTTTTCCGGCAGGACAATGCCTCAGTACTTGTTTCCCAAACTTCAAAATCGTGGTTTGATGTTAATTTAGTGAAACTGCTTGATTGGCCGTGCAGAAGATCTGATCTGAATCTAATGGAAAATCCGTGAGACATTCTGGCAAACGAAATATACAACAATAGTATACAATATGAAAACAAGCAAGAACTCATGTCCTCCATCAAAAAAGCCTAGTAAAAAAATACCAAAAACGTTCCAACAAATCCATGAAGTCATGACTGATAAAACTGGTTAAGAAGCATAAGGAGATTATTAATTATTTGTCTGTTTCAGGCAGAAACATTCATTGTCGTTATAATTTTGTTCAATTTTTACAATGACATATTTTATTTTACTTATGACAAAACATTTATATTTTGCATTTTCCTATGTTTTGCACTCTACAATGGTTTTTAGCATAAAAAAGCATTTTATGTATAAATTTCCCTTTAATTAGTTCAGAAATAAAATTTTTCATTGCAATTTTTAATTGTTTTTATAATTCTGAACACCACTGTATAGTTTAACCAAACGACTGAGACTGTCGCACATATTACTGTTAAATATTTCATTTAAAAAAAGTTAAACTCACACCAGATATTCTGTGCAGAAATATTTTATAGAATTTTTCTAGCATGGTTTAGCTTCATCTCGCCGATGCCTCCAATTTTATGTTATTCATGGAAAATCGTTAGCGTCATTAGACAGCAAGCGATTTTAAACAAGTTTAAGTAACATAAGTAAAATTGTCAAAATCCAAAATCATTATAATTATAATATACTTCCAAACGAGTGCTGGATGTGGATGTGTTTCTTGATGGCAGAGTAATTTCATTTTTAAAAATAGTCGCCAGTTGCAGACTTGGATCAATGGCAACTGCAATTGATAATCGTTGCTTGGCCACCAGGGACCAGGACCGTAGCTAAGGGAGGGGGGGGGGGTCAACATTTAACTCCTAAAACATTTTGAGCCTTTCCTGGAAAAGATTCCTAGATCACTAAATGAATTTTTGTTCTGAAAATCCAAATGAAATTCTATTCAAAAATCTAATTTAGTTTTGAGGCCCTTTCACAGTTTTGCAGAAATACTAAATTATAAATAAAGTAATTGTTTCAATAGTCGCGCATCCTATTTGCACATATGAAGCTAACATGTTGTTTGAATTTTCACTAGTTATACCTCGAATTTTTCATTCTGCATAATATTCTTTTCTTGAAAAAAAAATTAAGCTATTACAAACAGTTTAATAAGAAACATAGTACCTACAATGTAAATATGGTCTAATTTATCTTTCTACGTCAGAGAAAGAGAAAATATAAGCACCCGTACATGTTCTTGAGCCCCACTCGGCACTCCTCCTCCATTATTCACTTGTAGCTACAGCCCTGTTGAGCACTGTTCTTATAATAGAAAAGTCAATTGGGAACTCTAGAAGCTTTTCAGTCTTTTATTAAACACAGATTACAATTTACTGCATTGAAGTATTTATTTGATTGCTTCTGTTACTTATATGATTATTAACTATTGTAATTTCATTAATGTATTAGCTTGTTATGTGATTACTTCTAATTAAACTAGTCTGTTTCTCAAAATCTGACGTTTATTGCTTTTATACTGCTACTGAACATTGCATTACAGAAATATAGCATTAAAAGTTGTTATCTAGGATTCAAAAGCTGGTGCAATATAGCATCCGCCAACCCTGCCATTATTCACGTCCAAACCGTCCATGTCTTTAAGGGTTAATATCTCGAACAGTCACCGATGATTTATTTTTCAAAAATCATTATTAACAATGCTTCTGCTATTATAAATACCGTTACAGCGATCCTCAACACCTTTGCTGAATGTCCTTTTCTCAAAAATTTTGTGATCTAAAGTTATCGCTATAGTTTTTCTAAAAGATTTAAATTAACGTCTACTACCTCTATTTTTTTTCATAGTTTTTTTTTCAGTAGATTCGGAAATAGAGGAGGAAGGGAGACGTATTTTCCCATTGCATTTTTATTTTATTTTATTTTATTTTATTTTATTTTATTTATTTATTTTTTTGTTTGTTTGTTTGTTTAGTGTTACGAACAAAAGCTTTCACACGATATACAAAGAATTTTTTTTCAAGCAACTTAATTAGCCACTCTACATTTTTCCTAAATGTATTTCTAAATGTTTCATAATCTGTAAATATGTGGATCAACAGTCTTCATTACTTCCCCCAATTTGAACTTTCCATGTTCCATAGTTTGCGAGTAAAATGGGTGTGACAGACAGATATATGAGTGATCTTATAATGAATCCGTTATTACTTTTTAAGTACGAAACTATATAAAAAGTGTAAAATAATTGTCTATGTTTGCAGGAAAAAAATATATTTTACTCATTTTATTGAAACATTTTGGCTGGAAATAGTCGAAACATATTGAGTGAAATGATCATATTGGCAAGCAATAACACATTAATATAAGTGACATAGTCATTCTGTAACATTTCAGCAATTGAGTGCCAAATTTCACCTTGCAGAAAGCGCCTAAAATATGTTCGTTTTAAAACAATTAGTTTTTCTTAAACTAATCGCATGAATTTTATGAAAATTTGTATTTAAGCTAATTGAAGAGTGTACAATATATTTATGGAGTCAAACTTGGGTACTGCTATTAAAAAGAAAAAAAAGGGGGGGAGGGGGGTTGATATCTAGGTACTTCTCTAAACAAATTTTAAATACATTATTTAAAAGTAGCCTTTGCTTCCAATAGTTCGGCACCAGTAACATTCTTCTGCAATAATTTATTGCAGACTTAGTTGGAGGTGCTTACTTTTTATTTTCCATGACTGTACATGTATGTTTTTAATGCAATTTTTTTAGAGAATTTTTCGTAGAAAAATCTATTTCCTAATAATGTAAAAATTATCGAAACAGTGTCCTTATCCAGTAATTAAATTAATTCGCAATTGGAAAAGATATTCTGAAAACAATAATCATCAAGAATATTTCTATATTGTCACTAATAAATAGCGATAAAAGTCGCAGTTGTTTTTGGCGCAGTTTAACAACTGAGATAATCACATAAATAGTCGTATTAATGACGAAAATAATCATACAATTATTTAACTCACACCAGATATTCTGCGTAGAAAATATGTGAAAGAACTTTTCTTGTGAAAACTTAACCGGCCGTTCGAAGTCTCCACTTCAAACATTTTTAAGCAAGATCGTATGCGTCTTTAGACGGCATGCGATTTAAAATAGACATTGAAGAACAGAAAGCCAGTAGCTTTAAATCCATTATCGCCCCATTTCGAAACCGAAGTTACCTAAATTAGATTAATATACCCGTTTTATATCTCAGTCTGTAGGTCCTCGTCCTCACCCACAGGTGTTGCAAGCAATGTGAACATTGGGTGACTATTGCATGAGAAATCATCAATCCAATTCAGGTCGAGAACTGGCCCTACTAAAGTATAAACAAGTTGGAAATTGCACGTGAAGCGTAGCAAATGACGTCGTACGATAACGAAGTTTTAAAATACAGTAGACTCCCTCAAATCCGCACAGCTTGGGACCAGGGGTTGTGCGGATTTTAGAATTTTGCGGAAGTCTGGCATTTGCTTTGTTTGCATTTTTTAAACAGTAATTTGAATGTAATTAATAGTGCATTCGGAAATATAATGAATGCTTACAATATAATAAGATATTAAAATAAGTAATGAACTAAAAATAAAAAAAAATTAGATATATTTTTTTAAATGATTAAAGTTCTAATTGCAAAGGTCAAGTTAATCAATAGTGTATGATTAAATATTCATTATAAAGATTAATACTTTTCCAAAATTATTCAACAAAACTTGCCTCATAAAAGTACATTACTAATTCACATAAAAATCATAAAATAAGGATTTTTTTTTTTTCAAGTTTAGCCAAGCTTAACCAAAATATCTTGATAATGCAATAAAATATAGTTGGTAAGAAGATTGTAATTACCAGTAATATCTTGAAAATTTTCAAAAAAATATATATAAAATAAAATAAAATAAATTCCTTTAAAAAAAAACATGAATAGAGTATTTTTAAGAAAATTACAAATTAAAAAATATATGAAAATCATACAAAACTAAAAAAAAAAAAAAAAATCAAATTTTGTCCCAATATCCAAATTGAAATTTTTATTGTTAACATCCATAAAATATGTGCGGATTTTAGAGAGTTGTGGATTTCTGGTTTGCGGATTTGAGGGAGTCTACTGTATTCAGATCTTGCTGATATAGTAGAGCGTACTTTGGATACAGTATAGTGGTCGAAATCTTTGTGTTCTTGTAAATATGCAGGAAGTAATTTTTATTATACTTCAGTAACGTATATCTTATTCATAAAATGTGAAGTAGTTTAATATAATTAAAACACCCCCCAAACAATGTTTCCCCGTATAACATTATTTAGTGGAATACATTTGTGTGGCCCAGTAATTTAATAATAAATATTCTTTGCATCACAGATTGTACAAAATGTATTTTTAGTACATATTTCATAGATTCATGTCGATTCTGTTATGTTCAAATGAGTGTAACACCATTACAATGTATTTGGAACTTTTTTCCCCATTGATCGTAATGTAACGGAATACTTTTGATTGTCCCTGTAATTGATCTATCCATCCGATTTTCATAACATTTGAAATGACTCGACAAAATTATGTAATAAATATACGTTTTAAATTTCAAACGATTAAAATGCATTTGAAACTTTTTTCCCCATTGACCGTAATGTAACGGAATCTTTTTGATTGTCCCTGTAATTGATCTATCCATCCGATTTTCATAAAATTTGAAATGACTCGACAAAATTATGTAATAAATATACGTTTTAAATTTCAAACGATTAAAATGCGTTTGAAACTATTTTCCCCATTGACCGTAATGTAACGGAATCCTTTTGATTGTCCCTGTAATTGATCTATCCATCCGATTTTCATAAAATTTGAAATGACGCGACAAAATTATGTAATAATTATGTATTTTAAATTTTAAACGATTCGGTTGGGTAGTTTTTGCGTTGTTACATGCGGACGAACAGACAGACAGACGGACGGACAGACAGACGGACAGACAGACGGACAGACAGACGGACAGACGGACGGACTGAGCGACAACAATAGGTGCTACGTATTTACATAATTACGAACGCACCTAAAAAGAAAAAATACTTTATTTATAAAGTATAATATAAAGATTATGGCGTGAATAATTTCTTCTTTTGTCAGTATAGCTTTCTTTATATAAATTTTAATGTTTTTTATTATGAGGATTTCGAAAAGCAGGGGGTTGAAGAAATATTCGTACTTGGAAGGGGGCAAATTTGTTTCTAACTTCGTTAATGTTTAGAAAATAAAGTGTACATTAGTAGGACTGAGAAATGTACGCCTACAGGAGTTGCGAAAATTGCAATTTTTTCATTTAATGTGTAATGTTTGATAAAAAAAAAAATGTTTTGGGGCTGCTTAATTAAGATTTTGAATTGTTTAACACTAAACGTTAATTTGATATTTTATTTATTTTATTTTATTTATTTAAACAATTTGAAAACAAGAAAATAAACATTTATTTGAAAAAAAAATAGTAAAACAACGCAAAAATCTGTTGAAGAAATTTGCTATTTTCGTTTTTTTTTTTGTTTTGTTTTTTTTTTGTTTTTTTTTCGAAGCTTTTGCACTTTTAATAATTTTCAAATTTTAACAAGGAATACAAATGCGAGTGTAAAACATTTTCTTCCATTTGACGTCCTCCCGTTGTAGAGTCAAAGACAATAATCATTTCTCTTCTTGGTTTTGTATTAAGTTTTTATTTTCATATTCATTGTCTCTTTCATCAGCATTGTTCACAACGTTGCTTAAAATGCTACTATCAATGCAGTGGCGTAGCTACAATGGGTGACACCCGGGGCGGATGTAAATGATGTCACCCGCATTTACCATGGTGTCACTCCTCCCCCCCCCCCCCCACGCCCCATCCATCATATTTTTTCAATCACAATTCTACGTTATTACAATAAATGACGATGCCATTCTTTATTTATCTTTCGTCCTCCAGCATAAAAAGAAAACCACAGGGGCGATTCATAACTCAACTTATAATCGGCATAAGTCCATGCCGTGTCTATATGTAGAAAATAAATCTTTCTTTAAAGTTTGCTTTCGCCAGCCATTCGTTGGATAGGTTGGTTTTTGTATTTTGGTGTACATCTTATTTAGAAAAATTCACTTTCTCCTAGGGAAAAAAATTAACCCTGCTGCGTCGTAAGCTAGAATTTTCATTTTATTTCAGAATTCTTTTCCAGAGTCTTATAAGATAATATATACATAGATTTGCAAAAACAGATTGGGTGTCACCACTTAGAGGGTGACACCCGGGGCGGACCGCCCCCTCCGCTTTCGCTTGCTACGCCACTGTATCAATGGAACGATAAGTAACGATAAGATTAGTATGCATCTCCAACACGTCAAAGAGAGTTAAATTTTCTTCGATACTTCCACGCATCTTTATTTTTCGCCATTTCTTCTTTTAAAAGAAAATTTTAAAAAATAAAAAAATGAGTTTGAAGGTCTTTTGTGTCTTTAAAATCTGAGAAAACTGAATCGCTATGAGTTGCAAACAATTCTGCTTTAGATAGATTTCAGTCTAAGCAAATAAATTATTATGGTATTTTTAAATATTTTTCGATATAGACAGATTCTGTCTTCACTGGTTATTGTGTATTAAGTTCTACTCGATGCAGACTAACGGATAGCATGATACGAAAAGAAATTCTGCAGCATGAAAAATCGCCGCATTTGGCATCGCACGAGATGATCATGCGGGACTGAATCTTGGATATCTTAAAAAATCAGGACATCTCGCGTAAATCGAGGCGCCTGGAAACACTATGTATAAGTAAGAAGTCACTGTTTAAAACAGACTTTTCTCTGGGATCTTGCGATTCTGTCTTAACAAGTTTTACAGTAAAAAAACAATAAACATAACTGTTGTGTTTGGAGAGATAAGAGAAACACTTATTTATTGTTTCATCTCAGAAGTAGGCTAAGTGATCGTAATAATTTTGTGAGGGACATTGCGATGAATGCGGGCCAGCAAACGACCCAACCATGCTACCATTATAGTACTCTTAAATTATAACAATCTTTAACCATGAAGAATAAAAATTCAAAGCAAAGTTGTAAGAATAAAAATGATAAAAATAAAAGTTACCTGTGATTTTTTTTGGGTGTTGAGGAACAAAAATCCAGTCAGACAAGTGCACAGGAATCAAGACACAAATTGATGAAGATAAATATTTTTTATTTATGATAACTTGCGAGCTTTGAATATTTCTTTATATATATATAAATATATTTTGTTTTTTGTGTACATTAAATCATTTACTTTGTTGCAAAATTTTTCACAATGGTGTTATTTTACGAGTTGACATATTCGAAAATATAATTCTTCTTCATAAGGTATTCTTATATGTATCTTTATGGCAAGAATTAAACATTTTTCTTGATCGAAAACAAAGATAATATCATTTTTCAGAACATCAATTATATATATTTTTCAAAAAATATGTTTGAAAAACTTCACACAGAGATATATCAATATTTGCTCCTGGGGCGCCGTTCCATATTCAAAATTTATATATATTTTATGGCCAAATGATAATATGATGAAGAGATTATGAGAAAAAAACTTTATGAAAAACACGTCAAAAATAACATTAAAGGATGACAAAACAAGCATTTTCACAGACGTTATATACGCACCACATTGGCGTGATCTTTTTCCGATGCAAATTTGACGAAAACTTAGTTTTCACATATAAATAATTTTTATATATTTTTTAACATGTTCTATAATTCTAAAACGGAAATAATAATAAATAAGTAAAATAAATTAACAAATATAGAAAAAAAATTATATCAATTAAAAAATAATAATAAATGTAGCCGATTTATCGCGTGAGGCATAAAATCTCCATTTTGTTCCAATCGCGCCAATGTGGTGCGTATATGACATCTGTGCTCAAGCGTTTAAACACAGCCTTAAATCTAATTATAATATATCAGGGTAATCGCAATTTTAGAACGTTTATTTATCGTACAGGGATAGTGGTGTTGCCTTAGAAAAATATATACAGGGTGATTCTAAATTGTTTTTACAAAAAAAGAGGGGTGATAGTACACATCAAGACAAACAATATTAAATCGGAAACCAAGGGTCCCAAACGTTTCCCAAAGGGTGTAGCCACCATTAAAGTTTAGGGTCCAAAATTTCAAATAAACATAAAAAACGGAAAAAATTGGTCAATTGATTTGTGTTTTTTGCTTAAACTATTCTTTTTGTCAGTATTTTCTTGAAAATAAATTACAACGATTAATTTCAAAAAATGCCGATAGAGGCCGCATTAGATTTTGGAGTAACGAACAACTATTTTTTGCCGTTATTTTTTGCATCTCATTAATTGTTTTCGGAAGCTTAGACTTAAACATATACTTTCGCTCAAAATCTGAATCGTTGGAAGTAATTAAGTAGTGCAAAATTGAACTGTGTTCGAGGGGGAAAGAGAGTTAAATTTCAACTACTGAACACAGTTCAGTTTGCGCTTCTTAGCCCCTCCCAACGATTCAAAATTTGAGCTCAAAATTTAAGTCTAAGCTTTTGCAAAAATTTAATTAGATACAAAAAATAACGGTTAAAAATAGTTGTTGATTACTTTAAAGTTTAAGGCGCCCTCTAATGGAATTTTTTTTAATTTATCTTTAAAATTTATTTTCAAGGAAATAATGACATAAAGTATAGTTTTAGCGAAAATCGCAAACGAATCGACAAATTTTTCCGTTTTTTAGAATCATTTGAAATTTGAACTCCCCCCCCCCCCCCTGAACACAGTTCAGTTTGCGCTACTTAACCATTCCCAACGATTCAGATTTTAAGTTCAAAGTTTAAGTTTATGTCTAAGCTTCTAAAAAAATTTAATGACATGCAAAAAATAACGGTAAAATGTAATTGTTCGTAATTTCAAAGTTTAAAGCGCCCTCTATCAGTATTTTTCGAAATTTATCTTTATAGCTTATTTTCAGGACAATAGAGCTCATCAGTGTGACGTCACAGACAACTCAACACCGCATTTCCATGGTAACTGGGTCAATATAAACCGAGAGAGTTTAGAGTGTGATAGAGATGCACTATATACCATCAAAAAGGCTTTCAATATGAAATTAGATATCGTTCAAAGGCTGAAGTCATTGAACTGGGTGACATTTTAAAAGCGATTCGTAAGTGTTTGGGACGAATTGTAACTTGTTTAAATCAGTTTCAGGGTTGAATTTTTAGCTTCACGATAAAACAACACATTTCATCTCTATCTTTTCTGAACTCTGTGGTTTGTTTTGAACCAATTTCTGGAATTGTGACGTCACCACCGATGAGCTCTATACTGACATAAAGAATAATTTTAGTGAAAATCACAAACCAATCGTCTATTTTTCCGTTTTTAATGACTATTTGAAATTATGGACCCTAAATTTCAATGGCGGCTATTTCCTTCGGAAAACATTTGGGACCCTTGGTTTCATATTTAATATTAATTGTCTTGATGTGTAGTGTACTATCACATCTCTTTCTTTGTAAAAACAATTTAGAATCCCCCTGCATATTGGAGCAGCGTCGATCACGATAATTTTGCCCCATTACTTTTAAAATCGGTCCGGTAAATCTGAAGATTAGTCCTCTAGAAGCAAACGAACGTACAAAAAAGCCATATGCTAAAATCGGATTTCATTTATTCCTAGAAAAATGAAGCCAAGGATATTTTCTGATTTGTTTGTTTGCCCGCCAGAGAAATACCTGTCGTATACCATACAGGGTGTTTCTAAATTCATGGTCCAAACTTTAAGGGGTGATAGTACACATCAAGACAAACAATATTTAAATAGGAAACCAAGGGTCCCAAAGTCTTCCGAAGGAGATAGGCGCCATTAAAGTTTAGGGTCCAAAAATTCAAATGATTATGAAAAACAGAAAAATTGGTCGATTCGTTTGCGGTTTTCACTAAAATTATTCTTTATGTCAGTATTGTCTTGAAAATAAATTATAAAGATAAATTTCAAAAAATAACGATAGAGGGCGCTTTAGACTTTAGAGTAACGAACAACTATTTTTTACCGTTATTTTTTGCATCTCATTAAAGGTTTCGTAAGCTTAGACTTAAACTTAAATTTTGAGCTCAAAATCTGAATAGTTGGAAGCAGTTAAGTAGCACAAACTTAACTGTGTTCAGAGGGTTTTAAATTCAAATGATTATAAAAAACGGAAAAATTGGTGGATTGATTTGCGGTTTTCACTAAAACTATTCTTTATGTCGGTATTTTATTGAAAATGAATTATAAAGATAAATTTCAAAAAATGCCGATAGAGGGCGCTTTAGACTTTGGAGTAACGTACAACTATATTTTACCGTTATTTTTCGCATCTCATAAAATTTTCTTAGAAGCTTAGTCATAAACTTAAATTTTGAGATGAAAATCTGAATCGTTGGGAGTGGTTAAGTAGAGCAAACTGAACTGTGTTCAATGGGGGTGGGGAGGTTCAAATCTCAAATTATTTTAAAAAACGGAAAAATTGGTCGATTCGTCTGCCGTTTTCGCTAAAACTATTCTTTATGTCAATATTTCCTTGAAAATAAATTTTAAAGATTAATTTCAAAAAATACTGATAGAGGGCGCCTTAAACTTCAGAGTAACCAACAACTATTTTTAAGCGTTATTTTTTGTATCTAATTAAATGCTTGCAAATGCTTAGATTTAAATTTTGAGCTCAAATTCTAAATCGATGGAGGGGTTAAGAAGCGGAAGCTGAACAGTGTTTAGGAGTTAAAATGTTACCCTCCCCACCCCTCGAACACATTTCAAATTTCCGCACTTAATTACTCAAAACGATGCAGATTTTGAGCTCAAAATTTAAGTTTGAACTTTTACAAGCATTTAATTAGATACAAAAAATAACGGTTAAAAATAGTTGTTGGTTACTCCAAAGTTTAAGGCGCCCTCTAACGGTATTTTTAAAAATTAATCTTTAAAATTTATTTTCAAGGAAATATTGACATAAAGAATAGTTTTAGCGAAAACTGCAAACGAATCGAACAATTTTTCCGTTTTTTATAATCATTTGAAATTTGAACCTCCCCACCCCCATTGAACGCAGTTCAGTTTGCGCTACTTAACCACTCCCAACGATTCAGATTTTCATCTCGAAATTTAAGTTTATGTCTAAGCTTCTAAAAAAATTTTATGAGATGCGAAAAATAATGGTAAAATATAGTTGTACGTTACTCCAAAGTCTAAAGCGCCCTCTATCGGCATTTTTTGTAATTTATCTTTATAATTCATTTTCAATAAAATACCGACATAAAGAATAGTTTTAGTGAAAACCGCAAATCAATCGACCAATTTTTCCGTTTTTTATAATCATTTGAATTTAAAACCCTCTGAACACAGTTAAGTTTGTGCTACTTAACTGCTTCCAACTATTCAGATTTTGAGCTCAAAATTTAAGTTTAAGTCTAAGCTTACGAAACCTTTAATGAGATGCAAAAAATAACGGTAAAAAATAGTTGTTCGTTACTCTAAAGTCTAAAGCGCCCTCTATCGTCATTTTTTGAAATTTATCTTTATAATTTATTTTCAAGACAATACTGACATAAAGAATAATTTTAGTGAAAACCGCAAACGAATCGACCAATTTTTCTGTTTTTCATAATCATTTGAATTTTTGGACCCTAAACTTTAATGGCGCCTATCTCCTTCGGAAGACTTTGGGACCCTTGGTTTCCTATTTAAATATTGTTTGTCTTGATGTGTACTATCACCCCTTAAAGTTTGGACCATGAATTTAGAAACACCCTGTATATATAACTCATTAAACTCTTTTTCAAAAGTTTTGTTTACATTAGAAACGAAATTTTAAATGCTGATAACTCTTAACCCCTTCGGTACGAGCATATTTTGCAGAATTTTTAATCCTTTATCGCCGATTTTTCAAAGCAGAAGTTTTTGCCTAATTGAATCGGGAAAATGCTCGGTAAAATCGTATTTCATCATACACTGACGTCAAAGTTGTTATCTGTGGTGATTTTCTGCTCACGCACAAAGATAATATCATTTACCCTAGTCTTCTTTTTATATAAAAATCACACTCAACTCAATTTTTTTCAAAAATTTTGTTTACATTAGAAATGAAATTTTAAATGTAAATAACTTTTTTTTTAAATGACTGCTTTTTTGCAAGATATCTCTTCTTTCAAAAATTAATTTTATTTTAAAGATCTTTCTGAAAATTAACTTTCACACACTTTTATTTGAAAAATTAATCTCGAGGCATATTAAATTTGAAGTAACCCTACATATTAACTTAAACTGACTTGCGCTATTGTAATGTAGATAGTGCACAATCGTTGGCGGGTTTATCGCAGTTGGCATAATTTGTTAATTAAATAACAGTTTTTTGCTTTTTAAGGATAGAAATTTCATTTTTTTAAAAGAATTTTACAAAAGCACATAGATTGAATAATTACATGTCCGAAAAGGCACCTTATATGTTTTTCAGTCCCTTATTTAAGTCTGTACCTTGATTGAAAAAAAAATGTTTGACGAAGAAAAAAGTGATCATTTTCAGTATCTCGACGATTTTTAAGAATCCTGTATATCTGTTTATAATTCTTTTATAAAGATGAGTTTAATCTCAAATTGAAGCGTTTCTGCATTAGATTCTTCTAGCTTTATTTTTATTTCTCTGTGATACTTGATTTCTTAAATATCTGAAATTTTAAAATGCCATGTTTGGTCGATTTAACATGGAGAAGTTGTCTCGAGTATATTAAGCAGTTAAGCGGTCGTTATGTTTTTGGTGTATGTTCGTTTGGCGGGCATATTATTATTATTATTTCTAGCTTGGCTTGGCAGAACGATCGTCTTGCTTGATTTCATAATTTAATTTGCTGGATTTTAATGCTTTTACTCTAATCAAAATGTGTGATGTCACACTTCTTCTTACCCCCTCCTACCTCTTGTCACAAAATGTCATAATTTCACGAACCCCCTCCCGCCCCCCATCCAAGCGTGACATCATTTATGGAAGGCCCCTAAGTTACTGATATCTTTACTTTTAAAATAGAATTACCTTATTAGCAGGTCCGTTTTCGCATGATTTACTAAACAAAGTTCATTAAAATCTGATAAAACAAAATCGCTACAAATTGAAGGGAATTAAAAAAACACATTATAGACAGGTTATTTCTTCACAGACTTTAGCACGTTAAGTTCTACTCAGTGCAAACTAATCTATACTAATATTATAAAGAGGAAAGATTTGATTGTTTGTTTGTTTGAATTGAATAGGCTCCGAAGCTACTTGACGGATTTGAAAAATTCTTTCACCGTTGGAAAGCTACACTATTTCCGATGAACATAGGCTAATTTTTAATTGATTTATTCAAATATTTTCCTTAATAATTCAAAATTTCATTATTTTTCATACATAATCAATTAACATTTTTCCGATAGAAAATAACCATTTTTTCCCCCTGTTGCCAAGAAAATCAAAATCGGGAGTAATAATTTCTCCTCGGCAATTAACTTTCAGTTGAACAGTATCCACGTGAAAAATTAAAGTATAAAGAATTCAGAGGAAAATAAATATGACGTCATACTTGGAAAAAAAAGTATTTTATTATATAAGACGCACGAATATCGGTTACGTTAATAAGACGTTCTCTGTGAAAAATGGCGACATAATTAGAAGTAAAGTGAACGAGGAAGAATTAAATTATTAATAAAATATTTGAATTGGAAAAATATGACGTTATATTTTAAATAACATAGGAATTTTGAAGTATTTGTTAAAAAACAAGAGGCATGGATATATGTAACTAATAAAAATCGGTCGATAATGACGTCACATCTATACCAATATTATAAAGAGGAAAGATTTGATTGTTTGTTTGTTTGAATTGAATAGGCTCCAAAACTACTTGACGGATTTTAAAAATTCTTTCACCGTTGGAAAGCTACACTATTTCTGGTGAACATAGGCTATATTATATTAAAAAAAATTAGGTTTCTTTACTAAAATGCCAATAGTAGTCTATATTTATATAAAATAGTTTGTTCTGACTGACTGATAGTCAAAACACAGTCCAAATTACTGAACCGAGATGCATGAAAATTGGGGAAAATATACTTCTTACGATGCACTAAGACATGATTTTTGATATCCCCCCCCCCCCCCCTAAGGAAGTTAAATGGAAGGTCGAAAATTTTTGAAATCTTGCTATATCTCAGCAGTCGTTATAGGTACGAACGTGAAATGCACTAAAAAAAATTAAATACATATTTCAGAAATTTTAAAAATTACCCCCCATAAGGGAGTTAAAAGGGGTTCGAAAAATTTAGAGCATTTGGCACATCTCAGCGGCCGTTTTAAGTAAGAACGTGAAATTACAGCAAACAAATCTGTTATAAAAATAATTAAATATGTGTTTCAGCGATTTTAAAATTTCCGTCCATTAAGGGGTGTTGAATAGTAGGGAGGGCTATAGTGGGGGTCGAAAATTTTGAAACTTTTTTTGGACGTGTCATGTGATATATCGTTTTAAAGCATTCGGACCACTCTTTCAAATTATGTACCTTTCATTCCCCCTTCCCAATTCGGACTAGCAGGCGGGGGCAAATTTCGAACTTTTTTGAATTTGGCATTGTTTTTATCATTTTAAATCTGATTTTTTTTGCGCAGCCTTCTGATAAATATTATTTATGATACATGAAAATTTTAAAGAAAGAGAGGAGGATGTTTTTCGTGGGGGTGGGGGGGGGAGTGGCACGATAGTTGGAACCCTGTTTTTTTTTTTTTTTTTTTTTTTTTTTTTTTTTTTTTTTTTTACTTTTGTCGGCACTTATTATGTGACATTTCATTGTAAAGTTCTGTGACTAATATTTTATGTTATACGCCTCCAAAGTCTCTTCCCCGACTTTGCCACCAGGGGGAGTATTTTTCTAAATTTAGCCGACATCCTTCATTTGATATATCGTTGTTTAACCCTGTTACACTTATTCATAGTATGCATTTCCCTAGCCCCTCTGAGGGTACGTTTAACGTATTTAAGCAAAATGTCTTCTAATAATAGTTGAACTATAAAACTGAACATAAATAACGAAGAAAAAAATTAATAAAAAATATTGATCTCATTTATCATCCTTTTAGATCCTGTTTTTGCCACAAGGGGAGCTTTTAATTCTTATTTCTTTGGCTGTTTTGGTACTAATTGCTAAAAAATTCTAATTTTTGTTACTTAAACTCCTTTATCTTTTTACACTTACTTGCACCTTTTCTACTTTCTACATCGAGGGAATACCGTTTCATGACTTTTACACTAATAAAACAGTTGCAATTGACGTCATACAGGAGATCACACACTAGAAATAGACAGTTCTGATTGGTGGAACTACTCTGACTTCCACTTGAAATACAATGGCTATCAGCTGATTGCAAGTTCCCTATAGACATTTCGATACATCTTTGCAACGGTTATAGATAGAAGCGCGAAATTCAAGATAGCAAATCTGCTAAAAAAATAGTTTAAACATTTATTAAACATTTGTATATTATGTCCTCAATATATATTTTGAACCGGATAATGTGAGATTATACGATGAAGACAACGATTTAGGTTATTTGATTAGGTTATTAAGTTTTTAGCCGTTACCAGATGCATTTTGTTTGATACAAGGTTATTTTAAATTATACGACCAGCATAGCGGGCTTAGCCTGCTAGTAAATAAAATAATACGAAAAGAAATTTTTAAAAAAAATTGCACATTTTGAAAATTACGAATATTTTGGCGTCCCGCGCAGTGGTTATGCGGGGCGACTCTTGGAGACCCTGAAAATCGGGACTTAGTATTATGCGTGAAATAACTCGTATTAAGCTTGAGTGACGTACATCAATTTGATTATACATGAAATCGTTTCCCATAATTAAAATATGTTGTAAACAATTCCTCCTCCCCCCCTTTATTATTATGTTATGAAATTCTTTTGTGTGGCCTTGTAAATGAAAAAAGAAAACTATTATTTTTACTCCATATTTTACAGAATGGATTTTTTAGTGCACTTCGTAGATGCATGTAAATTTGAATACTTTTGACCGGTTGTAACATCTTTAAAATTCATTTGAAACGATTTTTCCCCATAGGCCGTAATGTAAGGGAAAACTTTTGATTGTCCCTGTAAATAAACTAATCATGGTAAAAACTTCATTTTCAATAGGGTTCGTGCTAGGTTAAACGTCAATAACGTCCAGAAATTTCATGACATTCCGAGTATATTTACGAGAGTTAGAGCGCGGCCAGACGGACAGACAAACCAAAAACATAAACACTTTTCAACTTTGTTGGAAAGTGTTAAAAACATGAATCACGGGAAAAAAGCGCACTGGAAAAAGGCGCATGGAAAAAAACGCACCAGAAAAAAGCGTACCCGAAAAAAAGCGCAACTGGGAAAAAGCGTACGTTCACTAGAAATATATTTAAATATGTACTTTTCTAACAAATTTCAGAAGTAATGCAAACATATGTGAGAAAAAAATTGTTTGACACATTTAAAAATAAGAGGGGGGTGTATAAGTAAGAGGCTGCTGTTTAAAAAGGATTTTTTTCTGGTATCTTGCGATTCCATCTTACCAAGTTTTACAGTGATGAATAAATGTAACAAAACCATATACAGTAAAACCTCTAAGTAACGGACACCTCAGAAGCGCGGAAACTGTCCGCTATTCGGAGGTATCAGCTATTGGGAAAACCTGAGAAATTGAAAAATTTCTAAGGAATGCTAAATGTTTCATTAATTGATTTTTATATGTCCTAAAACCTCTATTATATGATTAACCAGAAATTAAAAAATAAAATTAAAGCAATAAAACTGAAATAAAATTGCGCATGCCTTTATCTATTGTTTATTAAATTTTTACGAAATTTTTTTTACAAAAGTTTTTTTTTTACTTGTGATTAAATGTAATTTGTTTTTCAATGAGAAGTTTTAACTCTGTCATAAATAGTCTTAATTCTTTAAATCATCTTTTTCTACAAAAAAAATTGTATAATTGTTTACTTATTTTTTTTGCTTCTTTAAAGCACACAATCTCAAATCATACGGGGGGGGGGGGGAGTGATTACAGATAAATGTAGGAGGAGAGGGGTTACCCATCTCATTCCCACCTTTATTTGTGATAACAAAATTTGTGACATATTGTCCTGATAAATTTAGAGGATTTTTGTCTTTTTCTCCTCGTTAAAATATAATTTTCATTCTTTTTTGCCAAAATTATTGTCCGTTATTCGGAATGTTCGTTATTCAGAGGTAAAACATACAAAAATTTAAATTTTGTGAGTGTGGATTAGAAAACTGTTCGTTAAATAGAGGTGTCCGTTATGGAGGTTTTACTGTAATATAGCAGTTTCAACCAGGAAAGTAGCATTGCTAAGGCAGTGACATCATTTTTACTATTAAAACAGAATTACGTTATACTCAGGTTCGTTTTCACATGTTTTACAGAACAAAGAACATTAAAATCTGATAAAACAAAATCTCTACGAATTTCAAAACATTTTCTTTTAGACATCTTTTTATTTAAGCAGTAAGGATTATGAAGGGAACTGAAAAACTTTCGTTATAGACACGTTATTTCTTCAAAGATTTTGGTGTATTAAGTTCTATTCGTTGCAGACTAATGAATAGCATACATAGTACAAAAAGAAATTTAAAAGAATTTGTGCATTCTGAAAATTCTGGGCATTTAACATCCCGCACAGTGGCAACAGGGGCGTCGCCATGGGGGGGTATGGGGGGGGAGCCTCCCCCCCCAATATATGTGAAGTTGGGAAATTTGAGCTTAGAGTTGGGAAAATTTAGATTTTTGAAAGACTTTCTTTTTTTTTAATAATTACAAGAAATATATGAACTTTTTATTCTTTCGGTGACAATGGTTTAGCAAACAAGTTAAATTATCAAAAGAAATCAACCAGACTCAATTTGTCATTGTATTTCTCTGTTCTATGAAAACATCATACACTTATTAGACCTAAATGTCTCTGCTCCTGTGTATCAATATCTGACTCTAAACAGCTTTCTCCACTCCTTTGTTTCCTCCAAAACTTTCATTTCTGAAAAATTTCAAATTATAGTCCGTGACTTTTATGTTACTTTCGTATGAAAATCCATAATGGCTCATATACTAGAAGTCTGTCCGGGCCTGGGCTTGGTCCAAGGTACTGGCATGGCCCGTGGACCGAGCAGGCAAACTTTCAAACAGAGTGCTTCCACCATTCTGATATAAAAATTTAAAAGAAGCTCATAAAATTTGAATTATTTTCAATAAATATGAGTTTCACAAGAATGCGTATAAATGTGCTGCATGAGCCGATTTTATTTTAACAACACTATTGCAAAAATATATTTTGTCCAAAATGTAGAGAACGTCATCGGATAGTTAATCATGTTTGAGCCTGAGCTTAGCTTTTTTTGCAGACTCGGGCAGGAGCACCGTCAGTTTATTACCCCTCCCCCTTTTTAATCCTCAAACCAGAAAAATTATCAAATCATAGATGCAAAAAAAAGTAAAAATGTCGAATATGAAGTCGCAAAGGACTGATGAAAACTTTCACTTTAGACAGATTTTTATCTTTGGCGGGAAATTTTCAAGCAATTTTTACGTCAGGAGTATGAAAGGAGGACACTGTGCAACATCAAACACCCTACAGTTGGCGGGGGGATTCCCCTCACATCGCCAGGTCCCCCAAAATGGCTTTCCAGATTGTTTATTACCTTGTTCATAGTCATATAATAACAAACATCTCCATTAATCTCTCACATTTTCTTCCGGAAGTTTTTTTTTTTTTTTTTTTTTTGTAATAGAGGCTGCGATCAAAAATGTCTGTTTTCTTGTGGGGAGGGGATGTCTCCCCTGTCCTTCCCAAATGGCTCTCCTGGACTCGGGTTAGGCCGAGGTAAGGATTATTTTTTTCTGCATAGTTGAGTCGGGACGGAACTGGACTTGGTTGCTCTTGGCATGTGTCGGGCGGACAGTTTTGCTTTGCAAAATAAGTAATAATGATAACGAACTTTTGGTAAGGGGAATCATCAGAAATGTATCTTGAGGTGGTTCTCAAATTCCCTGTTGAATAACACAAAACTTTCTGAAACATTTTCTGACTCATTTTTAAAAGAAAATGCATAACATTGACAGGCCTGAAGTGATTGGATTGAAACGATTTCGAATTGAATAGCGTTTTCCATTTTTCGATAAATAAATTACTTATCCAATTACAGGCGATTATTGTTACACAACGACAGTTTTCTCTTCTTTACTTGCTATGACGTTTTGAAAATCGAATCAAAAACTAATATTTGACAGCCTTTTCTGAAATATATGTTGCTTTCATTCCAAGAAAAAAGAAAGCGCCATTCGATAACATTTTTTCTAAATAAAACATCTGCCAATTTTATGCGTTTCCGAACAAAAGTGAATTGAGAAATGCGCAAGAAAACAATTATTTTAGATTCTTTTTATCAGCATTCTTTAGAAGAATCTTAATTGTACGTTAAGAAAAATCCGAATTTTTTGTAGCTATCAAATTGGCCCGCGGATCGGGCCTGGTTTAATTGTTTTTTACGCAAGCTGTTCCTGTTTTCAAAGATTTTTGTTCAGGCCGGCCCCTGAACTGTGAAAATATAGATCCGGCTCGAGCCAAAGTTTTAATTTTCAAATCGGGCCGTGCTGGGCCAAAATAGCTTATATGTAGTCGGGACCGTGCTCTGATCTGGAAATTCCAGCCGGAAAAGACATGTATAGCAAAGACAGTAAACAAAAAAGGGAATTTTTAAACAAACTAATGATGGTTGACGAAAGAAAAGAAATCGCAATAGATCTTTAAAAATAAAATTAATAATTCCAATTATAGCATATTCTACTGTCAAAATGAAAATAAAACAAGAAAATATTCACATCTTTTCATATTTAACCCGTCGTCGTCGCGTCGCCGGAGAATTTATACAACGGCTTTAGTCGTCGAGTCAATCTAAGCTTAAAAATCTGTAAATTTTATTTCAAAATAGCAATCTATTCTAATATTGTAAAACAAAAATGCAATTTGTATTTCCGTTTTATGCTAATCTCAAATAGTATTAAAAGAACTTGGAATAAGTAACTTTGAAAAAAAAAAAAAATATTAAAAATATTTATTCAGGCGCCAAAAGAAAAAAAAAAAAAAAGAAAAGCTGGAGTCCTAATTTCTATAATAGTAGCTACACCTGCTATATTACGTAACTGGGCAACAATATCCAATGAGTTTTCGCCAGAAAAAATACTGGTAACCCTTTGTCGTCAAGAAAAAATAATCATAAAAGCAAATGTGATTTCAAAAAATTATTGATTCTGATAAATGTGTTCCTTTTTACTTTGTTTGTGTGCGGATAAAAAAACTGCTATATTTTTATCGGTTTATAAAATATGAAACCAAAGCGATATAAAGTTCAATGTTGTAATTGTAAAGCAGTATTTAATAATGACTATAAATCTCAGCATGAAAAAAACAATCATAATGGGAATAGAGTTTCTGTGCAGGAAATTGGAGCCCCTAAAAATCCATTCGATGCTTCAGTACGTAAAAGGAAAAAAGTGGACGATGTGAAATCGGAACAAATATATAAATATGATAGCAGTCCGTCAAATGAAGAAATAATCAGCATAAGTTGCAATACTGATGTGTTGAACTTAAATAAAAAGTCTGAAGAAATAAAAGATTTTTCTTTTCCTATAAACAACACCGAGAGCGAAGATCAACTTCTTCAACAGTGTAATTTGGATTTTTCAAAAGAAAGTGAATTTCTACATGAGGCTACGAATTCCAAAACTCAAAACCAATCTGAAATGGATAATGAATTTCAAAACGAGACTGCAAGCTTCACAAATGAAAACCAAACTAAAGAAGAAAATGAAAATAAGTCGGACTGGGTGTCTTTTATGGGAAAATTTTCTTTTATTCTCGAAAAATTAACTGAGAGCAAAACTATTTTTTCTCAATATAATGAATCTGACATAGTTAACGAGAAATTGGCAATAACTGAGATTGTTAACTTTATCTCTTCAATTAAAGAAACCTGTGATATAGTTCTTGAAGAGGGGTGCAGAGTATTGAATAAACTGAATAATGAGTTAGAATTTTCAATTGAAGACAGTGGAAGTGCCTCTGAAATAGTAAATCATGATCCTGGTCTACGTCCAGATACTTTAAATGAAAATCAGAAAAATTATTTAATTCAGTTAGGTCCACATCAACCTAAATTAGCATGTTTTCCTTCTGATGGAAAAAACCGGTTTAATCCCCACTGGTATACAGAATTTGAATATTTAGAGTACAGTACAGCAAAGCATGCTGCTTTTTGCTTTGTATGTTGTCTTTTTCCTGTTGGTATAGGTCGTGAAAAAAGAGAAGATGCTTGGACTTCAACCGGAGTAAAAGTATGGGGTAAAATGAAAAGTTGCGGAAAAGATAAATTAGGGAAGCTCCAACAACATTTCTCATCTCAAGCTCATAAGTCTGCTCTATATGATTTTTGTAATTTTCTTGTAAAGAAAAAACATATTGATGTCTTAATTGACAAATCAAAAAGGCAAGTTTTAATTCAGGAAGAAAAAGTTCGAATGCACAACAGAGAAGTTATCAAAATTTTAATGGATATTTGTAAAACATTCGGAAAGCAAGGATTAGCATTTCGAGAGTCAAACACCGATGATATTAATAAAGGAAATTTTTGCGAAGTGATACAGCTTATCTCAAGGCACAATACTACAATGAAATGTTGGTTTGAAGATAAAAAATTGAGACCATATCATGTTACATATATGAGTCCAGAATCTCAAAATGAAATGATAAATTTAATAGCATCTGAAATTCGTCAGGTAATCACTTCTGAAATAAAAAATAGTTTATGTTTTGCAGTTTTGGCCGACACAACTCCAGATCTGTCACACAAAGATATAATGTCTATTGTTATCCGAAGTGTAAGTAATGAAGGTGAAATTAGGGAAAGATTGGTCAAAACAATTGAATGTAGTGACAAAACTGGAAAGGGAATGGCAGATTTAATTTTACAGTGCTTAAATGAAATAGAAATTGATTATTCGAAGCTTGCATTCCAGTCTTATGATTTTGCTCAAAATATGTCCGGGAGGTTCAATGGTGTACAAAAACATATATCTGAAATTGTCGGTCACAGTGTTCCTTACATACCTTGTCAAGATCACCGCACTAATACTGCTCTAGAACATGCTTGCAACGTTAGCATATTAATTCAAGATTTGTTTAACATCCTTGAAGAGCTCTATGTCTTTTTCACATCAAGTACAAAAAGATTTAAGCATTATCAGTCAAGTGTAGAGAACATTGATAAAGTAATTCAACTTAAAAATCTATCAAAAACCAGATGGACCGCAAGAGCTGAATCGGTCAAAGCCTTAACTCAATCGTTTGAAATGGTAATAGAACTATTAGAAAATATTTTCAATGAAAAGACTTTTGATTCCTCTACTAGAACAAAAGCATTTGGAATTTATAAAAAAATGAAAACTTTTGATTTTATTGCATCATTTTTTTTCATGAAAAACATCTTAAGCAAAATAAAAATTTTAACTGAAATTCTGGAGACACCTGATTTTAACGTCATTGACTGCATTGCGATAATAAAAAGTACTGTCCAAAGCTTACAAGCAATTAGTGATGATTCCACTGGAATGAATAATCTTATAAAAAGTTCAATTGTATTCGCTGAAAAAATGGGGATAGATGTTGAATCAGACTTCCGAAAACACCATAGAAAAAGGGTTCCACCTAAAAAAATTGATGAAAACAATAGAACAGCAATGGACATAGATTTAAATACTTTTTACAGGAAAGAATTCAAAGAAGTTTTGGACACATTAATAATGGGTTTCAATGACAATGTTTTATATATCAAAGATACTATTGAACCGATACATTCGATTTTTAAGCTACCATTCACCAAAGCAAATTTGAGCATAAGTAATCTAGAAAAAGTTATTAACATGTTTCCTCCTGGATCTGATAAACCTGACATACACGACTTGCAGAGTCAAATGGAAATACTTTTTGACTTGTGTTCAAACAATAATGTTGACTCTCTTAACGGACTTTTCGTTCATGCCAAAAAATTCAAAAATTATTTAGGTCAAGCCTTCAAACTGTGCATTTTAACATTCACAGCAGCTTATGGTGTTGCGTCAAATGAAAGGACATTTAGTCAGCTAAAAATTATAAAAAATGAATTACGAACTACCATGAGCGATGACAGACTGGATAGCTTAATGCTTTTGAAATGTGAAAATAAAATAGCGGACTTACTTAAACTGGACGATGTGATCATTAGGTGGGCTTCTTTGAAGAACAGAAGGATCAGTGTTAAATGAAAAAAATTACAATGTAAGTGTTCATTAGCAATCGTTACAATTTTTCTTTATGTAACATTTTTTGTTTCATATTTCATATATTTATATAATTTTTTTTGAATGTATGCAATGTCTCTAACTTTGAATCTTACATTTATTGCATTATTTGAAATTGTTTCTTTAACCTTTGTGGTAAAAGTATAATCTTTATCTCTTTTTCTTCTGATCTTTATTTTCATGCTGAAAAAATAGCAATAAATCTAGTTTTTTTTTTTTTTTTTTTTTTTTTTTTTGGAAAAGAAATTATTTTTAATGCATAAGTATTGTTATCATTATAAGCACATTGCATTGTATAATTTTAATTGGAAATTAGAACAATATTTTTCAAGTTGGGAAATTTTTAAATTCTCCCCCCCCAAAAAATATCTGTAGCTACGCCTCTGAGTGGCAATGCGGGACGAGTCTGGGAGACCCTGAAAATAAGGACACCTGACAACGCAGTTTGTAAGTAAGAGGTCGCTGTTCAAAATTGATTTTTCTCTAGTACCTTGTGATTCTGTCTTAATAAGATTTACAGTGCTAAATAAACACAACAAAGTAGTATATTATAACAATTTCATCTGTGAAAGCAGCATTGCTAAGGCAGTGGATTTTTTTTCTTTTGAAACAGAATTGCGTTATAAACAGGTCAGTTTTCACATGGTTTACTGATCAAAAGTACATTAAAATCTAAAAAACAAAATCGCTATGAATTAAAAAAATATGTTTTAGACTAGCTTCTGTTTAAGCAGGTAGATTTGTTAGGTATGTATTTCGAAGGGACTAAAACATTTTCGTTATATATATTAGGTTCTATTTTCACAAATTGTCGCAAACTTTTGATTCTGACTAACGAAAAGCTTGATATGAAGTGAAAAAAAAAATATTCACCATGAAAAATAGGGAAATTAAGAGTCCCATTCAGTGGGTACACGGAGGGCCGTAGCTAGGGGGGGGGGGGTGCTCAGCCCCATCCTAAAATATTTTGGGCCTCCCCTGAAAAAGTTTCTAAGATCACTGAATTTCTGTTCGGAAAATCCAAATGGAATTCTGTTCAAAAATCTAATTTAGTTTTGAGACTATTTCACAGTTTTGCAGCTCCATAACGGACACTCCCGAATAGCGGACACCTCTATTTAACGGACAATTTACCGATCCCCACTCCCAAAATCTAAATTTTTATATGTTTAACCTCTGAATAACGGACATTCCGAATAGCGGACAGTAATTTTGGGAATAAAATATGAAAAATTGTTTTTTAACGAGGAGAAAAAAAGTAAAAAGCCTCTAAATTTGTCAGGGCAATGTGTTCAAAATATTGGGATCACAGACAAATGTAGAGAGTGGGCCGGGAAAAATCTTTCCTCCCATGTTCAGTATTAAATTCAGGGGATGGTCCGGAGGAACATTACCTCCCGGAGCATCACAATGCCCCGCCTCCACTCCCCTCTGTAAGATTTGAGATTTTATGCTTTTAAAAAATGGCAAAATACAATGAGCAGTTACACTTTTTTTTAAAGATGATTCAGAAAAATCAAAACTATTAACAGGGTTAAAATTTCTCATTGAAAAAAAATTACATGTAATCTTTAAAAGCAAATGAAACTTTTAAAATACATTTTTTCCGTAAGAATGTAATAAACAGTGTACGTGTACAAAGGTATGTACCATTTTATTTCAATTTTATTGCTTAAAAAATTATTTTAATTTATGATTAATCATACATTAGAATTTTAGGACATATAAAAGTCAATTAATGAAACTTTAAACATTTCTTAACAGTTTTTGAATCTCCACGATTTTTCCCAATAGCGGACACCTCCGAATAGCGGGCAGTTTTCGCGCTCCCGAGGTGTCCGTTATTTGGAGGTTTTACTGTATTCTAAATTATAACTAAAATAAGCGTTTCAACAATTACTCATCCTATCTGCAAATACGAAGCTAACATGATGTTTAATTTTGCACTCAAATTTTTCCTCATCCTATTCTTTTCTTAGCATAAAATGAATTTATTACAAGAAATAAGAAATAGTCCCTACAATGTGAATATGCACTAATTTATCTTTCTGCGTCAGAGAGAGAGAGAAATTTAGAAAATATGAGAAAATATTCTTCAGCACCCCCCTCCCCTATTATCCACTTTTAGCTATGGCCCTGGGTTACACGGGACAGATCTGAGAGCCCCTGAAAATCGAGACACTTGGTAAAACACTACATATAAGTAAGAGATCGCTGTACAAATATAAAAGTAAATAAATATAAATCTCAGGCTTACCTAACCAAGGAGACTTATTTAGGAGTTGTCAGCTGAAACTGCAAATAGTAAAAACCGTACACAAGCAAGCATAGTGTAGTGACATACAAACCACACGTAGTATGGTGTTTGTATTGCGGAAGCGGGAATGCAACAGGAAACAAGAAAGAAGTTTTAACATCGGACGATTTCCTTTGGTTTCAGCATTGTAGATTGCAATTTCGTTCATCTTTTGCCGTATATACGATGAAAAAGAAAGAAAAATGTTTCTCAATCTACGAAAATATAATACAGTAGGCACCCTCAAATCCGCACAGCTTGTGCGAATTTTAGAATTTTGCAGATTTCTGGTCATTACTTTGTTTGCATTTTTTAAACAATAACTTGAATGTAGTCAATAATGCAATCAAAATCATAATGGATGCTTACAATATAGTAAAATATTAAAATAGTTAAGTAATAAATTAAAATAATAAACATTTAGATATATTTTTTAAATGATTAAAATATTAAAAACAAATGTCAAGTAGATAATCAATAATGTATAATTAAATATTCATTTTAAAGATGACATGCCATTTTCCTAAATTATTCATTGAAACTTGTCTTTAAGGTGCAATATTAATTCACATCAAAATCATAAAATAAGAAAGTTTTATTTCAGGTTTAGTCAGACTTAATATAGAAAAAAAAACAGGATTAATGCACAAATACATTTGGCAAAAGGATTGTGATTACTAGTGATATTAGCAATATCTTGAATTTTTTTAAAATAAATTTATTCTTCTTTTATGAAACAGCCTGAATTCAGTAATATTAGCAAAAATTACACATTAATATATGCATAGAATTGATATAAAAATGTCAAATTTTGTCTTTATATCTGAATAGAAAATTCCATTGTTTATATCTGTAAATTATGTGTGGATTACAGAGTTTCGAATTTTAGGGTTGCGGACTTGAAAGAGTCTACTGTTTAATCACGAATGAATCGCTTCGATTCGATACGCGTTTTCTTATCTTTAGAAACTTCATAAAATAATCAATTTTCGAGATTTATCCCTTTCAGGGGAAAAATACTTTTATACGTAAAATGCTGAAATCATAGAAACACAGCGCTTTTATAAACAAATTTATTTGAAACGAGTTGGAAATTGCACGTGAAGTATAGCAAATGAGGTTCGTTCACACGATAACGAAGTTTTAAAAATATCACTTTCATATATTAATCTCATAAAATTGTAAATAGTTAATTACAATTAAAATGCGCACCAAACAATGTTCTCCCTATACCATTATGTAATGAAATAATTTTGTGTGGCCTTGTAAATCAATAACAAATGTTCTTTGCACCACAGATTATACAAAATGTATATTATAATAAGTATTTTATATTTGCATATCAATTTTATTATGTTCGAATGAGTGTAACACCGGATCATCCGGAGAATGAGAAAAAAATTAAATAAAACATACTTACAGAAAATCGTGTTTACTACATACTGAATATTTACAGACAGTAAAAATGTTTACTTTGTAATTATAAAATCTTCTGCTGTGCCAGTGTTGTATAACTTTTGCGGGCCGCACGGTCACGCATCCGTTTGAGCATAGTTAGTTTGCTGGGTATAGTCTTCACCTGATGTTCAAAATAAACCATCAATTGATGTAAATGATTTGTTCCTTTTCATTATGGCTAATAACTTTTAGTTGATCATCATTGATATTAGTGTTTTCGTTTGAATCATCTTCATTTTCAACTTTTTCTGTTGTACATAAAATGAATATTTCATTATCTGTAATTGAGGCTTAAAATTCATTATTTTTCGCTTCATTCAACTGCTAATGTTGGTGATATCAATATCTCAGCAACTATCATCATCTTTTTTTTTTTTTTTTTTTTTTTTTTTAACATGTTTTTAAAATTTTCAGGTGTAATTTCCCTTTTATTCTCGCCTATTTTACTTACCCATCATACGTAGTATAGGGTAAGTCTTGCAATCGTTTTCAAAATCGAAAAAAAAATTTTGACGGATTTACACGTTTTAGATAGTGGAGATTCCGAAAAACATATTTTTAGAAAAAAAATTTTGCCGTCCGTCTGTCTGTCTGTCTGTCTGTGTGTCTGTCTGTCTGTCTGTAACCGCTCTATCTCCCGAACAAATTGAGATAGAGACTTGAAATTTTGTATGTAGTTAGTATGTAAGAATGGGACGAACCCTATTTAATATCAGCAACTTCGATTATCCGGAACTATTTTTTTCGGACTCTCGAAAAATTCGTTCTGATGAAAGGTATATAAAAATTTTCGAATTTTTTTGTTCTAAGGAATGGACGTAAAAGGCAATAAAATAACACACATTTTGCATATAGAACGAAGTCGATAGGATTATTAGTTGCCGAGATATTTGTAATCTTGTTTTCCACATTCTTCGATTTTTCATGACCCTGTATTTCATTCAAATTTCAATTCAGAAGTATATTTTAATTGGAAATGAGACGCTTAATCCGACGCAGTTAATTGTTAGTTAGTAGAATTATTATTTTTGGAGTTATAAGGATGTTTCTTTTACGCAGTTCGGTACTACTTGAGTAGTTTGGCGTTTTATATAACTAGTACACCGAACCCGGGGTTCCCGGGTCACAAAGTAAAGGTGAAAAACTTTTTTAAAATTTAAAATTGGAAAGCCTAATAAATTTTTTCTGCGTAATAGGTTTTTATACTGCCAACTAATTCCAAATAGCAATTTTATATGAAACATATTATTTATGTAATCATATACAGCTTTAAAAATTACCGGTACTTCCGTATTAGCGGGGCCGTAGCTAAGGGGGCGCTATGGGCGGCTCAGTCCCCCCCCCCTAAAATATTTTGAGCTCCTCCCTAGAAAAGATTCCAAGGTCACTCAATGAATTTCTGTTCCGAAAATTCAAATGAAATATTGTTTAAAAATCTAATTTAGTTTTGAAACCTTTTCACAGTTTTGCAGAGTTACTAAATTGTATCTAAAATAAGTGTTTCAACACTCCCTCATCCTATTTGTACATATGTAGCTAACATGATGGGCTATTTTGCACCAGTTATACACTTAAAACTTCATCATCATATACTTTTCTAAGCATAAAATGATGTTATTTTAACAGTTTAATAAGAAACAGAGTACTTACAATATGAATATGTACTAATTTATCTTTCTGCGTCAGAGAAAGAGAAAAAAAACTATGAGGCCCCCTACATTCTCTTGAGCCCTCCCTATTGTTCACTACGGCCCTGCGTATTAGACGCAAGATAGCAGTTATTAGCAAAAATTTCGCCAAAGAATAAAATTGCATTCTCAGTTTTTAAAAACAACTAAGAAAATATGACACCCAGATATTCTTTAAAATACATTTTTGTAAAGGTTAATTGATGTATCTTTTGTAAAGTAAGTTTACAACGAACTAAAAGTCACTAAATTCATAGATAAAAACGAAATAAAACCAACAACATTCACCGGGTTTTATAGCCAACGATATATTGACATAACAGGTTTTTAATTACTATTTTTTTCAGTTGCTAGGAAAAAATGACAACTAAAATATACAGTGATCTGTTATTTTCCATGGAGAAAAGAGATAGATGGAGGTGCAGTATGTGATTAAAACGGTTTTATGGGCGTTATTCTTCCAATATAAGTCTCTCATTCGACCCAAACAAAACAATCACATGGAACAGAGACCGAATTTTTTAACATAATTTTTTCTCTAAATGATAAAGATCTGAATATATTTTAGCATTATAAAATAGCATTTCATTGTATTATGAATTAAAATTGCATCGCTAAAAGTTTTTCTTTTTTGTAAAAGCACGTCGTTGTGTTTGATGCAATGTAGCGAATTTTAGAGTTACATTTTTGGCTTCACCTCCAGCACTAAAGTGCATGTCTATTTTTTTTTCTTTTTTACTCTATGGCTATTTTTTCTCTTTTTCTCACATAAATGCGATACTCAAGTTGCCACCATTAGAGAAATTGACCAAAACTACAAAAAAATTAATATCTCAAAAACAAATTGAGATACAGTTTTCTAACAAACGGCATTTAAAAGTGCATTTTTTTCTCTAAACGATGGTATATAGATTGAAAACGTGCAATGTCTAGAAGTTTAAAAATTTATATAGCGAAAATTGCAAAATCGAAATTTCATCGGAAAGTGTTGCCATTCAAAACATGACGTATGCGTTACGCACAGATACGTTTGGCCTTTATTATATAGATTTGTCGAAATTGGTACATCAGCAGTTCTTTAATATAGCATTACTATGTATATTAACAATATTTAAATTTTGTTTGTGAATTGCAATGCATTGTATAAATAGTTTCACATGTTTTATTTTCATATACATATCTATGATGGGTAAAGTATTACGGTGGCCCCCAACGACTAGTTTCCTTCTGTTTCAAACTTCCTTGTTAATCAAGAAATTATAATTTGTAGACCATAAATTCTTCCACGACTTTCGGAGAGTATTCTCAGCAATCTGCTTGCAGACTTTAAATGATGCATTATTGTTTCTTTGGAAGGAACATCAAAGAGTTTAAATGAAAAACATTAAGGTATTCTTCCGAAGATATTTCAGAAAAGACTTTTTTATTCAGAATACGAAAGTGAAATGAATTAATATAACCGAAATTTTGCCGATCGCTTCTCAAACTTTAAAAAAAAAAAAAAATGACCAGACTGATCCGGATTATGCGGAGATCCGGATTAACGGGGTCCGAACTAGCGGCGTTCTACTGTAATTATTGACTGCCATCGGAATTTGCAAACAACTTTTTTAGCTATTATGAATTCCTTAATTTAAGCTTTCACTGTAAAAGTGAAATTTTACTAAAATATTATTGGTGCCGTTTGCAAGTTTGGAATTAAAAGTAGGTATTCCGGACCGGGCACAGTGCCGGAAAGGGTTAAGCGCTAACAAACACATACTGTAAATAATTTAAATATTTATAAACATACTGTACAAAGTTTAGTTCCTTGTTGATGTCTGGAAAAAATCATTGACATACGATTGTTTGGAAGAACAGATCTTTTGTTTGTGAATTTCCATGTGACCTCTTCAGACCCCAGGGTTTATTTATATATATTTTAAGGTTTTCGTTCATCTGACGAAAGCCTATTAGTCTCTGTCCTCTGTCTATCCGTCTGTCTGTCACAGAGTCCGTACACAAAAACTATATGAATCAGAGAGTTCAAATTTTGTGTACTTGCAGCTAAATACCTTTTGTAACACAACAAATCATAAAATTTTAAAAAAGACAATTATTTTAATTAAAATATTTTTTAATATCATCAGCTCATTCTTTAGGTGCGTTCGTAATTATGTAAATACGTAGCACCTAACGTTGTCGCTCAGTCCGTCCGTCTGTCTGTCTGTCTGTCCGTCTGTCTGTCTGTCTGTCTGTCTGTCCGTCTGTCTGTCTGTCTGTCTGTCTGTCCGTCCGCATATAACAACGCAAAAACTAGCCAACCGAATCGTTTGAAATTTAAAATACATAATTATTACATAATTTTGTCGAGTCATTTCAAATTTTATGAAAATCGGATGTATAGATCAATTACAGGAGCAATCAAAAGTATTCCGTTACATTACGGTCAATGGGGAAAAAAGTTTCAAATGCATTTTAATCGTTTTGAAATTTAAAATACATAGTTATTACATAATTTTGTCGAGTTATTTCAATTTTTTTGATAATCGGGTGCATAGATCAATTACAGGGGCAATCAAAAGTATTCAATTACATTATAGTCAATGGGGAAAAAGTTTCAAATGTATTTTATACGTTTGAAATTTAAAATACATAGTTATTACATAATTTTGTCGAGTCATTTAAAATTTTATGAAAATCGGATGCATAGATCAATTACAGGGACAATCAAAATTATTCCGTTACATTACGGTCAATAAGGAAAAATGTTTCAAATGCAGTTTAATGGTGTTACACTCATTCGAACTTAGTAAAATTTATATGCAACTATAAAGTACATATTATAATATACATTTTACATAATTTGTGGTGCAAAGAATATTTGATATTGATTTACAAGGCCACACAAAAGTATTCCATTACATAATGGTATAGGGAGAACATTATTTGATGAGCGTTTTAATTGTAATTCACTATTTACAATTTTATGAGATTGATATATGAGAGTAATATTTTTAAAACTTCGTTAAGGTACGAACGCACCTCATTTGCTACGCTTCATGCACAATTTCCAACTTGTTTTCTTCTAATTGCTGCTCGCAAGTTTAAATAGATATAAAAATTATTATATATGTAACATAAATTAATGGATTAAATAAATCACGTGAAAAATGGGCTTATTTGTCTTTATTTCATCATATTTATCATCGATTTTGACACGCGAAGTGAATTTTTTTATTTATTTATTAAATTTCTATTCATATAAATTACTAGCCGGTACTGGTGACCAGTTTGGTTTCCCTGATGCTAATAATATAATTTATGCTAAGCTTTGCAATAATTTACTTTTATTATTAAATATGAAATATTAAATTTATTAAATATTTATATTATTAAATACAGTCGAGTTTCTCTATAACGAAACTCCATCCATCGAATTTCTCTATAAAATGAATTTATAGTAGGAACGGTTCACTTTTTTCATGACTGCATTAAAAACAATCTCTATTTAGTGAAATATCTATCTATGTAACGAATATTTTCGTGAAATGTTCTTTATTTATTAAGTTTTAAAAAAGCTTCGAAATCACATGGAATCAATTTTCCATTACTTATTCCTGATTTATCGTTCAGTGCTGCGTTTTTAGGTGCGTTCGTAATTATGTAAATACGTAGCACCTATTGTTGTCGCTCAGTCCGTCCGTCTGTCTGTCCGTCTGTTCGCACGTAACAACGCAAAAACTACCCAACCGAATCGTTTGAAATTTAAAATACATAATTATAACATAATTTTGTCGAGTCATTTCAAATTTTATGAAAATCGGATGGATAGATCAATTACAGGGACAATCAAAAGGATTCCGTTACTTTACGGTCAATAGGGAAAAAAGTTTCAAATGCATTTTAATCGTTTGAAATTTAAAACATATAATTATTGCGTAATTTTGTCGAGTCATTTCAAATGTTATGAAAATCGGATGCATAGATCAATTACAGGGACAATCAAAAGGATTCCGTTATATTACGGTCAATGGGGGAAAAAATTTCAAATGCATTTTAATCATTTGAAATTTAAAAATATAATTATTACGTAATTTTGTCAAGTCATTTCAAATATTATGAAAGTCGGATGCATAGATCATTTACAGGGACAATCAAAAGTATTCCATTACATTACGGTCAATGGGGGAAAAGTTTCAAATGCATTTTAATGATGTTACACTCATTCGAACATAATAGAATTGGCATGAATCTACGAAATATATACTAAAATTTGCATTCTGTACAATCTGTGATGCAAAGAATTTTTATTATTAAATTACAGGGCCACACAAAAGTATTCTATTACATAATGCTATACGGGGAAACATTGTTTGGTACGTGTTTTAATTATATTCAACTATTTCACATTTTATGAATAAGATATACGTTGCTGAGGTGTAATAAAAATTACTTCCTGCATATTTACAGAAACGTAAAGATTTCGACTACTATACTGTATCCGGAGTACGCTCTACTATATCAGCAAGATCTGAATATTTTTAAAACTTCGTTATCGTACGAACGCACCTCATTTGCTACGTTCACGTGCAATTTCCAACTTGTTTATATTACTTCTCTTGATTACAATCTCTTTGTTCTTTAAAGGCCCAAACATATTTAACTACTTCTTAAACTTCAGTGTCGGCTCGCTTATTGTGGCGAGGCGGTGTTTTTGATCTTGAGTTTAATGAGTTTTCCAGTTGTCCGGCAAAAGGAAAATCTTTCCGTCAAGTAGGGTGGAATGCTTATCTCCCGACTCTTTTGTAAATGCCCCTCCGTTTTTTTTATGAAGAAACCGCAAATTATCCTATAAAAAAGACTTTTCCACTTTTTCCAAGAATTAAGTTTAAGGGAAGAGTATGTCAATCTGTGTTGAGCCTTAACCCTTTCCGGCGCACTACTCTTTAAAGTTGGATTTTAAAGAAAAGAAAAATTAGGCAATCTATTTAGGCCTAGAGGAGTACACATTTATAATTTTGTAAAGATTGCACAGACCATTTTAATTTTACAGCTGTTGCCGAAGTGGTAACCTCCCATAAGTAAAGCATTGATAGCGCAGTGGGAAAGAGCATTGCTGTGAAGCGCGTGTTAGAGTAAAATATTTTACCTATTATTTAAAAACAGTAGAATTTCACCTGTGTGAAGCTGCGATCTAGAACTCATAAGAAAGGTTTAAAGTAGCCATTAGAGTAGTTTTTGAAATATTCACGGAGTTTTTATGTCTCTAAACAGGGAGAACTTTAGGTGTTGCCGACCCGGCAACACTGCGCCGGAAAGGGTTAATCCAAGGAATTCATAACCCCCTCCCCTCTCTCTCTCACACGCTTTTCAACATTCTTCTCAAAGCAGTGTCAGTTGGTTTACTATTACTACGCATATAAGAGAAAAATATAAAGAAAAATATATATATATATATAAAATATAAAAATATAAAGATGTGTATTCTATAGGATAACTGGGACTGAAGAGGGTAAAGAAACGTTTCAGTCTGGATTTCTCGTTTAAATTTGAGACTCTTCAGCAGTTAAGAATCGCATTCTATTGCTTTCTCAACAAGTTGTTGCTGAACATACATTTTTTACCGAAAAATTTTCGATTGCAATAAAAATTCTGAATTTTAAAAAATTTAGAATTTTATTTTTATTTTTTAGTTTCTTCTTCTTTTTTTTTTTTTTTTTTAAGTTTTAGCATCAATTTATGTTTTGAGTATCTTGGAACTATTGATCCATATCTTGCCTCAATATAAGGGTTGAAGTTCTCGGATTTTAGGCTATACAGTGCAATGTAGCTGTCCAGTGTCAAATAAGTTTTATGGAATCGCTAACACAATGCGAGTTTATTACACTATATATAAATATATATTCTTTATGAAAAAACTCGCGAATAACCCAAGTTAAGTATTTTGCGAATGTGAAACGTTTGTAGAAAATCAAGCTGCTTCTGCTATTTTACATACGACAACCTGAAATATATGCAGATAATACTGAGTATAGGAACTCCCATGTATCTGTGAAAACAATCTCAGACTTCAGCTAAGATCAGTCTTTTGCTTGAGCAATAAAATTAAAACGATCTTTCAAAATACATCTTCAGATGAGACACTTCTTCGAAAGTCAAATATTATCAAATTTCTTGTTATTGTCAAATAATGTCATTATTGTCAATTATACATCGGCTCGTGCAGCACATTTATACTTATTCTCGCAAAAGTCATATCCATTGAAAATAGTTCATAATTTTATCCGCTTCTCTTAAAATTCTATTTTTTCTTTTTGCCGGAGCGGCGGGCCCGTTTATTTTGGGATCTAAGGGGGGGGGGGGGATGGGGCGATCGCCCCCCCCCCCCTTGAGCCCAATAAAGGGTCTGAAAAAAGATATTAGATGCCCGCACGGAAAAAGGATTGGACTTAAACTCGAGATCGGCGCGGCCCGGGGGATTTTTAAGCCGCCGGACTGGGTCAGATCTTTACACTTTCAGAACCGCGGGAGGCCGAGCCTTACTTTTTCCTGTAGAGCGGGACCGAGCCACACTTTTCTTTTCAGGGTGGGCCTGTCGTGGATTTCGTTCTTCCTTGAGGTAGACGCTCGGTCTGGGATCGAACCAGACCATAAGGGGGGGAGAAGCAATGGAGGATCTACGAAAGGGCGATCCCCCCCCCCCACCCTTGGGCTAATAAAAGTTTCCTAAAAAGACATGCATCATTGCTGGAAATGAAGCCTAACTCGAGTCCGGCGCGGCCCGCCCCGCGCAGCGCCTTTTTAATTTCGCGAGGCTCGGGCTGGGTCAGGTCTTCTCGCTTTCAGAATCGGGCCGTATCGTGATCATTATTTTTCTGCAGATTTGGGTCGGACTCAATGGCGGGTCTGAGGGGGCGATCGTCTTCACTTCTTGGGCTAATAAAAGTTTCTTAAAAATACATGCATCCTTGCAAGAAATGAGTTAGATCCTAGTTAGAATCCGGCGCCCCCGGGCCGCGTCTTTTTAAGTTCGCGAGGCTCGGGCTGTATCTGGTCATATCGCATTCAGAACTCGGCCGTCATTTATTTGATACTATCATGATCATTATTTTTCTGCAGATTTTGGTTGGGCCTGACTTATTTTTCTTCCAGATCGCGTCTGGTCTGGAGTCATTCTTCTTAGATGTCTGCATTAGGGATGACGACACAGGTTCAGACTTAGCCCATGTCCGATACGAGATCGTGCTCTGTTTTTATACTGGTCTACTGATTCGGACTCATTTTTTCTGAAATCTGAAAATTTTATTTATCGATGAATAAAAAAATATAAAAATCTTTTTTCCCCTTAAAAATTAGTACTTATTCCTTTTCAAATCAATGTCTTGCTATTTTGATAAAAATGAAAGTGAAGCACATTTTTTTTCTATTTTAGTATTTGAATGCTAAAAAAAAAAAAAAAAAAAAAAAAAAAAAAAAAAAAAATAGTTATATCTACATTTGTTGATTTATGTTAAAGCATTGCCGACGACCGACGATCCGGCGCCTACGAAAAACGGCGGGAATAATGAATTTGTCTTTAGTTCGATTTTTGTTAGTGGCAGAGATTCTTTTGCAATTGGATCGTTTATTATTATTATTTAGACATCTAACGCGAAAAGAATATTTTCTTTTGATTTTATTTTGCGGTTACCGTATAATTTAAATTTCTAATGTATGCAACGTATACAAGTCGTAATCTCTTTTCATATAGAAATAACTGTAGTAATTATCATTTCTTTTGGGATCTCTGCTAATGCCGTAGCAGTAAGTAAATGTATTTACCATATTCTTGCGATCGAATAGTGTTTCCTCTGTTCCTAAAAAAGTATTGAACTTTAAAAAATTTAATTTGAGGTTATTTTCTGGGTCATGCCTATAACAAAGGCTTGTTATGAAGAATGAAACGGTTATAGTTAAAAATGTGCACTTTTTACAGAAAATTGAAAAATGCTGTTCGATTTGACAGATAATAGACAGTATTTTCTACAGGTTCCACGCATTTATTTATGAAACACACTTCATTAACATGTCCATTGTCCATAATATTTTCTTACTGAAACAGAGACAAAATATGAGAATCCTTTTATGCGTAAAGTATATTTTTATTTTATACCAAACTGTTCTTTTGATAATATTAAATTTAATCTTTCGTTTAATAGCCCTTTTTATATAAAAAATAGCTTTAAAATTATAATTACTTTTGGAACTTTTTTTATAAGTATTATGAAATTTTTTCTACTGTATAATTTCATTATCGGGTTTTTGCTCTTGATGCCGCAAAATGTTTCTGGCTCAGGCGGAACGGGCTGTGGAATAAGAGCCCGAATTTATCTCTAGTCCGCACTGACCAAAATTTCCCTGGTCGGGGTTCGGCTCGGAATGAAACTTAAATTTCGGTCCGTTGCAGACCCAGCCTAGACGTATGCACGTACCCCGGCCTGGCCGAGTCGGCGAAATGGTTCCGAATTTTCTAACGGGCCAGCAAAATTAGAATAATGGCCAATAAACAAAATAAACGAGCCGAGCCGGCAAAAAAATTGAAGGGCCATATGGGCTGAGCCCATAAAAAAAAAAGTAGCGAGCCCACTGGCCCTTTATAAAGATTTAAGCAGGAACGTTAAAATATGAGCTATTTTCAATTATATGGGTTTAATTAATGAGAATAAGTATAAATGTGCGTCATTTTCTTAAACTGCTTATCAAAAAATGGATAACGCTATAGTTTCTGAATAAAAACACCTGCTAATCCTGCTAATGCGATCCACAGCATAAACATTAGTTAACTCGACCAGCAGCAAAAAAAGAAAGTCAACCTGACTCAAACCCGACCCACAGCAAAAACTAGAAGTCAACCGGACCCAGACCCGACTCGCAGCAAAAAAATAAAAGCAACATGACCCTCAATGAAAAAATTAGCCCCGACCCACGCAGTAAAGTCAAGTCTCCAAATCTCTGAAATCGCTCCCCCCTTGAGGACTCTCCAGATCCGCCCTTGCCTTCCCCATACACACACACAAACATACACACCTTCATTCTTATTTTGTGACACATGTTACAAAATTGATAAGGGTAGAAAAAGAAATAAATTCTATTGAATAAATATTTTGCGTTTATTTTGGAACTTTAAAAAATTCAATTTTGATTTATAAATTCCAAAAAACTAAATAGCATACGCACTTATTTGTTAGAGAGATCATGATGTTTTGCGACACCTTTTTCTCAATCTCTAACTATATTTTTAATAATTTTTAGTTGTTTGTATTTAAGTTGGAGAAAATGATAAAAATCACTCAGAGGCGTTGCCAATTCCGGGTGTGTGTGTGTGGGGGGGGGGGGGGTGTCCTGTGTCAATATTTGTGAATTTGGGAAATTCGAGCTTAGAGTTGGGAAATACTAGATTTTTGAAATACTCTTTCTTTTTAAAAAATAATAATGATAAATATCAGGGGTGATTGTGTTCCTGTTATATATCGGAATTCTTTTTTTTTTTTTTTTTTGAGTTTTTTTTACTCAAAAACTGAAAAAAAAGAAAAAAATTAGAAAATTTGTAAATCGATTGAGGAAAGATCCTAAAAATCAAAATATAGGGGGAGGATTTTCGTTTCGTTCAGGTTCAGTGTACTCTCGCCTGTTCTCAAGCAGACGAATTTTTTGTAGCCTCGAACTCGGCCTCGAATGCATCTGATGAAAATTAAGGAGCCAAGGGATGGCAACAATCGCATTACATCGCATTGTTTATGGTTTATGTTTGTTGTCCTTAGTTCTGAGTTCAATTTAAATTGACAATGACACACAATGAATGACCATCCAGTGATAAAATTATTGGGCGAAACTCTTTTAACTCATTCTAATGAGAAAATTCAAACTTTATCTTTATGTGGTAAAGAAAAATTCTTGGGCTTGTATTATTCTGCTTATTGGTGCCCCTCTTGCATTGCATTTACGCCAGAATTGGTAAAATTTTATAAACATTTTAAAGCATCTGATAAGAAAGACAGTTTTGAAATAGTGTATATTAGCTCGGACCCTGATGAAAAACATTTTAAAGAACATAGGGCTACAATGCCATGGTTGGCTTTACCATTTCCCGATCGCAATCGACAGGTATTTAAAGCGACATAATTTAGTTTGATGAACTTTCTAATTTCATTTCGTAAATAAGTTTGTATAGATGTATTTTTAACGTTTCGGACGTGTATTATCTAAAATTATTGTATATTTTGTAATAAAAAGAGGGTGATTTGGACATGTTAGTTTTTTTCTTCAAATCATTACTTAACTACCAGTATAAATAAGTTATAATATCCATAAAACAAGTATTCAAAGTACCATTTAAGTCAAATCAGATGCTTAATAAATCTGAATGTATTGTTTAAATAATTTTGTTATTTGTTTTAATAAAACAAAAAATTAATCTTTTCTAAATTGATTTAAAAAAATGGATTTTTAAATAAATATATAATTTACACAATCTATTAACTTATTTCTTTTACTTTTAGATGGATCTGGCTCGATATTATCGTGTTCAGAGCATTCCCGCTCTCATAATTATAGAGTCTGATACTGCAAAATTAGTAACTTCATCTGGTCGAGCATGTGTAATGGATGATCCAGTTGGTTCTTGGTTTCCGTGGCATTTGAGAGAAATAGCAGAAGTTTTAGGGGAAATATCTCTTATTGCATCAGATGGCAGAAAAGTAACATATGAATCAATATCTTCTAAAGTGAAAGGACTCTATTTTTCTGCTCACTGGGTAAGGATTTATTAAGTATGAATAAATTAGAATTTACAGTGTTGATGAATGATGAAATACTTACGCTTGATGATAATATTGCCAATTTATAGTATTCTTTAATTATATAAATAAATATTCTGTAGAAATTCTCATTTTTTTCTTCATATTTTTGCTTTTTAAATTTTTGCAGCTATAGATAAATAATAATAATAATAAAAAAATTAAATAATCAGAGGCTAATAATAAAAAAATAGCTATTTGAAAAATATATACGAATTTTCTATTATAATAATGAAATTTTGTATAAAAAAATTTCACCCCACCCTACTCTCAAACTCCACTGAAAAAAGTCAATTTTGGAAAATGATTGAACACTGCATTTCTCTATGAAACTCCAAGTTTTTATATGTAATAATTCTTGCAGTAAAATCTGAGAAAGTGAAAATGATATGATTGATTCAAAAATAGCAGCAGCAGCACTAGTAACTTTTTTTTATGTATATATACAGAGATAAATCAGTATTTATATAAGTATTATTATATAATCAGCTCCAATACAGATATTTAACTATTTTTTTATTTAGTATAAAATTTAAATGTTTAATTATCATTAAATTATTTTTAAACTGAGAAATTTGATTATTTGTACAGTACCTTAATTGATGTTAACAAAATTTGTAAATCATCACTATTTCAGAAATTTTGTCTTTTCCTTGTGTGTGTGTGTCTGCGTACCTGTGTCAGTCAAAATTTAAAAATATATAAACCATGATTAAATAAACATCATCATCAGTACTAAAAATTTTCAAGAAAAATGTGCTGAAATATAAATAAATTAAAAATATAAGTTTTGAAACCAATTTTAAATGTGAGAGAAAGAAACACAAACAAAGCCAATAAAGCAATATTCAAAATTATACTAATTTACATTAAAGTACCCCACTGCTCTTTAAAAAATTTCTCAAAATAATGGCTTTTTTTAAATAGCGCTAGCGAAAATAGTTTAGAAAAAAATCATGAACAATTAGGGTTGCAAGGTCATCAGGTTCCCCCTTCTACTATAGGATGAAATTGGGAAATTACAGTAGTGGCCACTAGTTTTTTAAGTGACCATTTTTTTATTAAAAAATACTAAACAGTAAAAAATTTATAACCATTTATCTAAAACTGAATATCCCAAATAAATATGTTAATTAAAATATACTGGAATTAAAAAAAAGTAGAATCCTTGATGAATTGCAAGAAAATTTTACTCAGTCCATTTGAAAAAGTGGTCAAAAGGTGGCCGCTGATAGACATTTTTTTGCTAGTCACTTTTTCTCATTTACTGGCCCTGTGGCCCGTAGCTAGTGCTAATTTTGTCTTTTACCTTCTACGTAATATGTTGCTTTTCATCTGTTAAGGGAACAACTTTTAACATTGAGACCTGTTGCATTTTGTAGCTTTACAAACTGAAATTAGAAACAATAAAATTTGTATGCAAAAGTCATAACATATATATTTTTGTATACATTTAATTTTAAAATAATAAATTTTTAATTGTTATTTTTATGGCAAAAATGAGTTAAGATTCCAAATAAAGTACTATGAATATGAACCACTACTCACTCACACAGCAAACATTTGGCCAGATTTGCCAAGGAAAATGATTAAAAAATCCAATTTCTTGCCATCTGAAACATAATTATAAAGTTGTTTTTTTTTTTTTTTTTTTTTTTTTTTTTTTTAAGATAAAATTAGTATGTTTTTAAAGGATATTTTAAAAATATTTTATTTTTATTACTAACTAATTTGAATTTTAAAGAACTTTTTTCAAAAACTTTTCTATGTTAATAATCCAATAAGCGATCTCAAAATCTGCATTTTTAAAAATTTATGCTTCTACAAAATCAATAAACATGAATTTTGTAGATAAATTTTATTATCTCTCTAACTTTTAGCTATATCTCAGTAAAATGCACCAGGTCTCAATAATAGGTGACCTTGTCAGATGTTTGTGCACATTAGTCAAACACAACTTTTCAGGAAATTTAAAGCACAATGTGTTCCATATTAGGATTTTTTTAATTTTTTTGTTAATTTAAAAACATTACTGACAAGCCCGGGAGCAGAATCTGCTCAACGCTGCGACGCACGTCGCAGACTCTTGGGAAGGTCTGCAGACTGTTTTTCAACTGTTAAATATTTAGCAAAAATAAAAAAATCTTGGTGGTAGCAAAAATAAAAAAATCTTCCAGAGATCGTGAGAAAACGCCAAATTTCTTCCAGAGATAGTGAAAAAACGGTAAATTTCTTCAACAGATCGCGACAAAATGGCAGTTTTCGTCGAAAGGTCGCAAAAAACGGCAGCTTTCATCAAAAGATCACGACAAATCGGCAAGTTTCTTTAAAAAATCGCGAAAAAAAAAAGGCAATTTTTTCAAAAGATCACAAAAAAAAAAAAAAAAAACAGCAGTTTTCATCAAATATTGGAAAAAAAACACCAAATTTTGTCAAAAAGCACGAAAAAAATGCAAATTTCCTCAAATGATCACAAAAAATGACAGTGCGTCAAAAGATCGTGAAAAACCTGCAGTTTTTGTCAAAGGGGAGCCCCTCCCCCCGCTCTTCGGACAATGTATGAAGTGTTAAAAATTCTGATAACAAAGGCAACTTCTTTTTAAAAATATACTTTTCTTTTATGTCTATCACAAATACTTGGGACATTTGAGTGCATGTAATGTATTGCGAGGGATTGATCTGCAGACTATTTTTTAAGTTTTTACTTGTGTTGCAGACTGCCGGAAAAAATTCTGCTGCTGGGCTGACAAGATATTTAAGAATTACATAATGTACAAACATAAAAATAGAGTTAAAGAGAAAAAGACTCATTATTCTAAATATTATCAATAATATTGAATGAAAATAGAAAGCGTTTCATTCTGCACTAATAGAAAGTGCCTATGCACAAACTACTACTGGTGTTACTGGTGACTTAAGAAATTTTATATTTATTATGTGAGACTTTATTTAGCTCAATATATTTTTATTTATTTATGTATTTTATTTATTTATTTATTGGTCTATGCAATTTATGTATTTACATTTTAGTGTCCTCCTTGCAAAGCCTTCACTCCTGCATTGGTGAAGCTATACAAAAAAATGAAGAAAAAGGGTCATGATTTTGAATTTATTTTTATCAGTTCTGATCGCAGTGAAGAATCTTTCAAACAGCACTTTGCTAATATGCCTTGGCCAGCTGTGCCTTACTCTGAAGAAAAATGTCGAAAAGAACTGGCACATTTATATGGAGTTGGAGGTAGTATGAACATATGATTTTTAAAGTATGAAATTGCTTAATTAACTCTTAAAATGATAAGTAAATTTTATACTCTATATTTTAATTAGTAACTTTGAATTTAGACTATCACTGTGCTATGTACTCATATTTTGAAACCATTGCATATAATGAAGCAAAAGATCTTTCAGGTTTTTCAGCACTATAATTAAGGTCATTCCATGTCAAATTAACCAAAAAAATTCAATATTCAACCTGACCATTTTTTATTTCAATGAAACTGCTAGGGATCATGATCATTCTCTATGATGATATAAATTATAGCATATTTTTATTTTTTCTTTATCGCTTTAAAATTTCATACAATTAATTATTTAAATTTTGAAAAAATCATCATTTTTTGACTTGCATAAATATTTTCAATTTTGAATTTCTCAAGTTCTATCAGACATAGAAATTTTTATGACCACTCATTTTAAAGTGGAGTTTATAAAATTTAATTTAATATGCAAATTGACTATGCATGGTTAAAAAAAAATAATTTTTTTAAGTTTAAAATTAAAAAAAAAAAATTAGAAAGTCTTTAAAAAATTTTTTGAAAAAAATGCGAGTTTGTTGTAATATTATAAGCTTAAAATTCTGAAATTTTTAGTGTGGGACCTCAATGGGATCAGGAGTTATAAAATAAAAGCTGAAAATTACCATACAAATCAAAAATAAATAACAAAATAGATAGAATTAAATTGCTATTGTAATGGTAATTTTTGCTTTTATTTAATAACTCCTGATCCCATTGACATCCCATTCTAAAAATTTGAGAATTTTAAGCTTATAATATTACAACAAACATAAAATTCTTTCAATTTTTAAAAAAATAACTATCTAAAAATATTTTAAATTAAAAAAAATATTTTTTTTTTAAATTTAACTATACATAGTCAACTTGTATATCAAATTAAACCTTATAAACTCCTCTTTGAAATGAGTGGTCATAAAATTTTCTATGTTTGATAGAACTTGAGAAATTCAAGTTTAAAAACATGTAAGCAAGCCAAAAAATGATGATTTTTCAAAATTTAAATAAGTAACTATATAAAATTTTGATATGAAAAAAAAAAAAAAAAAAAAATATGAGCATATATTTTCATTTATATCATCAGGCAGAATTATTCCTGAGAATTTCATTGAAATCGGAAAGGGTCAGGTTGAGTCACTAGTTGATTTGGCATGGAATGATCCAATATGTGTTTTTAACAATTTCAACGTTTGCCCCTAGATAAGTTGGGGGCAAAAGAACTATTTCCCTAAACCTGCTTCCAATGAAGTGGTTAATGTCAAGTGGTACCACATAGCTCAATAGATTACTGTAATGTTTATAGCCAGGCTGGGCCTATCACAATTAAGAAGTTCCCTTTTTTTTCTCACTTCCAATCAGATATATGCCAAAGCAAACTTTATACTACTGCTTATCTATTTTCCATAAAAGATTATTTACAGTTCCTTATTCTACTTATAAAATTATCCTTCAAATTGCCCACATGTCCTATTAAGCTTTAGCTCATATGATAATAAGAATTTTTTGTAGCATGAAAAGTTTAATGCTTTATTCATTAATTTGTATATTATGCGCATATATCTATTAGTTGAAATTCACAAATGTCTTTGTAACTATTTCAAGCTTATTTATTGTGAATTTTTTTTTTTTTATTATTAAAGATGTGATGAATATTCAACCTTTTGTTAAACGTTTAATTTATTAAATACTAAACAGTAGTTGGCCAAATATCTGTGATTGAATGCATTAATAAGCTAAATGCATTCAGAATTTTTAAAATTCTCTTTTCATGATGCTTTTTTCAAATCTAAACTTGCTATTCTCTGGCGCATTTGTGCAGTTACTTTTATGCTTGAATGTACAAAATTTTCAGATAAGTATTAAGTATTAGACTCATCCATTAAGAAATTGAATAGCATTTCTTTGTTTTCTTTAAAAGTTAAGACTTAATGTTCTTAAATATATTCAAAATATTATAGTATTTTATTTCAGTTTATCACAACCCTAACCAAATATCAAATTGTATAGAAGTTGTATAGTTACATTGTTTACATTCTAAATAAATGCAAGTAATAATGTTATACAAATAAAAGTATTTTATTTGCTGCATGGTTAAACATCATACATTATTATAATGTAAAATATATATCATTTTTCATTATTTAAATCACGAGTTAATTTTAATGCAAAATTTTTTTCACATTAAAATTTACTTGACCAAGAGCTATTGTAGCAAATATACCAGGCAATCATTAGCTTTGAATGTAAATGAAAAAAAAAAGTTTTATTTTTGAAAAGCCCTTTCAAAGCAATTTTAATTCTTTAAAAATCTTAACTTTTGTGAAAATGGTAAAAAGCTTTCAAATTTCCTTAATTTTATTTTGCTGTTATTTCTCAATCTAGACCTCCTAAATAGTACTTTTCTCTCCCTTAATCTCTCTTTTTTTTTATAATCAAGTTTCATTGAAATTTATTTACTCTCTTTTTTTAACTAACTTCCAACAAAATTCTTTTGATAGTTTTGATTTTCTGAACTGCATATGTGTGTTGAAGACAACAATCAAGTTTGAACATAATGTTACTGGTTGAATATCTTCTATATATAAAAGGATAAAAGATCTGAATCCTGTTTAAGGAGGAAATTATTTGAATGCTTGTTTTTATGAATGAAAAATGCTAAAATCTCTGCACAATTGCCCTTTTAGATCCATCAAATCAAATCTACCAATGTTGGCTCTGAACTCCTTATTTTTGTGATCAGCTCACAGACAACTAGGCTGATTTGAATAGCAAGCATACAAACTACACATAAAATCTGTGCTGGTATAAAACAGACTAAATTTTCTTTGTTAGCCCATCAGCACACATGCTGGGATGAAATTTATCCAATCACATTGTGCACTTAATCTACAAATGTAAATGCATATGTTAACAGGTTAGATAAAGATGTGAATGAATATTACATATGTATTGTAAATAAATTCGAAGCAAAATAGAAAATATTTCTTTTAATAAATTTAATGATAACCGAAACAATGGTAGATGGTATATGATTTTCCATATTTATTAGCAACTTCTAATTAAGATAATTTGCTTAACAAATAGAGAAGTTGATTTCTATCTTTTTTATGGACCAAAAGTTTACAAATTAAAAAGGAAAAGTATTGTATTTTACAATTAATACAATGATACTGTTATATTTCAATAAATGTATTTAATAAAAAATTATGTAAGAATGTATACATTCTTTCAAATTAATTATTGTATACTTTTGCTCAAACATATTTTATTATGTATGTATAAAATATGTTTGAGCTAATTTATATTTTATCTTTTTATTTCCTAAAAGGTATACCATGTTTAATAATGTTGGACAAAAACAATTCATTAATCACTAAAGAAGGAAGAATGGAAGTCAATGAAGATCCAGATGGAGATGTAAGAAAATTCTAAAATATTTAATATTGTTATTATTGAGTTTCACATTTTTGTATTTAAATAGTTCATGTCAAAGTTGCTGTTAACTATGAGGTATAAAATATGTTTGAGAGGCATAAAATTCTGTTAAAAGTACCTGTATCTAAACCTGTATCCTATATCTCCCTAAAGTGCCCTGTTTTAAAAACCATTACCCACTTATGGAATATTATGATATGATGGATGCCAATAATCTTTTGTTATTGGTGCATTGACTTATTAAAATACCCTGTGTGTGATTTTAACTTGGTAGTTTTTTAAAATACAGAATTACAATAGTTAAAAATCAATAATAATCCTTATTTTTAATTTTTTTTTTAAATTCATTAATAATATTTTAGGATCATTATATATGCCTTTATGAGGATATTTTATAGTCATAAATATCTCAATTTTAAAATCAACTATGAAGTTATTAAGAATAATAAATAAAACATAGCTTTGTGAACAGAAATAAATGCAATTTTAATTCTGTAAAAAATATTAAAATTGTTTAGTGTTAAATTACAATTTCACATGATATTTAACACAAATACCTCTATTTTGATGAACAAAATCTTTTCTTAAATTTTACATTTAAAATTTGCAACAGATTTTTCATTACACTTAAAAAAAAAATCTGTCATTCAAATTATTTAAGAGAAAGACAGTTTTAAAACTTTTTGAATTAATAAACCTAAAAACTTCATGGCTTCTTTTGTGAATTAAAATAAATTAATAAAATTGCTTGCCTGGCTAAATAAACTAACTATACAAGCAATTTCGGATTTTTTTTTCTTTTAATAAACTGTGCTTTTAAAGCTTTTTAACTCTCCTTAAAATAAAATAAAGTGATAAATATGACATGGCAAGTTTGTGCTGTTAAAGTATGCTATGTTAAAATTCCATACAACCGATTTATATATATTTCCATGCAATATATTTTTATATCCATTTACATAAAAGTAAATATTTTTTTCCCATTTTATTAATTTATTTTATTGAAATTGTTTTATAGGAATTTCCTTGGAGGCCAAAACTTGTTGATGAATTAGGGGAGAAACATATATCAAAACTAAATGAAGAACCTTGTCTTATTTTATTTACTAGTAAGTTTTAATTTTAAATTTAATGTTTTAATTTTACTCTGCATACAGTTAAACCTTGTTCATATATGAATTATAGTTGCATACAGTGCCTTATATGTTGTGCATTTTGTGACTTTTTTTTTTTTTTCCCTTTTCCAGCATGTGAAGATAAGGAACTTGAGTTGGCACATTTTGCTTTGTTACCAGTTGCTGAAGAATATGAAGCTAGGTTAAAACGAGCCTCCATAGAAGAAAATCCAATCCCACAATTAAATTTCTTTTATGCTGGAGATGTAAGTTAAGCTTTTGAAATTTTTATTTTAAAAAAAAAATAATTTATAGCTTGTTGATGGGAATAATTGGAAATAAATTTTTCATATTTAAAAAAGTTTAAATAATTTTTAAAATGATTAAATTTTAAAAGCAAAGGTCAATAACATATGATTAGATATTCATTATAGAGATGAAATGTATTTTTCTTAAATTATTCAATGAAACTTGTCTCATAAAAGTACATACTATTTCACATAAAAATCATAAAATAAGGAAGTTTTATTTCAGTTTTCGCCATACTTAATAAACATAAAAGCTTGGTTAATACATAAATATATTTGATAAGAAGATTGTGATTACCAATGATATCAGCAATATCTTGAGTTTTTTCAGAAATAAATTTATTCTTTTTTCATAAAAAACCATGAATTCTGTAATATTAACAAAAATTACAAATTAAAATATATATGGAATTGATATAAAACTAAAAAAGTCAAATTTTGTTCCGATATCTGAATTGAGTTTTTCATTGTTTACATTGTAAATTATGTGCGGATTTGAGAGAGTCTATTGTATTTGTACATTTTCTAATTCTATAAAATGCTAAAAAAATACTTTAAATAAAAGATTTGGGTGAAGTCATAAATATTACACCAAATTTAATTAATTAGTTTTAATTGGCGAAATCCTTCGAAAATTTATTAATTGGTTTTGCAGTCTACTATTGTAGTTTCAAAAATTTATAAAAAATATTTCAGAAGATGAAATTTTCACAAATTCATAATTTTGAGATATAAAGAGTTAAAAGTTATTTGAAATTTATGTAGGCATTAGATTCAATCAAATAAATTAGTTGTTCTTAATCTATCTTATTTCCATTTTTTAGCTACCTAGCCATGTATTCTAAGTACATATATGAATAAAACCTATTTTCTCCTGTTCCCCAAATCTAATCTTTAATCCAGGACTCATTTTATTTTTTTATTTTAATAGGCAGAAATATGCGATTCTGTTCGTGACATTATAGGATTTGGTGATGATTTCCCATTTTTAGTTATTCTGGATATACCAAATGGGAAGAAATATATTCATGAGAAAAAAGAAGAGATAACGTCGGAAGTGATTGGGAAGTTTGTTCGTGATTTTTTATCTCATAAATTGAGTCCTTGCATGATTGGAAACTGATAAGCTTGCATATACAACTTGACTTAGCATTTATTTAAAGTTTATTGTTATAAGCATATCCCACTGTGTAATTGATAGATTTTACTTTTTTTTTTTTTTTTTTCTTTTGTAAGAAAGTTTACAGTTCTTGTATTTATTTTCACAATTATGTGCTAAAAATATCTTATATTTATTTTACTATTGATAAACCAAAGTGTGATTTTTTTTTTTTTTTTTTTTTTTTTAAGTTATTAGCATTTTATGAATTCTTTCCTTGATTAATTTCCTAGCGATGCATGTAATTTTATCTTATATATAGCTTCTATCAGGTCTAATCATAACTCAATTGTTATTAAAACTTTTAAAATTATTTACTACAAATAAATAGATAAAAGTACAGTTTGCTAATAATTTTACCTGGTTTTAAAAAAAATGCTGAATATTGAGCATTAATTGCTTGAAAGCTATTTTATTGTTGTGAATAATATTTTACTCTTACATTGGTGTATCACAATAAATTGCTCCAAACCCACAAAAAAAAAAAAAAAAAAAATTGTAGGGCATTTAAACAAACAGCATTGAGAAAATGAACCAAAGATTTATCTTACACTCGTATCTTTTCATAAATTAATACAAAAGTAACAAAAATTCAAATAACAATAATGGTTTAAAAGGAAATATTTGAACATAAATTAATTCTGTGCTTTTTAACCTATATTAAAGTAATGTATTTAATTTCAACTATGTAAAATATAAAGAAAACCATCCATTACCTAATAAAGGTATTTCCCGTCCAATAAACAGTACGTCCTAGAGAAAACAAAATTAATCATGGAAAAAAAATCTTTGTATCATTCATAATTTTTTTGCTGTACTTTATTAACATTTTATCTAATATAGCTCTAAAATGGTAGTTTGACTATATTTGTAATATGTATTTTTAATATGTGTGTTGTACAAGATCAACTATTTTATATAGAATAGACTTTTAAAACATGGATAAAAGTAGTGCAATATCTATCTAATCTTTTGGCAATATTGTGATGATTGACATCACAAATCTAGTCATTTTTATTTATTCTCTTTTTTCTGCAGCTTTATTTGTTATTAAATTTTGTTATTGTTAAGTATCTTGTTTTTAGAAATATACAGTTTTTAATCTTTATTTATTATGTACGCTTATTGTCTTTACTTTTGACATACAATGCTGAATTAGATGCTTGTGCTTTTCTTCTTGTTTTTAGAAATTATGCTTTATAGTCTCATCATGTAAATAATTGACTTAAATACTGCTTTTTTTTAAGCACTGAACAACATAGCATTTTTTTTTGGGGGGGGGGGGGATGGCAGTGTAACGAAGCTGTACAAATGACAGTTTTATCTAGTAAACAAATGACTTTGAAAATACAGAATTGCTTAAAATGCAACGATTCTGGATTTTAAATATTCTGAAGTAATGACTTTAAATCCAAGAAAAAATATTTTACTTAAAAAAAAAAAAAAACTATAAAATGGTTGAATTTTTAAAAAAACCTTGGATTTACAAAACATATTAACATATTTTTGTTTAAATATTTCAATGAATCACCTCCTCAAATCCTTGCATTTGCAGATGAGGCTGATATAATTGCTAGAAATAAGAATGCCATGATTGAAACATACAGTAAGTCAGAAATTGAAGGAAAACACAAGGCTTTCATGTTAATAAATTTTGCATTTGGAGATGATGTTGATGTAACTTCTAGAAATAAGAAAATCTTGATTGAAACATACAATGAACTGGAAACTATAGCATCAATGTATCAGCAATTGTTTTCAGTATTATAGGCAATAATAAGACACATAAAAGAAAAATTGCATTTTAGTTAGAAATTATGAAAAATGTTATTTAAAGCTTTAAATGTTTTTATTACTCATTCATTTAGAAATGTGAAAGTATTTCATTATAATTATAATGTGAATACCCAAGCTTTATTGAAATTGCAGTCACTTTAAATTTTAACTGTGCTGTGAATGTCAAAAAATTCACAAGGAAGGAGTTTCAAATGATAGTTGTATAACAAAATACTGTATTTACTCATGCATGCAGTAGGTTTTTTACACCAAAAAATTATATAAAAATGGAGAATATGCACAATACATGAGGATGTAATATTGGAAAAACATCGTGGTAGACAGTATGAAAATGGATGTAGGTTGAATTTGCAATTATAATGCTTCATTATTGACTTCTACATATAAGGGACTTGCAACCACAGTAGACCAAGTCCATTTTAAATTATATATATATAGTGTAACCTCTAAATAATGATTACCCATGGGACCGGTGAAAAGTGACCATACGTCAGAGGCAGGTACCGTTCAAAGGTTTTACTTTTAAAAAATCAAGATTACATAAATTTAAATAGAAATATGCATAGTCATTTTATTCAACCCATTTTATTTTAATATAAACAGAAAAAAAAATAATTTGCAGTTTTTAATTATATTATTATTTTTGCAGTAAATATCACAACCTTGTCAGTTATGCCGACTGTTTTAAGAATATTGTATACATTTCCTCATTATTATTATTAAAGTCTTCATTTTGTGCTTGTTGACATATCAAGGAAATTTTGTTTGATCAGCTTCACATTTCGGTTTCCAAATAAATTTCAAAATTGTACCAAATACTACAAAAAATTTTCTTGTGACTTTTCAGTGGCCATTATTCAGAATTCCCGATTCAAAAGTTCATAGTAATATTAATGCTATGGAATGTGTTTTGTTCCATCAACATGTGGCTGGTATTCGTAGGTTGTTGTTGCTTAGAGGTGACTGTTCAAGGAGGTTTCACTGTAGTCCATTTAAAAGGTACATAAAATCTATTTTATTTATTCACACAGTGAACCAAATCTGTAATCAAATTCTATATATGAGAAAGTATGTGAAAATAGGCTTGGTTCATTGTGGAAGTAGATAAAACAGATTTTATATACCTACTAAATAGACTATCTTAATTTTCTTTTTCAAAATGGACTTGGGATAACTACTGTTGTGAGTCACTCATATATGATCGTTGGATTATTCTATTTGAACATACAAAATCATAAAGTATTTTGTAAAAGTTGTGAACAACATTAAGTATAATTTTACATTTTAATAAAATAAAATCTATTTGAAAACTTTCTGGTTTTTATTAAATGTTTCATTAAAAAAAAAAAAAAAAAAAAAAAAAAAAATTAAACTTGGGGCATGCACGAGTAATAACAGTAATTAAATAATAAATGCAACAACCAATAAGTTTGTACAACATCAATATACAATCTTCATAATTTCATTTCATCAGCTTATTTAATTTTTATTTTCATGTGGAAAAGATATAAATAGTAATAAATAGTGTTAATAGATATAAATTTTATATTTTCATCTGTCACTATTATCGAAATATCTCTGGTTTACTACATTGAGTACAAAGTCAAGAGTCTCAATTGAAGTTTTTATGAATGTAGTAATTGTATGTAACAGATAATCATGCTTGTATTATGAAACAATTTTAATACACCAATAAAATAATTTTGATACTCTTTAAATGTTGTATAGATTTTATTTGCTTATAATTCAACTACAGATCATTTTTGCTCATTTATATAGCTAAATTGATATTATATATATTATTTCTTAAAACTATGAATGCACATTTTCAACTTTTTATTTAAAATATTAGCTGACAAAATTCACTTATAGTTGTTGAAATGTGCCAAGTGGTATTTTAGTGCCTTGAAATGGATGTTGAATTAGCTAGAAATCATAATTTAGAATGTTTTCTGCTAATTTAATTTCAAAATTATTTAGAAACCATTCTTAGTGTGCATTTGTATCTTAAAAGTAATCCCATGTCAAATTTAAGTTTTCTAGTCCTTTCATTCACAAAATTCATAGGTTTAGGAAATTATTTTTCTCCTGCACATTAAAAAAAAAATTTAAACTGTTTTTATTGTACTGTATGTATTTTTCTTGAAAGTAGCAATTATGTCAAAATTCAACTCTTACAAATTCCATAAAAATTTAATTTAGAATCCTTTACATGTAATTTTTAAACACTTCTATGCAAACATTTATCTTAAAAATAACAAACATCTCAAATTTCAAGAATAATGAAAACAATTCCATAAAAAAAAAGATCTTAATTTAGAAAGTTTTCTGCTCATTACATCATCTTGAATTTTAACAAATCGACAATTTTAGTCTCTTCAGTATCACAAAAATCATAATTAAGAATTTTTTCTCCTGCATGCTTTTAAATTTTGATTTTTTAAAACTTTACCATGTGCACATTTTTGTCTTAAAAGTAGCAGCCATGTCAAATTTAAAGTTTCTAATCTTAACAATTCTATATAAATTACATTTAGAAAGCCTTTAGCTCATTCCACTCTTTTAAATTTTGTATTCTTTAGAAACCATTCTTAGAGAGCATTTTCATCTTATAAGTAACTATCAAGTAAAACAAAAATCTCAATTGCTTCAGCAACTCTTGTAGATAATGATGCCAACATGAAATTTAGCTTATGTAAGAGCAGAGACCATCACTTTTCAAATCAGTTCAGTAGTTCCAAAGGCATACATATTGCCTGATATACATTAATCTTAGTTAACCCATATTTGACCATCATCCTACATATAGCACAGCATACATTTCCACTCGTATTCAAAAGATAATTGTGCTTTTGTATTACATTACTTTGAAAGAATTACTCATTATTCAAGTTTAATCTTTAGTTTAAAAAAAATTATTTATAATGAATGTATTAAAAAATGTTAAGTTTGAGAGCAAAGAAGACAGTGTTATTGTTAACTGCATAATTGTATAGAAAAACTGTATATGATGTTGGACTCTTGTTTCTCACCAATTCATTTGAAAGAAGTTTGAGCACCTCCCGACCCCACAAAGAATCATAGTGTTGAATTTTATCATAGTCTTCTTACATAGAGGACAGCCTGTAAGTTTGAAAATAAAATTTTGGTAAGTTTTTCAATTTTATGTATCTTTTGTGTCTTTATAAAATTTTTGAAAAAAAAAAAAAAAAAATAGTTGATCAAATATGATTTAAGAAATCTCTCTAGCAGAATCAAGTTTTCTTTGATATTTTCCATCTAATGTGAATGTAGAGAAATTTCAGTGCAAGATTATTTTATTGCTTGATATATTTTTTTAAATTTTGATTTTCTCCAAAAAGTTGGCATATAGTATTGTGTTTGAAAAATATTTTCCTAAATTTTAAATATTTTTAAAAAGATAAATTATCTCCCTCCCCTCCTCCTTTTTTTATATCAAAAGTTTAGGGAAATAATTTGTTTAATTCACCAATATAAATTTTCTGATTGCAATATACAAATTTGGTAAAGAAAAATCTAGTATTCATAGGTTAGTTTCTCATGAAATTTTGCAATTGGTAAGGATCTCTGAAAGGGTGGTTTAGAATATTAACTTTGTTCTAAAAGAAGTTATATTAAAATTTTAATGAAGTTTTGTGTCATTAACAATTGTAAGCTATGAAAATTTTAACAAAGGGCTCATACTTTATCTTATAAAAACAGAGATATAGTGAGACTTTTAACAAAATCAAAAAAGACCAGAGGCAATTTCCATTTTAGTCGGGCTTATTTCTTAACAGATATACAGTAGAAGATCTATATAACGCAAACCTAAAAACGCAAGGTTGTGCGTTATATAGAATTTTGCGTTATATGGATCACATATTACGCATCATCAAATTTACCTCATAAATATAGACAAATATGTCTGAAACGCATGAAAATACATTAGAATTACCTTTATACTGCATTCCTTATCCAGATTATAAATTTTTCTATTATTGCGATCATTCAACATTTTGTTAAATATACGTTTTAAAAATGGTCCAGATACACCTGGACCCAATTTATTCATTATATTGCTCATTTTCAAAAACATTTATTGTAATAATAATTTTTTTTTTCCTTTTAAAGTTCTAAATTAAGGAGGTAAAATTGTACAAATGCATTAAATTTAGTTTTCAGACAGTAGCAGTTTTTTACAGTCTTAAAATTCAGGTGCTCCTTCATGGCAAAATTCATTGTTTACATCTGAAAGGTTGTGCGTTATATGGAGAATTGCGTTATATGGAATTGCGTTATAAAGATCTTCTACTGTAATTGAATGCTGTTTCATTATTCAATCAGAAGTCATGAAATTTTCCCCTTTAGCCAGATTCAGGGTTTCAAATGTTGCACATATCTGTGCCGAAATAGCGTTTTTCTTTAAATTTGTACCTAAACCTACTTAGTACCAGAATGAAATTTAGCACAATTTTCTCGATCTGAGAAAGAAAGAAAAGTTCCATTTTTAACTTTTTCCAAACTGCTTAATTTGTCAATAAATAAATAAATGCAAAAAACACATCAATTTTGTTAAAATTGGACAAAACATGCAAATTTTATCAAAAGATCATGGAAAACATGCCATGTTTGTGAAAATGTCACTGAAAAAAAAAATGTGGTTAAAAGATAGTGAAAAAAGTGCGAATTTAGTCAAAAAATTCTGTCAAAAAACTGTGAAGAAAATACGAATCAAATGCAGTTAAAAGATTGCAAAAAAATGCAAATTCCTTCGAAAGATCATAAAAAATCAGATTTAACTGCTACAAAAGCAAATTTTTATTTCTACAAAATCAGATTTTTACTGCTACAAAAATGAATTTTATTGCACTTTCATTCCTGACCAGATTCTGTCCTAGACAATTTTTTATTAATGGTTTATTTTTTCAAAAAAGACAATTAAAACCAGTTAAGACAGTCGTAATGAATCGGAACAAATTTCTATTTTTAAAGATATAATTCCTGTGAAGACAACCTGTTTATAACAGGTTCTCTTTACAGGTTTTACTGTATAAATAATTGTGCATAAACAAAGAGGCTCAAAAATAAGTTTAATGAAGGGTATCATGCAAGCCCTTTGTAATTCTCCATTGGTCACTACTAAAATTACACTTTGTAATAAATTCAAAGAAATTATATAAATTAATTTATTATCTGTATAAGAATTTAAAATACAATGAAACAGTATGTAAATATACATATTTCCTAAGAAAATGCAAAATGAATCACATGAAGCATATGAATATGAGAATAAGGATTCACATAATTTAATGAATTGAATCTTTTCTTAGTAACACTAAGGATATACAAAAGTTTTAACAGGAAACATATATGGAAGACATAACAAAAATATATTTTCAATTTTGATGTTAGCAAAAAAAAAAATCATTACTTGTAAAGATATTATAAGGAAATTTGCAAAATAAAATTACTCATTATATTAAGTCATTTTATATAATATTGCTTTCACCATAGATTCTCAAAATTTCTTTTGAAATAACATTTCACTTGTAAGCATAGATGTAACATACATTTATATAAAAGAGCAAGCATTAAGGCTGTTGATCACTTAGCTTCCAAATTTCCCCCTGTAATGTTAAGTCTATGGAAATTTGATGAAAATTTATATTTAAAATATCTCCTCAGGAAATTAATATTTCTAACATCGTCTTTCAGTGTTCTCTTCTTAAAGGATGTTACCTGTTTTCTTAGTTCTCAAAATATTTCTAAAATCTTAGCCTAATTTAATATTTCATGTTTTAAAAATTGACAAACTGGGGTTAAAATTTTAACACTTCATATAAAATGAAACAAAGATTTTGAAAATCTATTGAAAACTAAGAAAAAAAAGACATTCTTAGCGAAGAGTACACAGAAAAAAAAAACTAAAAATATTAATTTCCCAAGGAGATATATTTTGTGTACAAAAATCCATCAAACACATAGACCTAATATTACTCTGAGGAATTCGGAAGCTGATTGAAAAGCAGCCTTAAATGAAGAAAAACAACTATTATATTTATGAAATTTTATATCAAGCATCTTGATTACAGAGAACATAAAGAGGGAGGAGGCTAGGGATGCACCAAATAGTGATTTTGTCCGAATGCCAAATATTCGGCCGACAGCTGAACCAAATATCGAATATTCGGCAAGCCGAATATTAATTGTTGGGCCGAATACCGAATATTCGGCCTACCGAATAATAACTATTCGATCGAATACCGAATATTTGGCTTTCCAAATACTTTTTATATTTCAAAGTTTAAAGTTATTAAAATCTTACTTTTTAAAATGATTTTACATAATATTTAGTAAGAGAAACTTATATTTTGATAAACAAGAGCTTTTTATAAGAATATTTAGTGTTGAAAAAAAATCTACCTTTTTTTTTATTTAAGAAGCACAATTATGAGACTTTTTTAATTAATAAAATTTTACATTTCATGATTTCTTCTACCAATTGAAACATTTTAAAATGAAAGAGAAATAATGAAAAAATGGTTGAAGAAAAACACTGTACAATCTCATAATTGTTCTTTTTAAACAACTCAAGGCAGATTTTTTTTTTTCAATATAAAGTATACTTTCAACTTAATTCTGAATAAATGAATGTCTAGCTCAGAAATGTCTAGTTCTTTTCTTATGAATGGTGGCATTTTCCATCTTTCCCATCATATCGTATTTTACAGAAATCAAAGCATGTGAGGTGAAAATATAGTTAAGGTATCTTATTTATTGTTAATGCAACAAACAAAAACACAAGTTCGTCCTAGAGTGAGATGAAATACAAATATAATGTACTTATGATTTAACCCTTTAACCGTTTGTCCTGGCTTTTTCCGTTTCTAGAAATCTTGTTTAAATGGCTGCAAACAAAAATATTGTGAATCATACATAGAAAGAAATGATATTAAAGATATTATAGCATCAAACTGAGATTAATTAATATAAATATCTTGCAATTTATAGGCATTCTTATAAAAATACATGAAAACCCTTGGACAGTGAAAGGGTTAAGTTGATTATGATTATGGTTTCATGAACAAAAATTGTCTGCCTTGATAGCTATTACTAATCTCAAAAGTTTTTCTTTCTTGTTTAAGGACTTTTATTTGGAAAAAGCAATAAACAGAGTATTTTTTAAATAAAATTTAGGAACTTGCATCTGCACTCGCATCATTTATTCCTAAGGAGAATCTTAATAAATCACCATTTTAATCCTTCTCATGGTTAATTTTCTTAAGTTAAACTTTACAAACAGCAAATAAATAATGTTAAAACATTCTATTTTATTTAAATATGATTTTCTTTTTAATTATTCTAAATAAATTTATAAATTGACAGTTAAAAGTAAAAATTGTGAAAAGTTTTAAAAGGCTTTATTAAGTATTGGATTCATCCGAATACTTTGATATTCGGCCAAACTGAATATTCGACAGGCCGAATAATTTCATATTCGGCTTAACTGAATATTCGGGACATCCCTAGAGGAGGCCAAATCTTTTTTCTTTTTTTCCTCTGGCTGGGTGAAAAATGTCAAGGCAGATGTCACTTACTTTTGACCTGGACACTTTTCATTCAAGATAAGAGAATTCTTTTCAGTGACACCAACTTATATGGGCCCATGGGGTGCAAGCCCACCCAATAATTTGATAATTTCTGCCCATCCGATTTGTTTCATTATTTAATTGCTGGAATAAAATATGTTTTTATCGAACTTCTCAAAATAATTCTGTTTGAAGTAAATAGTAAGGACATTAATTAGACTTACAGAAGCAATGAAAGTCTTTTCAGTGGATGTAAAAATACAATGCTCTCTAAAACAACATTTACTTTTTCTTGATATTTAGCGTTTTGCCTTTTCAATAGTTAACAATTTTCGTGTTAAAAAAAAAAAAAAAAAAAAACTTGGCAAGAAAATAATTTAATAAATTACTTATTATTAACCATAAAACATAAAATAATTCAAACACACATTAGCAACAGCTTCTGTAAGGGCACTATGATTTTGAATAAGTCACTTTTCAGAGATAAATTACATCAATACAAAATGTGATAGTAATTAATAATATGTCCAACATTTGTCCCAACAGCTTTAAAAAACACAATTTCTTCGAATATGGATAAATGCATAAATATATTGAAATAGCATCATAAACAAGAAAATTTTTTTATTAATTTAGTAAAAGAAAATATATTTGTGGGACATAATCTATTTGCATAAACAAAAGAGTAGTAAAAAGTAACTTAACTGTATTTTATGCAAGTTTTGAATGTCTTTATAACTTCCTTCTTTTAATTTTTACTTTAAAAAATTTGAGTTAATTCTTCCAAAAATTGTTGATTTATATGCAATGTAGTCATCCATTCTATGAATCACATAGGCTGCTACCACAAGTTTTAGTTAATCTGCTAAATTTTATATTGCTCCGGAAATAATTTTTTTCAATATCATTTATAAGGAAAAGAATACTGTAATAGCCAAAAAAGAAGTATATACAATTATACAGTTGTAAAAAAAAGAATTAACCACCCAAATTGTCATAGAAAAAAAAAAAAAAAAAAAAAAAAAGCCATTTTACTGGAATAACTTCTGGACTTCTTTATTAGAGGGTCATTTTTAAACTGAAATTGTAGCACTCCAAAATTTCCTATACAAACACCAAATTTCAACAGCACATACATGTATTTCCCCTCCTTCCCTTTTTCTTAACTTGAAAAATATTTGGCAGAATGAGCTATAATTTTGAATTTGAATAGCTAAAGAATCTAAACACTGATTACTGTTTAAAAAAATTTACAAATCACCATTTTTTCAACAACCAATTTCAAAACTAGTTTTTGAAAAAAAAGGATGATTGCAATCTATGATTTTTTAAAGCATAAATCGATTTTTCATATAGTGCATATAAATTGAAAATCACTTCTTAACCGTGAAAGAAAATTTTGGATGAAATAAGATTACACCTATTAGAGCTATTTTCTCTGGATTATTAATTATATTCTTAATTAGTGAATAATTTTAAATGAATTAAAATACTATTTTCAAAAAAAAAAAAAAAAAAAAAAAAATGAAATTAAACAAAATTATTTGAAATAATGGAAATTAATCTGTTCTTCATAAAATATACATTTTTGCTTGGGATAAAAAAAAGAAGGGGATGGGTTGACAACAGACACCTAATTATGCTTTAACAAAATTTCTATGTGTTTTCCATGAAGATATTTGAGAATCTATGGCTTGTGAAGCAATTTATTCTACACAAGAAAAAAAAATGATATTTTTCTACCAAAAAATATTTTGACAGTTTTTTTTTATTTATTTTTCCTTCACAAGTAATAATATTAATTACATACAACAGTTACAATTTTACAAAGACAAACATCTATGAAATTACAGAAATGCTTCCACTTTTTTACAGGAATACCAAGTTCAGTAATTCATTGAATTTCAAGCTCCAGAAATACACTGTGTTCAAATTCAACACCTTATAACATAATATAAAACATTCACATACATTTCTTACATTTTGATACATATTAAAACTATGAAAATAAAAATCTTATAAAAGTTTTCCACACATAGTTTACATATCTTTGGATTAATAGCTTAGTAAATTTCACAAGGAAAGTATCATGAATGCGAGTTAGAGGTTTGCACAGACCTTAGAGGCTTCAGGACTGAGACAGTCAAAACAGATAAAAATTATCTTTTTTTCATCTGAACCAATATAAATGGCTTGTATCAAATTTTGGTCCAGGCCCAAACTAACTCAACCTACTTCAAAAGTTATTCTGAGGTAGGAAAGTTGTTTCTTTATTGCATATGATGTACATGCCTACTATGCAAAGTTTTCTTAAACCATTTAGGAGCACTGAATTAATAAATATTAACCTATAATTAAAATTCTTTTATAAAAATAAAAATATGCACTTTTATGAAAAAAATTTAAAGTATAACATTTTATTGAATACAAATTCATAAAAAAACTAGTATAAAACGAAAATATAGAGGTGAGTCTATAAGGAAAAAAGCTAATTTTTAAGAATATTTCTGTATAATTTATTAAACCAAATTGAATTTTAATACAACATAATATTTCAGAAGTTTGTGTTAAATAAATATAATGTAAGCTTCATCATTCTTAATGACAATGAACACCTTAAAGAGATGTGTAAATCAAAATACTTCTCTATAATTTTAAAAGTAAAAAATAATAATAGTAATAACTAAATATCTCCAAGCCAAGCCTGAGTTTGCACAAAAATATAAGTATGGGTCTGCAAATATCTCTAATTATAATTCACGACATTTCTTTGAGTATGAAATCATCCACATTAAAATGCTTTATATGGATAGTTTCCTGCTTTTTCACAAACTTGACCACACTGACAATTTGGGGAAGCTGCTGTAATAGGGGTCATATTCTACCAGTAAAACTTTTTAACAGGCATTAAGAAAAATTTACAAAATTTCAATAAATATATATGTTCATTTATTAATATATAGTCATGCATAAATTTCAAACAGATGCACTATTTTTGATTTTATTTGTTTGATACGGCTCATTTTCCTAATGTTCATTTTATTTGAATACAAGAATCTTATGTGTGTCTATTTGCCATTGAATTCAATAACTAAAATAAACAAAAGTTTTTAATTTTAGTGTAAATCGAAGAATTAATAATAATAAAAAAATACATTTGCTCTTTGATATCAAATTTTAATAATTATGAAACTGGGTTATTTTATTTAGTTGTTAACATGAAATCCACAGCTATGAAATAAATTTGTCAGAATTGCAATTTAAGATGACATTCTTTTTATTATTATCATTTTTATTGACTTCATTATATTCATTATAGTGGAATGGTAAAAAAATTCATATTTTAGTTTTCGGACATCCATGTCTTAAGATGTCCTAAATGCAATTTGACTGTTTTTGATTTAATGTTTGTCTGTGTGCTGTACAAGTTTTGTGGACTCAAAAACTAATATACAAAATAACATGAAACTTCTTATTTAGTCAGAATTTGACATAAATTGGTCCTGATTAGATTTTGGAATATGTCACTCAATAGATGGTGCCGTTATGCTGCATTTTTTACAATTTGTGTGATATCTACATGTTAGTATGGAATGAAATTCAACCAAACTTAACCTCAAGGAACACTGCTCATTTGAGCTCACATGAGTACAAATTTAAAACGGCCAATTTCACCGTTTATGTAAAAAGTACAAATCACATAAAATTATGGGTTAAAAACATTTTTCAATGTAAAATTCCATAAGGCGTTCTAAAGTTAACCCTGTGTTATTCTCATGTGTATCTCTGTGATTGTGTGTGTGGCCATTATATCCCTCTTGTGAATTTTGGACCAAGTAGATTCAGAACCAGTAGCAACAACTCATATATGTTGATATAACTGCAAAATAAGTATTTTTTTTTTTTTTTCATCAACACAGGATTTATGTTCTTTAGAGTACAAATGTTTGAATATTGAAGAACTATTATTTTCTTTGTAGCATTCTACTGAAATCCAAAAATTTTCACTACTATGCAATTGCAGTACAGCTACTTAATGATATTGTCATAGATGCATTGTTGCTGTTATTTAACATGTGTGTTTCTAAAAGTAATGAGGAAATTAATGAAATAAACAGAAAACTATAACAATATTAATGTATTTTGTTACTAAAATACAATGCTTTGCTTATATACAAATGTCATTTTGATAAATAGTCATTAAATATTTTTAAAGTAAATATGATGTTGGAATATTCCAATATATTGAAAAATAGTCAACACATGATTTTATTTCAAAGGAAATGTGTTTATTAATATTAAATGGAATCTTTTAATTAGTATTTTAAATGATTTTTCAAAATATATTAACAAAATAAGTAATGGCATAATGACAATTGTCTCAGAACTTGTAAAAAAGAGTTGAAGTATAAATAGAATATATGCTACTGTTTTTTGAACATGTTGTGTCGCAACACAAGTTAGCTTTCTAAATTTAAAATAAGGTTAAATTAAATGTAAACAAAATTTTAAATCGATTATTTTCAATCATATTTCACAATATTAAAGAATTTGACTTATTTTTGGGGATGCTTTTGTTTTTAAATTTTTTTTCTTGTTCGCGATGTTTCTATTGTTTGGCGTATTTTTAATAATAAATGGGCAAATAATTATATTATTAGTTTATGGTACAAGATTTTTGGGATTTTGATTCAAATTCACACTGTCCACCAAAACCTAAATTTGATACAAAATGGATTTAGCAGCGTTTGTTTACATTGTGGCGAGCGGTCGATCGGGGGATTGATTGATTGATTGGCGCTTACTAGGTTGAATTCGCGCACTTGGCTTGGCGACCGCTAATCATGATATTCAATTCCCATGGTTGATTGTATTCTCTGCAATGTTGACAAATTCATTATATCATATATTAATATTGGTTATTTTGATTACTTTGGAACACTGGAAATTATTGGTCTAAATTGTGGAACTACTGGAAGTATTTGATTGAATTTTTGGTTATTAGGGATATTTTTAAATTTTAATTTTTTTTATTGTTTTGATAAAGTAATTTTTGATTGATTTTTTTTATTTTATTTGTTTTTTCAACTTTCCTAAATTAATTTTCTTTACTAACGCTCTTAACTGTGACTGTGTAATGTTTCCACCACGTGGCTGTATTTTCCCGCCTGACTAGAGAATGACTGACGTCAAGGGAGGCGTCATCACGTGACCAGATGCGCGCAGGAATATTCAATCGAAAAGTTTTAAAAAAGGAAGAAAAAGAATGAAAAGCAACCAAATTACAGATAAAAGGTTTAACAACGTGCCACATTAAAGTTTTATAGTTGAAGAAACATGTAAATTTATTTACTACACTCTATACAATAGTTTGAAGAAAGCACTATTTCGTTGCGCGCATTCTGGAGGTGACGTGAGGGTGGTAAAAAGGCAAGAGTTTTTAGGAGGAAGATTCAATTTTTGAAGAGAGATCATTCTACTCTGTTCCTGTTTACGAAGAGGAGGAAATATTTTCGAGATGATGGAAGGCCCGGGTCCCCCATTCTTACTAATGGATAAGTCTTAACTAATTTTCTTAATTATGCATGCATACATGACTAACGTTCTCTAAATTTTTTTACTTACAAGTTTTATTTAGAAAAAATTAGTAATTTTTTTATGTGCACATTTTTTTTTATATTTTTATTTTACCATTCCAGTGGTTCCAATAGTTCGTTATGTTAATATTTAAGTTAATACAGCAGGAAGAGTTAAAGTTCTAAACAATTGTTTAATTAACTAAGTATTTTTGTTTGGAATTATTTTAATGAAAAATTTACAATTTGTGATGAAAATCGTAATGTTAAATTATGTATTTTCCTTGCCAAATTTTGGAAGCATAAGACCTGTGCCATGTGACTGATATTTAATTTGTTACTGTTGTAGAAGTGGATGTTGATTCATTCAAACTGAATTGTCACGGAACTTCTTAATAAACCAATTTTTCCTGCTAAATTAGTTTAGTCATTTTCACAGTGCGCCATTTTCTTTTGTTGAACAATTTTATTTCTACAGGGAGTGTAGATAATTTCTCTTGGTTATCCAGTTTGGTTCCTTGAAAATGAATATCTTGATTTATTATTCATAATTGAAAATAATTTTGGTATAATTGTTTTTGATAAAATATTTAATTGTTTTAATTATTAGTTGGAACCTTGGTAGATTGCCTACACTCATATAACCAGAGAATAACTATTTTAGAATGATTAATTTAAGTAATGTGACTAAGAAGGCAACAAAGGATGGCAGAATTAATTTATATTTTTATAATTTATTAATTATGGAGTTTTGCTGGAGTTATTAATTTCGGTGATATTTTAAATTATAATTATAAGAGCCTTTGATTTTGGATTTAATGTGATGAAGATTCTGCCATGCTTTGTAAATTAAATAAAGGTCTGAGGGAAATAGTTAATAAGATGAATATATGTTAAGAAAATTTAATATAAGGTTTTCAGATGGTAACATGATCCCTAGGCTTAGCACTTGGTTTATTGCGGGTTAATTTCTTTTATCTGGAATTGCTTTGGAACACAACGCAGGCAAATTCCCTTTATTTAATTAATTATGATGTGGTTAAGTTTTAACTTGATTGTGGGATATATTTAATGTGGGTTTGGGATATAAGTGGGTTTTTCGGTTCTTTTAATAGTTAAATATTTTATTGTTTGTTTTAATAGGGTAGTTGTTGTAGTATAAGACACAACATATAGTATTTTTGGTGCCGTGCTTTGTCTAGTGGATCATTTGAATAAGTTAGTTACTTTGGTGCACTGCAATTTGATTATCTTTTTAAATTTTTGTAATTCTGATTTATTTTGTATATGTACGGGGGACAGTGTGAGCATTTTTTATGTTATTGACATTAATTATTATGCATTGTAACTGATTTTCATTGAAGGGTGAAATAATTGCTTTTGATGGCCCTTTTTTTATCATGTTTGGTTTAAAAAAAAAAAAAAAAAAAAAATAGCTGATAATTTATAATTAGTAACAAAAACTAATTTGATAAATAATTATGAAATTTTTCAATTATATTGGAGTTGTTAAACAGCTTTTTCTTGAACTGGCCAGCAAGAGGATTTTGGAAGATGGCTTCAGCATTATTTGAGAAATTTTGAGTAATAACTTTAAATTTATCCTATTTACATGTCTAATTTACTTTGCTTATGTGATAAACTAATTTGGTCTAATTAATGTTTTTCAAATTGGTAATGGTGGAGGCTATTGTTTTAATTAGATATTAACTTAACAGGCCCGCAGGGATTACCATGGAGATTAGCATTGTTAGATAATGCAATAGTAAAATTTTAAATTAATATTATTTTGGAAATTTCAATTTTGTTTAATGTGAGACTCTTGGAGTTATTGTTTTAATCTTGTGATTACCTTAACAGGCTTTCAAGGGGAACTTATAGACAAATATTTTCCTTATAAATAAAATTTATTGATTTTTTCAGTTGATAATAAACAATTAATACATTAATGATTTTAATAGAATGTGTGTTAATAAAGGTGCCTTGAAGTATTTCATACTTAGAAGTTATGATGCCATATTATGTTATGTTATGAATTATGAGTATTCTATTAAATTAATATTTTGAAATTGAAGTGTATTGTTAAAACATTATTACTAAATACTGATAATTTAGGATACTGTTTGAATTGGTGAATAAAATAGCTTTTTGGGGTTAAATTATGAGAAATAGTGCAAGGTAGAGAATTGCAATTGTAGGTAGTGTGAAGATTGTTTTAGCTAAATTTATTGGTAACTTAAATGGGTAATAATATTGATGCCAAAAATAGGTTGAAGCATCATGCGAACAGGTTCATTTTTGGATAATCATACAATATTTTAATTTATACAATAAGATTAAACTATACATTGTATTTATTTTTGATAATTATTGTTTTGACTAAATTGGGGATTTCGGTTAATCAATGTTTTAATTTTAATAATTACTTTAACAGATTTACTGGGGTCACTAATGATGTCAATATAGTTTTTATTAGGAGATAAATTGCAATATTAAATTTTAAATGTCAAAATTAATTTCAGTAATGTCTGTTTTGTCAGGTTAGGAATCTAACGGGGCTATTGTTTTAATTTCTATAATTACCTAAACAAGCCTTCATGGGTGTCTAATTTGGTTATATTGTACAGGATATTGTAAAATTAAGATTTAAATTTTGTTTTCTTTGGGTGCGGAATTTGATTGAATTCAGTTGTGGTTAGCTAATTTTAGTAATGAAATTTTTGTTTAAATATTCTTGGAAATTATTCACTCTGAAGATGGGAAATATCTGGGGCTATTGTTTTAATCTCTAGTATTACCTTAACAGGCCCTGGGGTTGATCTTTCTTGGAGGATTAATTTAAGAAATGGCACAAATAGGGAGTAATATGAGTATTCTTTTTGAGTTGAGGCCTTAAAACTTGTTTTAGTCGAATTTTTCACTCTCGGTTAGTCATTGTTTTAATTTTTTATAATTACCAGAACAGGCGATCTGGGAGTACAGAGGAGACAATATGCAGTTGTTAGGTAGTAGATTTGAAATCTAATTAATCCACTAAATAATAAAAAAAAAAAAAAAAAAAAAAAAAAAAAATTCTTTGTGGGTGAAAACAGTTTTATTATGTAGTATTTCTAGGCAAATATTGTAGTAATTGACAGCAAGTGATTCATGGACTGATTGTCATGCTGAGAATGGACAAGCCACCGAAGAAGATGTTCCCTCATAGAAGATTGTAACTTTGGATATTTAAGTGTATTTTTGATATTTCTGTGTATTTTTGGTATTTATGTGTTTTATGGTATTTATGTGTTTTATGGTTTATGTTTTGGATTTGTGTTGTTTTGGTTTTTGATAAAGGCAGCAAACTCACAACTTGCTCCTTTATGGGGTTTTTTTATGTAGTGTAGTATTTTGATAAAGATAGCAAACTCACAACTTGCTCCTTTATGTTATGAGGTTATGTTTAAATCAGTGGCTTTAAATGAGACGAGACAATTTGTGTCTGTGAAAAAATTTTGTGCCAAAATTTTTAGGCGGAAACGGGGGTATTGTGTTGTGTCGCAACACAAGTTAGCTTTCTAAATTTAAAATAAGGTTAAATTAAATGTAAACAAAATTTTAAATCGATTATTTTCAATCATATTTCACAATATTAAAGAATTTGACTTATTTTTGGGGATGCTTTTGTTTTTAAATTTTTTTTCTTGTTCGCGATGTTTCTATTGTTTGGCGTATTTTTAATAATAAATGGGCAAATAATTATATTATTAGTTTATGGTACAAGATTTTTGGGATTTTGATTCAAATTCACACTGTCCACCAAAACCTAAATTTGATACAAAATGGATTTAGCAGCGTTTGTTTACATTGTGGCGAGCGGTCGATCGGGGGATTGATTGATTGATTGGCGCTTACTAGGTTGAATTCGCGCACTTGGCTTGGCGACCGCTAATCATGATATTCAATTCCCATGGTTGATTGTATTCTCTGCAATGTTGACAAATTCATTATATCATATATTAATATTGGTTATTTTGATTACTTTGGAACACTGGAAATTATTGGTCTAAATTGTGGAACTACTGGAAGTATTTGATTGAATTTTTGGTTATTAGGGATATTTTTAAATTTTAATTTTTTTTATTGTTTTGATAAAGTAATTTTTGATTGATTTTTTTTATTTTATTTGTTTTTTCAACTTTCCTAAATTAATTTTCTTTACTAACGCTCTTAACTGTGACTGTGTAATGTTTCCACCACGTGGCTGTATTTTCCCGCCTGACTAGAGAATGACTGACGTCAAGGGAGGCGTCATCACGTGACCAGATGCGCGCAGGAATATTCAATCGAAAAGTTTTAAAAAAGGAAGAAAAAGAATGAAAAGCAACCAAATTACAGATAAAAGGTTTAACAACGTGCCACATTAAAGTTTTATAGTTGAAGAAACATGTAAATTTATTTACTACACTCTATACAATAGTTTGAAGAAAGCACTATTTCGTTGCGCGCATTCTGGAGGTGACGTGAGGGTGGTAAAAAGGCAAGAGTTTTTAGGAGGAAGATTCAATTTTTGAAGAGAGATCATTCTACTCTGTTCCTGTTTACGAAGAGGAGGAAATATTTTCGAGATGATGGAAGGCCCGGGTCCCCCATTCTTACTAATGGATAAGTCTTAACTAATTTTCTTAATTATGCATGCATACATGACTAACGTTCTCTAAATTTTTTTACTTACAAGTTTTATTTAGAAAAAATTAGTAATTTTTTTATGTGCACATTTTTTTTTATATTTTTATTTTACCATTCCAGTGGTTCCAATAGTTCGTTATGTTAATATTTAAGTTAATACAGCAGGAAGAGTTAAAGTTCTAAACAATTGTTTAATTAACTAAGTATTTTTGTTTGGAATTATTTTAATGAAAAATTTACAATTTGTGATGAAAATCGTAATGTTAAATTATGTATTTTCCTTGCCAAATTTTGGAAGCATAAGACCTGTGCCATGTGACTGATATTTAATTTGTTACTGTTGTAGAAGTGGATGTTGATTCATTCAAACTGAATTGTCACGGAACTTCTTAATAAACCAATTTTTCCTGCTAAATTAGTTTAGTCATTTTCACAGTGCGCCATTTTCTTTTGTTGAACAATTTTATTTCTACAGGGAGTGTAGATAATTTCTCTTGGTTATCCAGTTTGGTTCCTTGAAAATGAATATCTTGATTTATTATTCATAATTGAAAATAATTTTGGTATAATTGTTTTTGATAAAATATTTAATTGTTTTAATTATTAGTTGGAACCTTGGTAGATTGCCTACACTCATATAACCAGAGAATAACTATTTTAGAATGATTAATTTAAGTAATGTGACTAAGAAGGCAACAAAGGATGGCAGAATTAATTTATATTTTTATAATTTATTAATTATGGAGTTTTGCTGGAGTTATTAATTTCGGTGATATTTTAAATTATAATTATAAGAGCCTTTGATTTTGGATTTAATGTGATGAAGATTCTGCCATGCTTTGTAAATTAAATAAAGGTCTGAGGGAAATAGTTAATAAGATGAATATATGTTAAGAAAATTTAATATAAGGTTTTCAGATGGTAACATGATCCCTAGGCTTAGCACTTGGTTTATTGCGGGTTAATTTCTTTTATCTGGAATTGCTTTGGAACACAACGCAGGCAAATTCCCTTTATTTAATTAATTATGATGTGGTTAAGTTTTAACTTGATTGTGGGATATATTTAATGTGGGTTTGGGATATAAGTGGGTTTTTCGGTTCTTTTAATAGTTAAATATTTTATTGTTTGTTTTAATAGGGTAGTTGTTGTAGTATAAGACACAACAAACAAAAATATATGTAAATATATGAATACTTTCTATTGAAAAAGGTAGTGATTTTAAAAGAGCACAAATTAATTTTTTTTGGGGTGCATGCAAAATCTTTCTAAATGCTAATTTAGATGCAGGCACACTTCTAATAAATCTACCTTGAAGGCATAAAGACAGCTGGCACACCTATACTTACTATCCGACTCTTGGTGACCTAAACTAGAGATCCTAGATAAGAGAGAGATTGGACATTGAGAAAAAGTCCGCCATTTAAGTTCCAAAGCAGGTGGAACGCAGTACAACGCAATTTATTTTCACCAACCTCTAACACATTTTATTTTATTAAAATCATGTAAAACTCAATTCACATGTCTTCAGAGAGTCATTCGGAATATAAATATAAGTGCATTTCCTCTTTAGTGAATAAGAATTGTTATAAAATGTGTTGTTTTATTCGGATGAATTGCGAGGATAAAATTTTGAATCTGCTCGGAAAAAGGCAAAATTTTTAAAAGAGGTTATGTATTTTAGAGCATTATTGTAAAAAAGCAGCCTAAAAATGCACTTTGTTAAATTTATAAATAGTATACAAAATGTTGTACAAAATTTAGACTATACTTTTATGCTAAGCACAAAAATGCACTTTGCTAAATTTATGATTTTTTTTTCCTTTTTTACGCTATCTTAGGAGTAGGATTTTGTTTAAGAATTGTATTTTTATTTATTTTTGGAAATTTATTTATTGTTGTATTAACAGCAATGCCCCTATTAATTTTTTCTAAACTGTCATTTAATAATTAAATATCAACACTCCTTCTAATACTATATATTTACCACGTATTCATATTTAAATATACATCAAAGAGAAGTTACTAGTACTTAGAAATTTATTTTAAAATAAAAATCTCTTCAGAGCAGCAATTCAGCTATCATATGTACACTTCAGTAAGACTGATGTATCATATGCAACAGATTTTAGTTTATGCATAACACAAGAAATGCTTGCTACATGCATAATTTTATTTAGTGTGTATTAATCTTTTGCTTTCCTCTGTCTAAATGTTCATGATCACAGATCAGTTAAGTACATTTTCCTAAATAAATAGATAAAATATATTAGAGGAAATTCTTTTTAAATTTTAAACAAATAAAAAGAATAAAAATATGTGGCACCATTTAATAATAAAAAAAAAATTTCAAAAAGAATTAAAGTAGAGATTTTTTAAATATATTTCTGTATACTTTCTGTATTATTATACTTATGTTCATAATTTAAGCTAATAAAAATTTAAAAAAGCTAATTACTTTTATAAAAAGTTTCAATTCTCTAGATTTAATGCATTTTACAACACCAAGTGTATCTAAATATGTAAAAAAAAGGACATTCCAAAAAAAGCTGAAAAAAAGAAAGATTTATGCGCATTTGCTTAGTATGCTTTTCATTTTTTAGCTTACAGCTTACAGTTATAGATTCTCTGCTTTAGAGCTTTATACATTGTTAAACACCTATACATAATCTATATATAATACATACATAAATGTAATAAATAACCTATATATTTTCACAATTTTCAGATTGTACGTAATTTTTCGTACGGAAAATTGGATAATTTTGAATATTATGTCTTTTGTGCCTTTAAATTGAAAACCATTTTTTAAAAAGAAAATACAGTTAAAAAAATGAATATTTTAAATATTTAAAATTTATAAATATTTGTGTATTGTAAGTATTTATATACAAATTACTACTATATAATACTGCATTATATGTATAAATTTATTGTGTATTTTGTTCTCCAAGAATCCTCTAAATTGTAAACAAAATTCCTCGCTAACAACGGAAGCCATATATCAAAAATTGAAATTTTTGCAAGTTTTTCTTACTTACTACATAAAAATTTAAATCACAATCAGTTCTTAAATATATATATTAAAAAAAAAAATAGCAATAGAAACAAAATCACTTTCTTTTTACTTTCTTTTTTTTTTGTTACTGATTTTGATCGTTGTTTTTATAATGGAACTGTTTAAAATTGACTGAATACGTTATAATTGAATTCGAATAATTAAAAAAACTTTCTTACTACATAAAAATTTAAATCACAATCAGTTCTTAAATAAAAAGAAACAAAATCACTTTCTTTTTACTTTCTTTTCTTTTTGTTACTGATTTTGATCGTTGTTTTTATAATGGAACTGTTTAAAATTGACTGAATACGTTATAATTGAATTCAAATAATAATAATAATAATAAAAAAAAAAATAATAATAATAAAAACAATAAAAAAAGAAATCCTAAATATAAAAAGTAATCTGTAATCAAGAGTATAGCATTTATTAACAGTTTAGCCCTTTTTGATATAATATTTAATGTATTCTATCATTTAAAATTACAAATATGCATAGAGTGTAACAGTGACATATGCTGAGGGTGGAATTTAAATGGCGGATTTGTGAAAACTGCCGGTGCGGCAATGTCCAATCTCTCTCTTATCTAGGATCTCTAACCTAAACAAGTTTTTCATGGTAGGAATCAAGTAATTCTTATATTTGGTTTGAAATGCTGCTCTTTTTTTAAAAATCTAGCATGTGCAAATCTGTACTCAAGTGGCCATTCAAGTTTAATATGTAAAATGCTTATTAAGAAAAATATACTGATTCAATTTTGGTTTTGATCCCTCAGTTGGGGGGAACTACTATGAAATATTGCTTGCAATGAACACCATAGCTGTATTTCAATTTCTACTGGATAGAAATACACCAAATTTTATATTTGAGTTTAATCAATATAAATATATAAGTTGGTCCAATTTCCTTTTTGAATACCCAATAGAGGGCACTATTAAGCTATGTTTTTTTAAATACTAAATGTTATTACTCAAATCTGTGTTAAAAATCTTTAAAATGCTCTCTATTTCATTTTCCTAATTGTTGTTGTATAACTGTGCTTTTTAAGTTAATATAAGAAATATATAAATGAAAGTTCTGTGATGATTACAGAATACTAGTTTCATGAAAGCCACAATTGGCAGGAGATCTCAATCACATTCTATGATTAATTAACTAATATAAAGATAAAATTTAGACTTTCTTAAAATCATTAATAAGGTATTTTTATTATCCTTGCATACATTAATTATATAAGAAAGAAATAATTGCCGTATGCTTTTATGGGTCACAGCAACCCATTTTTTACTTTAAAAAAAATATTTATCTTTATTGTACAGAGAGTTATATTGAACAAAAAACATATAAAATTTTAAAACAAAAAGAAAGACCCATTTGTGGAAAATTTCTACTAGGAACAATAAAAGCTTATTGGCAATAAATAAAAGTTTATTAAGAAAACTGAAATTTAATTGAAGTTTTTTTCCCCTTTGTATGAATGTGTTTTTTCTTACTTTATGAGTAATGATAAACATGTGCTAACATTTTCATATTCTGTATAGTATAAACTAATATTTTTCTAAGACAACAAATAAAAGAATTTGGGAAAAAGCGTGGCATTAACTTTATGACCAAAACACACCACAAACTGCCTCTAAAAAATAAATCTGTTTTTATGAAAAATAAAACATGTGTGTAAATTGAAAGAATAATAATAATAAAATAGTTTTATTAAGATAAGATTCTGGAATATTCACAGATTCTTACACACAATAAAAACCAGAAAACTAGACAGCATGATCTAGTCTAGAAAATGTTAAAATGTGGACAATAGTTCACTAAGAAGAACTTTTTAGTAACAATGGCTTATTATGAATATAAACTTTATTAAAAGTAATGTTTATTGACCACTATCTTTATTGAGAACAATCAATGTGATGAAGAGCTATAGCTTAAACTCTACTTAATAATGATGAATGTACAAAGTAGCATGGAAGTTCAATCATTAGAAGACTAAAATAGTTTTTATTTTTAATAATAAAAATCACTGAGCAAGGACATGAATATTTGATTTGGTTTCTAATTTCATTATGTATTTTCAAGTGAGGATCAGTGAATGAATTGTTAATTTTTGCTTCTATTTAAGATGCACGGTAAGGGATTGCATCCAATTTAGATTATGGTTTGTTTTGTGTTTAACTTCTATAGACGTTCTTATATTTTTCAGAACTTAACTCAAAATCACAAAAATAATTTAAATAACTTATTGCAGTTTTAAACTTGATACAAAGTAAAACAAAACTATATGGTCTGTAAATGCTATGGGACTGATTTCACATCACTCCACACAATTTATTAATACTACTTATGAAATAATAAAACATTAGGAAATTTAATTTCAGCATTTACCACACATAGAAGGTCTTGAATTATTTTATGCAATCCTGTACAAGATTTACAAATTTTTATATGCAGTGCATATCAAGTTAAAAATTAATTCAGCTAGAAAAGCATTACACAACTATAATTCTCTTTCAGCAATTCAAATACATTTATAATTATTAAAATACTTCTGTATAACATCTCTCTTTTTGTATTTTTATTTCCATAGAAATATTTATAATAAAAATAAAAATGAGAATTTGTAAATAGTTATTTGTAATTTGTAAAATTTTATACAACACAAAATCTTTAATCCCAAATTACATGGATTTCAAAGTTGACAGTAATTTAAATAATTACTTGGCTTTTTGTCCATGTCAAATATTTTTTATTAAAGGTCTTTTCTTGTGTATTTTCATAAAATTATCTAAATTTTTTTAAGTCCTCTTCTGCAAATTGCTCTTTTTCTAAATTTAGATGTTTATTAAAGATTAAAAAATAATTCAAACAGCTATTCTTTATGGTTTTATCAAATGAGATAAAATTTTTAGTGAAACATTCAAGTACATAATACAAATACAAAAACCTTTTTAGCTTACTATCCCCCTTGATAATATATATTTTTTTATTTAAATCAGTTTATATAGTGTACAATATTCTATAAAACATGACTGTAAGTATAAAAACAAACCCAATAATTCATTTTTACCTCGAAATGAAAATCTCTAGAATCACAAGAAAAAAAAAAAATCTCAATGAAATTCAAAGTATTACTTATTCATTTATAGCAATTTACAATACTTTTAATTTATTTTATAAACTATTTTCAAGAAAAGAAAGAAAACATTCAGTGTATACAGCGATTCCTATAAAAATGTACAGGGAGAAATACAAGGATTTGTTAAAATGTGCTGTAACATCATAACTGCCTTCATCATGTGATATGGTTTTTTTCCTCTCCAAGACAAAAACTGTGTTTGAATGTTAATTTAATGGACTATCTGAGTTAAAAATATACATTAAAATGGCACTGAAATACTCTTCTTTCTATACTCAATGAAATGTAAATTAAATTAGAAAATATGCTATTTTCTCTACAACACAATTTCATGCATATATATATATATATATATATATATATACAGTGTTCTCGCTGCTACTCGCTATTGGGCCAAATCGTAACAAAATGCTTCATTTGGCAAGTAAACGAGTAACCAGACTCTACAAATTGCGACTACTCAATTTCTATTCTTTTATGTGTATTCTCGTATATTTCAGATTTTTATCTGCCTCACTGAACAATTGATATTGCTTTTCATGCTGAATCACAGCGTGCCATTTATATTACTCTATTTATAGAAATGCTGAGTCAACACTAATTCAGTTTAGCAACAGCAAAAGACACAGAAAGGATTATTTGATAGGTATTTCTCGATTGCAATTTATCACTATCTATGCGCCAGCATCGTGCCAGTAAAAAACACAAACAAAATTGCTCCCATCAAGTGCCTAATCGAGGAAAGTTTTGATGAAATGTGAAGTTGAAATTAGCCATTTACTATAATATTTATTAGTTGTATGCAAAATATCATTGGCCATTCAATCTTTTCTATCAGTTACAATCAAAATCTCACAGCAAGTTTTTTTGAATATTTTAACAGCAGTAAATCAAAGATCGCTGTTTTGATTTTTATTTAGATTGCTAAAAGAATGTTGATGAAACATTTATATATTTAAAAGAGTTTTAGAATTTACTTATTTTTAATAGTATCTACAGCGAATTGTTGAATTTCTATTTTATAAGCAATTGCAAAATATTAGATTACTTCAGAACATATAAAAAAAAGGGATAGAAAAAGAGGTTGAATGTGTATTTTTCAATGTTTCACACTAAATTTATTTTGCTAACTTTTTCTTTCTTTTTTTTTACCAATTTGATTAGTGTTTTTTATTTTTTATTTGCCAAATTGCTAATGTTTGTCAAAAACCAGCAAGAATCCTGTATATACATAAATATATTTGATTTTCAAATTCCTTTATACCCCTTGAAATAACAAGCGTCAGATGAGTGGAGTATGATGAGTCTCTGCTTATAAATTTTATTTTGAGATATTAAAGGAAAGGATTGAAATTTTCAATTTCATGAGTAAAGGGATTTTTCTATTTATAGTTGTAATTTTAATATTAAAAAAAAAAAAAAAAAAAAAAAAAAAAAAAAAAAAAAACCACTAGAATTTGTAATTACACAAGAAAAGTTACCACTTTAGCAAATAGAAATATTATTCAATATTAAATGAAGTCAAAATGAAATTCTGTTCAATCCTTGCTCAGTAATAAAGATGAAGGAGATAGTAAAAAGCTAGGAAAAATTAGCTTTGTCTCCAAACAATGTTCAAAATCATGACTGAATCAATTCTGTTCAATCCTCATTCAATAATGCAAATAGAGGAGTTAGAAAGGAGCTAGGAAAAATTACCTTTGTCTCCAAACAATGTTCAAAATCATGACTGAATCAATTCTGTTCAATCCTCATTCAATAATGCAATTAGAGGAGTTAGAAAAGAGCTAGGAAAAATTACCTTTGTCTCCAAACAATGTTCAAAATCATGACTGAATCAATTCTGTTCAATTCTCATTCAATAATGAAGATGGAGGAGTTAGAAAGGAGCTAGGAAAAATTAGCTTTGCTTCCAAACAATGTTCAAAATCATGACTGAATTCTATCTTCATAAGGGGTGTACTTTTTATTACAGAATTTTAGTTATATTCTGCAGATATAAAATTATAAAGATAAGACTTCCTTAGAAGTCTACTGAAAGCCATAAATATAATTACTATATTAAAAACAGAAAGGTTTAAAAGAAGTGAAGTCAGCAGATTGAACGAATATAACTAAACAGATTTAAAAAAAGCAAAATTAAATTACCTTATCAGATTGACTATACCTGATATAAAAGATAAAGCATATTATAAAGATTGATTAATGCTTTCTTACCAAACTGATTATAGGATACAATAACTCCATAGCTAAATTAGATTTTTTAAAAATCAAGGTAAAATTTTTTAGACACAGACAATGTCTTCTACAATAATACAAGATGTGAAATATATTAATATCTATAGTAATACAAATTCAATAATAAAAAATAACATAAAAGGATAAAATTAGGGATTTTTTGCCATCTTTACTAAGTCAATGAAAACATAATAAATACATAAAATATCAAACTGTAAAATTCTAAAATGCATAAAGAAAGAAACTTTTTTAGATGAAAAGTTATTTTAAGCTTTTTTTTTAGAATATTATCTTTCCCTTTGAACAAACATGATATTTTTTTTTAAGAATAGCTTTAAATGCATGATAATATCGTGTGTATTAAAGGGGAAAAATAAAAGCTTTATTTATTTATTTATTTTTAAACAGTATAAGTCTTTTACTTGTTTGTTTTTTGTTTTAGGAATCCAGTACACAGTAGATAGTAACCATTGTTCTTATTAAATAATAATCACTGGACGGATAATTAATAATTAAAAACTAGCCTTTTGTCTTATAAAATTTTTAGTGAGCATAGTAAATTTTTAAGCTGATTTAAGTTCAGTAATAGCAAATTTGTGCACATGTCAACAAGTAATATATATTTGATAAGGAATTATTAAAACTTTGATATCTTTTTAAAAAAAGTAAATAAGTAACTTGTATTCTATTACTCATACATACAATGTAAATACTTGATAACTGGTATGCAAGTTTGAACAATCTGATGCCATGATATTTTTAGCCATTCATTCTACAGTTAAAAAAGCTATCTTTTTATTAGAAAGATTAAAGTATGAAATTTTACAATTGTTACTGTTATCAATATATAACAGAATCACACAATGACTCATACCAGCTAAAAAAAGCAAACAATCCACATTATAGAATAATGTACAAAATAAAAATTCTTATACATATTTTTTATAATGCAATCTAATATGCATATGTTTTGTTTAAAATGAACTGTCAAAACCTATAAAAATAACTAGAAATAAAATATAAGCAATATTAATACAACTAAAAGTTATATAAAGTCTACTAAAACTATACATTGTACTTCTAATTTCTGACTCAGGTACATTTCTAATAAATAAATAAATAATAATAATAAAGAATAACAAACAAATGATTTTAGTGCATAATATATTACGATGACATACAGTATTTCTATCTGTTATTTATTGATTATTATAATATTATATTAAGTTCCCAAAGGTAATTTTGACAATTTATTACCAATTAATTCATTGGTCAATTTTTAAAAATTACACTTATTTAAAAATATATAATAATAACTTTAAAGATGTAAATTATCCTTTAGATTATGAATATTTTAAATAATCACATGCTAAACTAATTTGTATTATTAATTTTGAGTGAATGCTTTAGTTAAAAAATTGAGATTATTATACACATTAAGATGCAGATACTAATAATCTTATCAGAATCTATGGATAACTCTAACAAGGAAGGTCTCCATACGGGCATACTCCAAAAAATCTGAAAAAATTACAGAATGTTCTTCTCATGAGGATATATGTGTTTATAAAAGAAATTTTGGTGGAACCTCCGTTCCCTGTCCGTAAAAAAATAAAGATAATTTCGTTATTTGGCGATTTATCTTCGGTTGGCGATGAAAAGCAATTTAATTTTTTTTTTCAATGTCAAATGCATTTTAGAGGAAAAAAGTTTCATGTTCAACGTGTTTAGATAAATTAAATATCTTTGTTTTTGTCAGTTTAAGTTTGTTTTTAGTATAATTTCGTTTTATTGATATTTATATGTATTTAATTCAAATTAAAACATCAAAATTTGAGATTTGAAATGAAATTCAAATTTAAATAAATTAAAATTTTTTCAAGTTCAAAGTCCAGTTGAGCATTGTCAATTGGATTCTGTTGGTATGGAAACATCTACATTTTATTTTTGAATATGCTTAAATGAAAATAATTTTACTGATAAGAATTTTTTATATATGAAAATATTTTTTCCAGAGGTAAATTAAATAACTGCACCAACAAATAATATATACATATGCAATTTAATATATACATATATGTATAAAATATATCAAACTCTCTCATTGTTTATGTTTAAATTCATCAAACACCATTTTCGCAGATTCTAAAAATCCAAAAGTTTTCATTTCAACTGCATTAAAATCGTTTGCTTTTGTCAGGGAAATTTGCTGCTCGCCAAATCGTGTGACACTTCTGTCTTTTCACGCCAAGTATTTGAAAGTATTTTATTTTTTTACATGTTTTCTTATGTAATTCCGCCGCTAATTTTCACTGATCCTTTATTACATACATGAGTAGATTAATTAGTATTTTTTTCAAAAAAATCTGAGTATACCCAGTATGGAGACCTTCCTTGTAAGCAAAATTTTTAAAGTAGCAAAGAAACATGTCTAAACACATTAATTAAATGTAAATGCGTTCAACTATTTATGTATAAAAATAATTTTTTTTACTAAAAATTATTTAAAAGCATGTACAAATTCAAAGTGTCGTATGATTAATTTAATTATTAAAAGAAATTTAGGGAATTTAATAATTTTAGACTGGAATAATAGAAACCCCTGACTGCAAAAATGTTTCAAGAAATTTCGCTTTAACAAAGACAAAAAAAAAAAAAAAAAAAAAAAAAAAGGGATTTTCCTAATAGCTATTCAAAGAAGTATATATATATATTTAATTATAATAGAGTCAGTAAACAAAAAATATGCAGTATCAATTCACTATGAACTATATTTATATTTAGATGTAATTATGTATTGAATAAATTTATAAAAAAAAAAAAAAGAATTTCTCACATAACAGTTCTTTTTTAAAATTATTTTTGTGATTTTTAAATCGGTCAAAATTTTGACTTTTTTGAGTGAACTAACTGAGTGTTACAAAATATGAAAAAACAGGTATAAAATAGGTAACTAACAAAAAATTGAATCTAATTTAACAGTAACCTGAGTCAATGAGATACAAGATGTACCATGAAACAAAAAAGAATACGTATCAAGTAAAAGAAAATTACAAATAAAAATTAATAGTCTTTGTAAGAAAGTAAAGAAATTTACAGATCTGTCAAAATAAAGCATATAAAAAGAACTACTTTCTCCGTTCCACAGAAGAAGTGTCTTCCTTGTTATTTACATCTCTATATTAATAAGTCAGTAACTATCAAAGTTGGAAAAGAAATCTGCATGAAAAAAAAATAAAGATAATTTCACACAGCAAGTTTGTACAAAGCACCTTGAAGAATTTGAAATGTAATTTTCACTGTGCCATATCCTGGAAAAGAAAAGAAAAAAAAAATCAAATGTAGTGCTTTTCAAACATGAAAAAAAAAAAAAAAAATCTTAAGATACACAAACATTTTAATGCCTGAATTAAAATCATTAAACTAGTTTTTATGCATTAGACAGACTTGACTACATTTAACAAAGAAATTAAAATGAAAAATATATACAAACTATTTAATTAAAACTAAAAATATGTACAAAATTAGACATTTTGCTGTGCAACGCACAACCTCAGCAGTACACATATCAGCAACAGAATTTTGAAACATGTCCTGGACACAATCAAAGTCAAAGTTACTTTTTTAAAAACACAAAATATTCCATCGGGATCGCACCAGATTCGTTGATCATGTAAAGGTATAGTCTTAGTCTAGTAAACCAGTTCTCCATGAACAATTTATAATGATAAGTGTTGCAATTAATTTGTAAAATCAATAAATTTTTTAAGGCTGGGGTGTTGTCCATTTCATGGGCATACTGTACTAATTTAGAGTTTAATTTTCCATTCCTAAATGCACCGACATGCTCTTTAAGTATGATTTCCATCGATCTGCCAGTGTCGCCTATATATATGTTGTCACAGTCACAACAAGAAATCATGTAAACAACACCAGTTAATTTTGTCATGTTATATGTTTATGGCTATTTAAAAAAATTAATTACTTTATTTACTGGTTTAAAGGAAACCCCAATGTTAAAAGATTTAAAAACAGCTGAAACCTTTTCTGAAACAACATCGTAATATGGTAAAGAAACAAAAATATCAGGTTTAAATTGTTGATAAGGGGGAGATGGGGGAGAGTTGAATTTATGAATTTAAAAGTTTTCTTGAAAATATTTCTAATTAAATTTTTTGGATAATCATTATTCTAAAGATCTTCATATATTTTATCTCTTTCAATTTCAAGGATTTCACTACTACAGCAGTACTTTACGGCTCTAAATGCTAAGGTTTTTATAATAGAGATTTTGAGGTTAATAGGACAATGTTCCGCTTCTGTATTGTGTTCTTGTAACATCGCCTTGGCGACAAACACAGCCCACGCCAATTATACGCCAATCGGCAATTTACTGTAACCCTGCTCACGTGTTGTGTGACGCAGTGGATTGAGAGAAACAGTCTCTTAGCAACAAGCACTAATGCTGCATCAAGCAGTGACTCTTAGAAAAATAAACATTCCATTAAATTTACAGTCTACTTGCTTTTTCTTTTTAGTTTTTCTTTTTAATTTAGTACACCTCCGTACATTTGGTCCTAGCGACCCGGAGGTATGAACGAATCAGTGTCTTTTCTATTGAATTAAATATTGAATTTATCGAATTTCGTCAACAAGATGAATAATGTCGGAAAGTGAAATAACATCGTTAAACAGAAGGCGAGGGAATATCAAGGCCCAAGTCACCAGGATATTTAACGCAACGGATGGAAAAACATTTAATTTATCCGAATGGAAAGCCCACCTGGATTTACTGTCGAAAACTGAAGAAAAGTTTGAAGCTCTTAAACTGGAATATTATAGAATAATAGAGGAAGAAAAGTTGGAAGAAACTGAAAAAATACTGAGTCAACTGGACGAGGATATTCTAAAACTAGAGGTAAGCTTAAAATCCTCTATTAATGCTTATTATGAAAATACTGATTCTAATAAAAAATCTATTGAACAGGACCAAGCTAAAACGTCTAGCATTAAGCTACCTAGGGTCATATTGCCGGTTTTTAGTGGCAGAATTGAAGAATGGTCCGTATTTAAAAGTACATTTAACGAGCTTATTAATGATAATTCAAATTTAAAAGATAATGAAAAATTATTTTATTTGCGTTCTGCTTTGACTGGTGAAGCGAGGAGTTTGCTTACACCAGATGAAAATTATGTTTCACTTTTCAATGCGTTAGAACAAAGATACGAGAATAAAAGAGTTATGGTAGATTGTCATATAAAGAATATTTTAAATCTTTGTGTAATTAAACAGGAATCCGCTAAGGATCTCCGCATTTTATTGGATAACGTGAAGAAAAATTTAAGGGCTTTAAAGATCTTAAAGTATGATAGAGATAATTTCTCGAACGCAATTTTGCTGAATATTATTCTAAATAAACTAGATAACGAAACTCGTAAACAATATGAACTAACATTAAAGGATAATGAAGTGCCTAATTTTGATGAATTTTTAGAATTTCTTGAACGAAGATGTCAAATCTTAAATAGTATAAGTTCTAACGTATCCTCTAAATGTACTGCAAAATCCTTATTCATAAAAACAAGCAAACCTCAAAGTAAATGTTGCGTAATTTGTAAAACCGAAAACCACCCCTTATATCATTGTGTTAAATATAAAAACATGAAGTTAAGTGAGCGAATTAACCTTGTTAAGAAAAATAAACTTTGCTTCAATTGTTTAAGTTCAGCCCACCTCATTAATTATTGTAATTCAAAAAGCACTTGTCATGTTTGCAAGAGCTCAAGCCATCATTCATCATTACATAATTATACAACACCAGTAAACAATCCTATAAACAATCTCCCAATACATGAAACAATAAATAGCAATTTTGTTTCGGAAGATTTATCACAAAACGAAACTACTGCTCATTCATTTTTTTCATATGAAAATGATAATAATAAATCTGTTTTAATTAGCACTGCAATAATTTATTTGACAGATGTAAATGGCATCAAAATTCCTTTCAGGGCAATATTAGATTCCGCATCTCAGAATTGTTTTTGTACATTTAAAGCAGCACAAATATTAGGCTTGAAAAAGGAGAAAATAAATATTCCTGTAAGTGGAATAAATAAATTGCCTATTTACATTAAATCTAGAATCAAATCAAAGTTGTCAAATAAAATGAATAGTGCCAGTTATGATATTGAGTTATTAATCGTTCCAAACATTTGTGACTTCACGCCCTCGAAAAAGATAAACATATCAGATTTAAAAATTCCAGCAAATATTTGTTTAGCGGATAAAAAATTTAACATTCCAAGCAGTGTGGAGATAATTATCGGTGCTGAACTGTATTTTTCTCTTTTAAATGAAGAAAAAATAAAGTTAGGCAATAATTTATATTTGCAATCAAGTATTTTTGGTTACATTGTATCTGGTTGTATTTATGACAAAACAGTAAATAATAATAATACTAATTATTGTTTCTTAACAAAAAATCTTGATTTACTTAATGACACTTTGAAGTCTTTTTGGGAAATTGAAGAAGTGCAAAATTTAAAACCCTGTAACAGTGAGGAATTAGAATATTGTAATGATCACTTCGATAAAACGCACTTCAGAAAACCGGATGGTAGGTTTGTGGTCACGATGCCGTTTAAACCACAGGTTTTAGAACCCGATTTGGGAAATTCCAAAAATCTTGCTTTGAAAAGATTAAACTCTCTGTGGCAACGTTTAGATCGAGATCCTGTTATGAAAAATTTATACACAGAATTTATTAAAGAATATAGAGATTTAAATCACATGCATGAAATAAAAGAAAACACGAACTTTAACGATGGCTATTACTTACCACATCACGGCGTTTTACGACCCTCTAGTAAAACCACAAAACTACGCGTCGTTTTTGACGCTAGTGCCAAGTCAACCAACGGAAAATCTTTGAACGATTTATTATGTAAGGGTGGAGTTCTGCAAGATGATCTTTTTTCGATATTAATTAGATTTAGAAAGCATATTTATGCTTTTACTGCGGATATTAAACAAATGTTTAGGATGATAGAAATAAATCCATCCCAGTACAAATATTTAAAAATTTTGTGGAAAGACAGTATGTCATCCCCGGTTAAGGTATTTCAGCTAACAACAGTTTCGTATGGAACATCTTGTGCTCCCTACTTAGCCACCAAAGTATTACAACAATTAGCTCTAGATGAGAAAAAGGAATTCCCATTAGCATCGAAAATTGTTTTGAAGGACTTTTATATGGATGATTGCCTATCGGGCTCATCCAATTTAGAAGAATTCAGATTAATGAAATCGCAATTAACTGAACTCCTCCTAAAGGGAGGGATGGTTTTACACAAATGGTGTACCAATGAGGTCCAATCTACTGATAATCACATGTTTCCCCTGGACAGAAATTTTGAAGAAATAACTGTTAAAACATTAGGGATGTTGTGGAACAGTTTCAATGATACGTTTAGGTATAAAGTTAATATCAACACAAAGAGTGATTTCACAAAAAGAGATGTACTTTCGCAAATTGCCCGCATTTATGATCCTCTCGGTCTCTTAGGGCCAGTGATTGCTAAAGCAAAAATATTCATGCAGGAGCTATGGCTTCTTAAAATAGAGTGGAATGAGAAGCTGCCCTCTCATGTCGCCAAACTATGGGAAACCTTCCTCGAAAGTCTTAAAGAACTGGAATCCATTGAAGTACCAAGATGCTTCCTAGCTGTGAACCAATCAGTGGTGCTAAATGGTTTCGCAGATGCGTCTTCCAAGGCTTATGGCGCAGTGATATACATGCAAACATCTAGTTCTAGTGAAACCATCAGTCACTTATTATGTAGTAAATCCCGCGTGTGTCCAACCAAAGTAATAACAGTGCCACGTCTCGAACTGTCAGCATGTCTTCTTCTGGCTAAACTCACTAACAAGGTCTTAAATTCATTAGACAAACAAGTAGCTTCAGTCAATTTGTTTTCTGATTCAACTATTGCTTTAGCTTGGATAGACACTGCTCCTCATCTCCTGAAAAAGTTTGTGGGAAACCGCGTTGTGCAAATTAAGGAACAAACTAAGAACTTTCCATGGTTTCATATTCCATCAGAACACAATCCAGCTGACTTGATATCAAGAGGTGCAAGTGTGGAAAACCTGTCTTCTAACCAGTTGTGGTGGCATGGCCCGCCTCTTTCAATTCTTGAAGAAACAATAGCAAAAACTGACTCTAATATAAGTGACATTAAAGATGAACATTATTCTAGTGAGCTTAAAGCTCCCAGCAACTTGACATTCGCTATTCATAATGACTCTAATTTCTGTGATAATTTAATTAATCTTAGCAATAATTTCCAAAAATTAATTAGAATTTTAGCTTATATTTTCAGATTCATACATAAATGTAAAAAAGCAACATCTGCAACCGGCCCTCTGTTGCTGGAGGAATTAAGAAAGGCAGAGGTTTATTTAATAAAAAATGAACAGGTAAAGTATTTCAAAAATGAAATTTCGGCCCTCCAAGCGGGATCTTCGGTTCATCGCGCAAGTAAGTTAAAATTCTTAAATCCCTTTTTAGATGGAGATAGCTTATTGAGGGTGGGAGGAAGACTAGCAAAATCAAATTTGAATTTTGATCATAAACACCCCATTATACTGCCGGCGAGCTGTCGCTTGACGAAACTAATTTTTCAATATTATCATAAACGAGATTTTCATGTAGGACCCCAAGCTCTTTTGAACACTGTGCGTCAAAAATATTGGCCTCTCGGTGGCAGAAATATTGCGCGTAAAATTGTACATGAGTGTTTACAATGCTTTAAAATTAAACCTATAACGGCTAGTCAAATGATGGGGGATCTCCCTCCTGAAAGAATAGTGCCCAGTTCCCCATTTTCAAACGTGGGATTAGATTTAAGTGGGCCTTTTGAAATAAAATATAAAGGTCAAAAAAAGGGTACTTTTCAGAAAATCTATGTTGCCATATTTGTATGTATGGTCACTAAAGCTGTGCACTTGGATTTTGTCTCAGATTTGACATCCGAGGCTATAATAGCGACTCTAAAAAGATTCTTCGCTCGTCGTGGGAAAAGCTCTGTAATCTTTAGCGACAATGCTACAAATTTCGTTGGGGCTTCAGCAGAACTAAAACGTTTACGTAGACTTGTTACGAGTGATGAAGTTTCGAACTTTTTAGCTTCTGAAGGTATTAACTGGAAGTTCTCCCCTCCTAGGGCGCCAAATTTTGGTGGCCTTTGGGAGGCAGGAGTCAAATCTTTCAAATACCACTTAAAAAGAGCTGTGGGTTCAGCTCATCTCACGATCGAGGAATTCCTGACAGTTATCACACAGATAGAGGCTATTTTAAATTCGCGACCGCTTTGTCCTTTGTCAACAGATCCTGACGATCTTCAGGTGTTGACTCCTGGTCACTTTCTCATAGGAAAGCCTCTTAATTTAATTCCAGAACCCAATTTAAGTGAGGTCAAAGATAATTTGCTAAATAAATGGCAAAGGACTCAAAAATTAACGCAGTTAATATGGAAACGTTGGCAGAATAATTATCTGAGCCAGTTACAAGAAAGAAAAAAGTGGCTATTTAAAAGGCCTAATATTCTGCCAGGAATGCTAGTTTTGCTTAAGGATTCACAATTACCTATTTGCACTTGGTCACTAGGCCGCATTAATAAGGTTTTCCCAGGCGCGGACGGGATAGTCAGGGTAGTTGAAGTTCGTACCGCTAAGGGTAATTTTAAACGACCTATTTCAAAAATAAGTATATTAGCCATTGAGGACAACATCATAGATCCTAAACTTTAAATGTGCTTTATTATGTATTAATTTTTCATGTATTATTTGTGTTTATTTATTTTATTTATTTATTTTTGCTTATAATCTGTATCATATTGTATTATTACTTGTATTGCATATGTATCTTGAAATATAAAAATATTTCAACGCCGGGCGGGATGTTCCGCTTCTGTATTGTGTTCTTGTAACATCGCCTTGGCGACAAACACAGCCCACGCCAATTATACGCCAATCGGCAATTTACTGTAACCCTGCTCACGTGTTGTGTGACGCAGTGGATTGAGAGAAAGAGTCTCTTAGCAACAAGCTCTAATGCTGCATCAAGCAGCGACTCTTAGAAAAATAAACATTCCATTAAATTTACAGTCTACTTGCTTTTTCTTTTTAGTTTTTCTTTTTAATTTAGTACACCTCCGTACAGACAATTTGAATCAAAATATGTATATTGACCCGTTGAAGTTGGTTTTCTGTAAACTGATGTTGAAATTAACTGAAGATTAATGCCATTTTTCCTCTGAACAAGGATGTCCAAAAATGGTAACTTATCATTAACCTTGCGCTCAAGAGTAAATTTTAAAGGTTCTGCAATTAAGTTAGCTGTCATAAGAATGACATCCAGGTCACTATTTCTGGGTACTATGTAAATATCATCCAAGTATCTCCTCCAAAATCTCAGATGGTGGCCAAGTTCATTAATAATATCTAATTGTTTGCAACACTATTTTGGCAACCACAACTGAAAGGGGGAGCCCATAGCGATTCTGGACAACTGTTTATAAAAACAATCTATAAACACGAAATAGTTTGAAGTCAAACAGAATCTCAATAAGTCTCAGTATCAAGAGGAGACTTCAGCCAAATTTTATGTATAGTATTACAAAAGAATTCAGTAGGTACTGATGTAAACTATGCTACAACATCCAATAATGCCATAACATAACCGTTTAAAAACTCAAAATCTGACAAATCTTCCATAAACTGGAATGTTGAATTCAAGCTGTAATCAGAATGGAATTAAGAGGTTTCAATACATAGCCAAATAACTTGAAAGACAATAAAGAGGGGATTTTAAAAAATCTATAATTGGGCATAAAGGGATATTTGTTTTATGTAGTTTAGACAAACCATAAAATCTTGGAACTAAACCAATATAACATTTTAATTTTGAAGCAACATTAGTAGGAATTTTCTTAAATTTCTCTTAGTCAGAGACAACTGAGTTCATATCACATTGGATAGATTGTATATTATCCTTTTTTAAAACAGCATACATATTCAGGTTATCCAAAAGTTCATGAGCCTTTGTGTCGTACAGATTCCTGTCAATAATTACAGTTGTTCTTCCTTTGTCTGTTTTAGTAATCACTACAGAATTATCTGACTTTAAATTTTTTTAAATACTGATGTATTGTCTTGTGTGCTACAAGGCAATATATGAGTATTTTAGAAAAAAAAAAAAAAAAAAAATTCAAACTTTTTATGCTATTTTTATACTATTATTACTATTTTTTATTTTGAAACTATTTATATTTTTAAAAACAGATTACATCACTTGAATAAAAATGTACTCTGATAAATATATATATATATATATATATATATATATATATATATATATATATTTCTTGAATTTATTTTCTGAACAGGCACAATTTTTAAAAAGTGCACAAAAATCAAAACATCCTAAAACATAGTTATTTATTTATTTATTTATTTATTTCCCCCCCCCCCTACCACCACACTCACACAATTTTTACCCCTCTGTGTTTTTTTCCTGGTGGATCTGCAAAAAGCTTCAGAATTTTATGTGGTCAGAATGCCATTTTGTGACGTTCATTATGGTTTTAAATTAATATCTTGTTAAATTTCAGAAACTAAAAAATCTGAGCCTTAAGTGTGTTTAAGCTTGCTTATCATCATCCAAATTTTCAATCGCCACACGTGGTAGATTTTCCTAGCCTTTTACAGACACACATAAATACACACACAGATGACAAACTTCTTTTTTTTTTTTAAAATATAGATTAAAAAATAAAAAAATTAAAATGATTAAAAGAGTTGAAATCACAAGTATTGATGTCTAAAATGAAGACATTTTTCTTCTTGAGATTTAGGAATTTAAAATATACTCACTTCTTCTTCCCAGCCTTCACTAGCACCAGCTAATTGATAATGCTTCTTCCTCAAATTTGCCAGTTTAACACGTTCCTTCACAAGCATATTTTCTAACTCCAATACCCGGACCTGATTTTAAAATATTATTCAATTAATATATGGTTTAATTTGAAAATCAGAAATACTTATAGAAAAACATCATCAAAAATTGAAAAAGGTTTGAAGATATCAAGATTTTATTGCAAATAAATTTTAAGGTACACATAGATACAATGTTAAAGGATGAAACGCACTAAAATATAAATTAAAAATAATAGCAAAGTTTAATTTTAGTTTTTTAAGACACTAAATTACAAGGTATGTTATAATAGACACTATTTCAACAGGAAGTAAAAGTGTAATTCATATCATCAGTTACAGGTTGACTAAAGTTATAAGATGTATCAAGGTTTAAGATTTGTTTATATTCAACTTAATAAAAAATGAAGATTACTTTCAAATCTGACATGTAAATCATATTTGATTGTATTTATTTATTTATAAGATCTCCAACAGGATTATTAATACTGATGTAATAAAAATTTAGGTGTTGAGGTTTTAAAAGAAAGTAAAATAAAGAATGAATGACATTTTCTATGAAAAACATTTTTGTCTTATCTGAATAAAGCTAAAGAAATTTTGGATTGCCTCCTTAAAGCAATAACAAACAATGAGCTCAACATAAAAGAGAGTAAAGAATGCTAGATTTTGAATCTCTGCAGAAATTTATTATGAAAGAAATTCAGGCACATTTTTTAAAGCAAATCAAGGTTGCTTTTTTATTGCTTTAACAAATTTATCAAATATTTAAGATGACTAAACAAAGATAGATATGATAACACATTGATTCGAGTACAGGGAATACTTGTCTCAAAGTTACTTTTAATTTTGTGGGAAAATGATTTGATTGCATAATATGAATGCTTAATGAATCAGTAGTATGCAGCAGCATCATTATTAAAGACTTAAAAAAAAGAAAAAAAAACAGTAATGCTTAATTTACATATTTGCCAATTACTTCTTTAAAAAAAAAAATTCATTTAATTTTGATTGAAATTTAAAATTTCCTGCAGAAATTGTCAAATAGGTTATAAAAATGGCACATATATTTATGCAGTGTTATACAGCAGAAAGCTAGGAAAATTTAAAAAAAAAAAGTTATAAGTAAAGCAAAATTTTAATTAAATGTTTTCTTTTCCATGAAACGAGAAAATGCAAATAATTATTTCCATCAAAAAATTAAGTTTGCTTATTTTAAAATATTTTCTTGTTTATGCATAGTTATAACTACGCACAGAATAACATCACATACCGGGTGTCCAGTAAATGACTGACCCATTTTGAATGTAAATAACAAAAAAAGCTGTTTGAGATAAAAATGCACGGCTTGCTGTATTGTTATTAGAATATAAATAAATTTTAAAATATGCACTTTTTTAAAGTAATATAATAATATTTAAAATAATATCTCAGTCTCAAGACTGAGGAGGGGAAATATAATACAGAAGGTTCAATCACAAATATTATTTTAAATCACTTTCCAACCAACGTACCCTATTTCTGAAGTTGATTCGAGAGTCGATTCAACATATAGATTTAAATTTGACAACATGTAGATTCAGATTCAGCCGAAAATCTCATATTTATGAAAATTAGAGTCATGTCTGTATTCAATCAGCCTGTTACCGCCAGCGCGATATTTTTTTCCGAAATTTGAACTATATTAACAAAGTACATGTTTAAAAATTTATTGATTTTCTAATAACAACACCGCAAACCGCGCATTATTATCTCAAACTGTTTATTTGTTATTTAAGTTCAAAATGGGTCAGTTATTTACTGGACACCCGGTATATATCATGTAACACAATGGGTAAATTTACTTATGTGATACTGTTTGCCAGTACCTGCCAAACAGTTTTTTTTTTCTTCTTATATGTCTACTAATCTTTTATAAGTTGCAAAATTTTGTTAAAAAAAAGTTTATATAAGTTTTAAGGTCATTTAAAAGTTTCCATTTAAGGAAATTGTACTTAAAGCTGAAATATGTTGTAGCTTAGTTAGAGACTTTGTTATAAAAAATTAGTACACTAAGCTGAAAACTCATTCAATTTTTGAACTATTATTAATAATAGTTTTCATATTCGTTTTCTATAATACTACTCTATAATAAAAAAATTTTCCCTATTCAAGCCATCACAACAAATTTCTGAAAAAAATTTATTTTTATTTCATGAGGTAGGATTTGCTTCAAAAAATTGCCTCAAAAGTGTTAAGTTATTAGATAAATTATATCAAATCCCCTTATTTCTGTTTTAAAATTAAACATCACAGATATCTACATAGAATAAATAATGTAACATCCTTCAAAAGTACCCAGAAGAAATTGTGTTACATAATTTCATAAACTAAATTAACCAGAACAAGAAGCACTTTTTATTTTAGCATAATTCACAGAATTAAACAGCATAAAAACTTATATACATTATATTTTATACACATAACTTATAATTTATATATTTTCATAGTATAAATAAATCCCTTACTTGAGATTCAACTTCCAAACGTTTTGCCTGATGTAAGCTAAGTTTAGAGAAATCCATCTCTTCTGTAAATAAATTATTTTGAAGTTTTAAAAGCAAAGAAAAAAAAAATGTTCACCAGCAACATGGTAGAATATCATGTTTAAGGTAAATTATAATACAATTATTGCATCTTTTTTTTTTTCATTTACAAAAGAACAACAAAATTTTATCTATAGATAATTCATTTGGTTATTAAATGTAATACTATTTTTACCAGGAAAGTGCATGTAGAAACTACAACAAACTGTGCTGAGCAAGAAAAAAAACATTCATGTGATGTTGTCAAGCAGACATTGATAATATCTGATAATTTAAATTCTGATAATATAAAATAAACATTAACAAATTGGCAGTATAAATTTCAGAATTTTCGTGTAGTAGTTGGTAGCCCTGTTTTTTATTGACAGATCAGGGTTTTAAACAATATATATGATTACATGAAATGCACACAAAATAGGAAAATAATTAAAAAATGCTGTGTGAAATTTTCCTCTCAAATTCTTTCCCATCCATGTATTTTTCCATGAATATTTTTAAAACTTTCATTACAAAATCAATTTGTCTCTCAGACACGTGAAAAAATAAATAAAAAATCAACCACCTATTTAGTCGATTTCTCTTGAGTGTTATACCATGTATATACAGTGTGTGTCAAAAATTTAAGCACAACAGAAAATTTCAAAATAAAATTTTATTAATGGGTAAAAGTTACTTCCCTGTTCACATAGCCTACAAATTGTAGTTTTAAAAAGATAGTTAACAGATTCATGCTATAAAATTTATCTTAAGTAATAAAATTTATCAAAACAACAAAAATGAGTGTCAAAAGTTTAAGCACAGTAGTTTTTTAGTCTTTAGCAGAACAAGAATAAAAAAAAATAATACTTGATTATTGCTCCTTTCTGCTGAATTACTTTAAATATACGGTCTTCCATCGATAAAATGAGGTTCTATATTGTTTCTGGTTCATTTTTAAACCAAGCGTTCTCAATGGCATCTTTCAAATCTTTAACTGAAGAATACTGCTTTCCATTTGGATAAACTGCATGAGTGAGAATACCCCAGATATTTTTTATAAAGTTTAAATCAGGACTAATTGCCGGCCATTTCAAAACAGACACTGTTTTCGACTTAAGCCACGATGAAGTTTAGTTCGAGGTATGGATGGAAGCATTATCATGTTGAAATAACCATTTTTCTCCCCCTAAAAACCTAGGCAACAGGAAGCTAATGACTGGCAAGTGTCTCTTGGTAGTTTTCAAAGTTTTCATGACCGCTGATGAATGCTAGAGATGTCTGACCATTGAAAGAAATAGCCCCCCCCCCCCATACCATTACAGAACTATCATTATGTTATCGGTTCAATACACTCCTAGGTTCTTTCAGGAGATCATGCCAATAGTACTTAAACCCATAAGGACCATCGAGGTTCCATTTTTTTTCATCACTGAATATGACATTCAGCCGCCACTTTTCACCAAATGACATATGCTCTTTGGCCCATTCTAATCTAGTTTCTTTATGGTGTCGTTTGAAACATGGTAATCGAGCCATTTTACGGTATTTGATGTAATTGAATTCCAAAACTTTTCTATAAACAGTTTATTTCGATATTTGTTTTCCAACTGCGTATTTTATTTCCAAAAGGGAATAATTACCAGTTGAAGCCAAATTTCTGATGCGGCTATCTTCGCTCAATCTAGTCACTCGCGGCCTTCCTGAATGAAATTTTCGTTTAAAATCATTACCACAAGCCAAAATTTGATGAATACCTTGTTTTGACCTTTTTAATGCACTTGCAATTTCAGAAACAGAATTACATTTTGCTCTCATACTCCAAATTTTTATCATCTCCTCCTCTGAAAATTCTTTAGACTTGGGCATTTTGTACTAACTCAAAAACAACAGCGGACTGCTTCTTATACACCCAGAAATTGTTTGTGTGCGCAACCATTTACGTCAGACTGTAAAATGTGCATAAAAACGATTTTGTGCTTAAACTTTTGATACGGTCATTTTTCTACTATTCTTAAACTCCATGGTTTGAAATAAAATTTAAAAGTTAATTTAAATGAATATTGAGTAAAAATAGATATTATTAACATATACAAGACAGATATTGAAATTAAAGGTAATATTTAAAGTTTTATTTTAAAATTGCTATTGTGCTTAAACTTTTGACACGCACTGTATCAGTAGTTCTGTGTCACATGATAGTAGAGAAAAATTGCAATTTTTTTCAAACAGCGTGAACAAAAAAAAATAATTAGGATGAGCGAAGCGAATCCTCTACTAGTCCACTCAAATTACAATTTGTCGTACGCTTTACAAAAAAACTATTCAATATTTTAACTTCAAATTAAACACAAAAATAAATTATGATCTGTAGATTTGCAGAATATAATTTTTTTTACAGTAAAACGTTAAAAAAATTATTATTTTAATTAATTTATTTTACATGCATTTCCAATACGGAAGCATTTTAGCAAATAAATAAAAAATGAAACGCGTATATTTTCAGAAAAAAAAGTTTAAATCATGGAGTAAATAATTATAGATAGAATCATGATTAATTTATTAAATAAAACATGTTTTCATTATCCCGCAAAATCGTTTGCACAGATGACACTTAAACATTTTAAAAGAATTGTATTATGGATTTTTTTTTTTTTTTTTTTGTAAACTGGCAACAAAATAATTGTAAACAAATAAAATTAATTCTTAAATTTGTTATATAAATGAAAAATTAAAAGATCTGCGTGAAGTTGTTGGTTCAAGCTCTTTATAAATATTTTTGCGAAGGTCGTATTGTGGCTAAATAATATCGACTCATTAATCAGAAGGATTTTATAGAAAAATAAGACTTTAATAAGTTCGCAAACACAACAATAATTATTCGTGAAAATGTCACTGCGAGAATGAGAGAGCGCTTCGTTAAAAGGTAATTCCATTAATTGAGTTGCCATTCGCAGAAAGTAAACAGTTCTCCCACGCGGAGAGAATTACAGCAATTCTCATATGCTAACATGTATAAAAATGAAGAAATTAAAATAAAATGTTTTACAGTTGAAAATTCATAGTATCAACGAAAGCAGATTTCAAATGTTTTTTCCAGAAAATAGGATTTTGAAGAAGTAACTTTCTTCAAGCTTTCTTCAAATATATTATTCTAAAATAGCTATCAAAGATTATCGGATGTTGATTACAAAGATTGGAAACATGCATATTTCAAACAATTAAAAAACATCAGTGGCTACTTGAAATTGTAAAAACATCTTTAAAAGAGCTTTTAGTTGAAAATTAAAAAAAAAATTGTAAAAGTTTGCTTCGAAAATATCTTATGCCAGTTTTACATCATAAGTAAAAAATTAAAATGCACCAAAACATAAAATAACGTTTTTGTTTAATAAAGATGCAATAATAATAATAAAAAAAATATATTGTTACTTTCAAATATCTGTTTTATAAAATAATGCTTCGCGAATCCAAACAAAGCATGGCTTTTGCTAGTAATAAAATAATGTATTTTATCAAGAGATTAAGAAAGCAAATAGATAATTTTGTTAATTGGTCATGGAAAGGATTCAATTTTGACAAATAGATGCCAAAAAAAAAAAAAAAAAAAAAAAAAAAATTGCAAGTTTTGTTAAATGAGAATGGAAATTGGAAAATATGTCAAACGATAATGAAAAAAAAACTAAAAATTTCATCAAACAATTATGGGGGGAGATGTTGGAAGGAGGGAGGGGGGGAGGTTGCAAATGTTATCAAATAATTGATCAAGAGATAATCGTGAATTTGGAAATTCCTGATTCTCAAAATATAATATGGAAATTCAATTGATCATAATGCAATTTTTTTTTCTTGTGCTTTTTTAGCTAATGATTGTTAAGCCAAATCTGCACAAATCAGAAATTTGCAAAACCCTTAATCCTATATATCATTATATATGAGGACCTCAGAAGCCAAGGGGTACAAGTGACATAATTTAGATTTCGAGTAAATTGAGTTCAAAGTAAGCATCAATCCATCAATTGTAATTGAATGAATTGAGATAGGAAACTTTTGCTTATTTCTTAATGTTCTTTGAACTCTTATTTCAATAACTGTTTAGAAAAACAGTGGATTCAATTTTGTTTTAAATGTATAACTAAGTTCTAGGTAAACTCCGGGGATGAACAAAAGTATTCAAGTATGTTTCCACCTATTAGTACAACATGCTGAAAGAGAAATTTCAAACTGTTACGCATTTTCTTCCTAAATTAGTTTTTTCCATTATACAGTATATATAGAACCGACAGATCAAACACAGGGCTTTTCAAAAGTATTAAAATACATATTTTCTATGGACAATAACACTTTATTACCTTAAATTGCGAATTTTTTTTTTTTAAAGATTTCAGGAAATCTTGGAAAGTATTTCAGAATCTATGTTTAATGTTTGATTTTTCTTACTTGTTAACAGTTTGCATTTATTTAATGTAATATTTAATACATTAAAAAGCAAATTTTAAACAGGAAAAAAAAACTGACTGAAAACATCTTGAAAAACGACATACAATTCCAGTTCATAAGGTTTAAAACGTTACACGGTATAAATAATTTTAAACTGTGATTGGTACAAATTGGCATATGATCGTGTTTTTGTAACAATCAACGTTTAAAACTTATCAAATTCCTGAGGTGTTTTCAGAGTCATAAAATAGCCTTGCATGTCGTTGGTCGTGCTTCAGCTATATAGACGTTAATGAATACGCCTGCACTTATACCCCTTGACCTCCACGCGTTTCACGGTTTCAGGAAAGAGGTTAAGTAACTGATCCCTAAAACTCAGTGCATAATTAAAAAATAACTCATAACTCTTTACCTACAAATAAATAGACTTATTTCCAGATAGCCTGTGCACTTAACTCATTTTTTTTCAATTTTGTCACTTATACCCTTTGGCTTTTGGGCTCCTCATATATACTACTATGTAGGTGATTTTATAAAACAAATGATTTGATAGCACTGTAATGATTTTACTAACTATATTGTGACAGTAATCTTAATAAAAATAAGTAATTAAAAACTTGAATCATAAGTGCCCCTTCCCCAAAATAGACAAATGCCAATAAATTTAAAATATATGACGGAATGAAAATTTCGCCTTGCTTTTACAATAAAATGAATAATATGAACTTTAAAATGTTTAGGCTTACTTAAAAGGCGATTAAATCGCCTTTTAAATAAGCCTGAACATTTTAAGGTTCATATTATTCCTTTTATAGACAAGTGCCAATTAAAATTTGGACTGAAAAGGGAAATTCTTCTCTAAAACCGTGATAGATAATTATTTTTATAAATTAATAAAGTAATTAACATTTTTAAAATACAGACAATATTGTAAAAAGAACATAAATATTCACACTGTCAACAAGTGAAAGAAATATTCAGATGAAAAATGAGCACAAAAATTCACATAAACCTGATTGTTCAAATTTTATTTATTTTCAAGTTACATTTAAATATGAATTTGATGAAAATATTTTTATATTATAATAAATTTAGATAAATTTTCCATTTTATAGGTGAAAAAAAAAAAAAAAAAAGATTTCATATGAATATTAAGAAAACCTACAATCTTCTCATTTAGTTTTTAATTTTAAAGAACTTTATTCAGATGAGTAAATAGATCAATTAAAAGTCAATCACATTTTTTTTTTTTTTTTTTTTTTTTTTTTTTTTTAATAAAAAGTTTTTAAAAGGAAAAGCCAAGCAAAACCAAAAGTTTATAGATTGAGAATATTTTTAATATACATATAGAGTTTCATAAAGAATTAAATTACTTGAATACTTAATAGTTAGATATAAAACTTTTAAAAGACAAATTTAAACAATAAACTTTTAATATTTTAGTTACACTGAAATTCGACATACCAGATTCTTCTACCATTTCTGCACAACTCTTTGCTGTTGCAACGACTTGTCCAGTAGCTTCGGCGACCCTTTTAGATGCTGCTGATACTTTTACTAGTTTCTCACTGCCTCTCTCAGCTTTAACACGTGAGGCTATAACAAGCTGTGCTGTTGCAGCTGCAATTTGTTGTGATGCAACAACAAGCTCTTCAAATTTTGTCTGCTTATTGACTACTTTATCTGCAGCATTGCTATATAAATTAAATCATTATATTAATGGTTAGGATGATTAATGGAATTATGATAAACAATGCAATTTGTGGAAATTAAATAAATATGAACAGCATAGGCTAAATTGCATTTATTCTGTAAACTCTTCTAGTTATTTATATTTATTTGTCTGGACTTTATTAACTGAATGAAAGAAAAATGACAAAATTTTTATTAATAAGAAGACCTGCCCAGTTTTCAAAAAATATTAGCATCATGCTCTTCTTAGCTTACACAAAAAAGATACAACTTTAACATCTACATTATATTTGATTCAGTTGCTTTCATAATCAGAAATAATAAATATATAAAATGCATGTCATAGCATACCTCATGATCATTTGGTTAATACAATCGCTTCCAGGATTCATGGAAAAAAGGAAAAAATAAAATTGATCTTAATTGTAACAAAAACTTCAAGGAGACTTTTGTAAATTTAGATTTATTTTTGGGTTACTTTAAGCATTTAGGTTTTTTTTTTTTTTTTTTTTTTTTTCATTTTTTTAGCATAAATTTTGGCATTCCTTCTAGATAAATTTAGAAAAAGAATTTTATTGATTTTTTTTTCCTGCTTCCTTGTTTTTATTTTTTATTTTAAATTTTATTTTCAATATGAAATAATTTTTGACAAGAAGATCAATCTTCAGATTTTAAATATTTACAAATTCTATCAAATTTTGATTAGTTGTGGATTGATCTGATACTAGTTAGTAGTTAGGACAAAGATCAATCCATAATATGATGATTCATGTAGCCTTCAAGAATATTTATCGTACTGCAAATTATTGCTATTATTTTTTTACTCTGGAAAAATTAAAAGTATGCCATGTGAGATTTCTATTATAAACAATATTTACAGAGTTTTTCAATACACACAAGATTAATATTTTCTTACAGAAATTTGGTTTTAACTGATATAGAGTTTAATGTAGGCAGGATATCCAATCAATTAGAAAATCTAAAAAGTAAAAAAGTACTCTAGTGAGAGAGTTTAGTAATTTTATCATGACAACATTCATCAAACCTTTCTTTTCCCTCTTAATTTTTTTCAAAAATCAAAATGTAATTACATATTTTGTCATTTCTTTGATCTTGAAAATGTCTTGAGTATTATGCATTCTTAAGGCTGAATTATGTTAATTGAACAAAGTGTGGGATTTATTTTGACTTGTTAGATGTAGTAATTTTTTGTTGCACAGCAAAAGAATGTGATGATAGCGAGGAAAGATCCCTAACATAAAATTAAAATTATTTTCAACGTTAAAACACCAGAATATTCGTATTTCAAGCATACCGGTTTCGGTAGCATATAGCATATTTTCCTCAGTGCTAAAGATATTGGAAATTTGCTCATATATATACATGGAGGATGGGGATTCAAGCAACAAGTTTCTTGACCAATAGGAAAACAGAGGATCCTAGGCAACAGCCAACAGGAAAACAGAGGATCCTAGGCAACAGCCAATAGGAAAACAGGGAACAGCAATAGGAAAATTGGGTGGAAAATGGAAAAGATATTGCGAGAATTGCATTAAAAGATTAAGAAAAATTAGTTTTAATGTAATATTTCCAACAGTCTGATAATGGTGGAATAGTAAAATCACAATTAACGAGATTAGCAAGATTTTTATGGATATGGAAAGCTTCAAGGAAGTTAAGTTCTTGTATAGAAGTAGGTTTAGTTAGTATCTTAACCGAATTGAAGTCAAAAGCATGACTCATCTCCCAGCAATGTTTTGCGATTGAGGATTTCTTGATTTCTTGTTTTTCAATATATTGCTTATGTTCTTTAATACGAAATTTTAGACTGCGTTTGGTTTGACCAATGTAAGAAAGACCACACTGACAATTAATATTGTAAATACGCCATGAATTTGATAATTCAATTGAATTATCAATTGAATTCAATTTGAATTATCAAATTCATGGGGTATTTACAATATTAATTGTCAGTGTGGTCTTTCTTACATTGGTCAAACCAAACGCAGTCTAAAATTTCGTATTAAAGAACATAAGCAATACATTGAAAAACAAGAAATCAAGAAATCCTCAATCACAAAACATTGCTGGGAGACGAGTCATGCTTTTGACTTCAATTCGGTTAAGATACTAACTAAACCTACTTCTATACAAGAAGTACTGAAGCTTTCCATATCCATAAAAATCTTGCTAATCTCGTTAATTGTGATTTTGCTATTCCACCATTATCAGACTGTTGGAAATATTACATTAAAACTAATTTTTCTTAATCTTTTAATGCAATTCTCGCAATATCTTTTCCATTTTCCACCCAATTTTCCTATTGCTGTTCCCTGTTTTCCTATTGGCTGTTGCCTAGGATCCTCTGTTTTCCTTTTGGTTGTTGCCTAGGATCCTCTGTTTTCCTATTGGTTGTTGCCTAGGATCCTCTGTTTTCCTATTGGTCAAGAAACTTGTTGCTTGAATCCCCATCCTCCATGTATATATATGAGCAAATTTCCAATATCTTTAGCACTGAGGAAGGTATGCTATATGCTACCGAAACCGGTATGCTTGAAATACGAATATTCTGGTGTTTTAACGTTGAAAATAATTTTAATTTTATCATATTGCACCAGGCAACAACTATTACTTATTAGATCCCTAACATGTTTATCGCCTTCACTAGAGGAGGGGGGGGGGTGTTTTGTTATTTTCAGTACTTTGCTTTGAAAAACAATAAAAATTGTAATAGTTGACCAAATAATTTTATACAAAAGAAAGCATGGAGAATTAATTTATGACCCTTGTTGCAGAATTTGTTTGATAGTCTTATTCCTAAACTAACACAATTAAAGAAACATATTATGTTTTTAGATATTAATATGAGAGAATCACAAACTTCTTTTCTTATTTGTCATTAAAAACATTCTTAATTATCTTTTTAAATGACAAAATTAGAACTGTTTTTTCATTTATTTTACTAATGAAACACTTGACATGACTGTACACATACAGTGTGCCTACTGCCTACACATCTTCAGATAATCAAATGTTAAATCAGCTCATATTGAAGCAAATAAGCTGTCCATGACATCAGATATAATCTTTATCTTTATATTAAAATAAAAAATCAATTTCTTTTCATGATGGAAATGTTTTTTTCCTTTCTCTGAAAAACTATATTTATATGGGTTGCATCACTGTACAAAAATGCCTGAAAAAGATGTTAAGAATTATTATTTTTCATATTATAGTAGAGTCAAATTTACCATTTTATAACCCCCCCCCCCCTCCCTTAGTCTTCAAACAAATATTACACAAGCTCACAAAAAGAGTGTGAAACAATTCTAAAGACATATCAGTTCATAAATCAATTCTCATGATTTATGGACTATGATTACAATGTATGGCATGATTTATTTAACTTTTTTTTTTACCAATGTCTAGAATTTCACTTGTTTCCAACTAGTACTCTGCAACATGATGCATTCTCTTTTCCATTACCATCAATTAAATGTATCAAAATGCTTTGGTATATTAAGATTTTGTCTGTTTCCAAGTAGTTCTCTCATCTCATGACATTAACATATCTTCACTCCCATTACCACCAATTCTTCACAACCAGTTTCTGGTGTTACAGACATCATGTGTTTGACTTCTAAATTCTCACTCTGTGAGTCAGTCCAAAAAAGCCCTAATCTTAGCTAGTACCATTCTTTTATTTTCTTGTTTCACCACACTGTCACATGCACACATGGAAAGAATCCCATTGCACACCAAGAAAGGCAAGGTTAAATATCGACGCTAATTAGAATCTTTTCAATTTTTGATTAATTGCTGCTCATTTTACATTTTATATAATTTCTTTTTCAGTAAAATTTTAGATTTAAAATGAAACATTAACCATCACTAAACATAATCCAATCACTATGGATGAACATCATAAATCTGGCACATGGAACCATGTGCTACATAAATATTAAAATATTTTAAACTTGGATATTTTACAACAGGAAAAAACAAATACTGACAAAAATAGAAAAATCCTAAAAAAAATATATATTTAAACAAAACAGCTGAAAAGATAATTTAACTTTTAACTAAATTTTGAAAAACAAAAAATATCGACACTTTTCATTGGTTAAAAGTGACTTTGGATGCAACATAAAATAACTTGAGGAATTGTGTCAGGTTGTCAAAGATGGAGTAAAGTACTTGAAAGGAAATAGGTGGTCATTTGATTCAACAATAGATAGAAATAGTTAAAGGTATATAAATAAAAACAGAAATTGTCCACATTTGCTGTCCTACATTATTTTTGGAATACAGTATGGAACCATTTATCCGGAAACCAGTTAACCGGAAAACCAGTTATCCGGAATGATATTTCTAATATATGATGATGGAACCTTTGTAGAAAAAAGTGTCATACACATCTAATTTTACATAAATATTGCTTGAAACAATTGTATAATTTGATGAGTGCATCTAGTATTTGAGATGGAAATGTATTTAGTTATACTTTAGATGTTTTCTATTTTCATGCAGAGGAAACAAGAATTTTTGTTTCTAAAGCATTCCCATAAATTACATTCTATCAAATTTTATTTTTTAATCTTACTTTAATCTTATTCTTAATTCAAGTAATCTAATAATTAATTTAAGATTACAAGTAATACCACAACCACATATATTCCATAAAACTTATCAAATGGATGTTGCTTTAATGCCCAACCAGTTAACCGGAAAAACCAGTTATTCGGAATGCATCTGACCCCAACCATTCCGGATAAATGGTTCTGTACTGTATATGTCATCCAGTCAAATCTCTTTGTTAATGTGATTTCCTGTCGATATAGCATACTTAAAAAGAAATTAACCAATTGATATCATAAAAATAGCACTTCATAATTACTGGCATTCTGCAATTTGGATAACTGGCCTACAAGATTTTGAGTTTTTCCACTGCCTGGGTTAATACTGCATTAAAAATATTTTTATATTCATTAAAAAAAAAAAAAAAAAAAAAAAAAAAAAAAAAAAAAAAAAAAACTTACACTAGAAATCTGGCTCCTAAACCAACAACTTTGGCAGCAGAGATTAGGCCCTCAGTCCATCTATGGTTTCTATTATAAAATTCTTTAACAGTAGCTGTACCCTGTTAAATATAATATTTTATATGAAATACACCTTTCAAAGAATGCATATTTTACAGATTTAGAGGGGTTTTTTTAATATAAAATCTACTAAAGTTAGAAAGTTGAAAATTTGCATGCTTGTATAACTAATATTTTTATTTAAAATAATCTAAAAATATTGTTTTGATGTAGCAACAAAAAACATTTGAGATCATTAGCCATTGACAAATACATTTTCTATTTCTTATCCTGAGTAATAATGTAATATAGTACAATATTAGGAAAATGATAATGACACACAAAAAAATAATAATATACATATACCTTTGACTGAGAAACAATTTCTTCTTGAAGAATTTTTGAAGCATGGACAAGGACTTTAATAGCCTATTTTGGATAAAACATACATTCACAAATGAGAAAAATAATTTATAAAGATATAGCATAGTTAAAAGCTAATAACTGCAAAATTATATTTGATCAAGTACTTAACAAACAGTTCTTGATTACCTGCATCAGACTAGTACAGGAATCTAAAATTTTGCTGTTAACTTCCAATTTCATTCCAGAGTCACCAGCTTTACTGTTATTCAGCAAGTCCTGTAAGAAAGTAATATATTTGGAGATAAGTTTTTAAGAAAGTATAGTTTTGAATTATAAAATTAAATTATTTGAACATTGGATACCGTAAAATGGGGTGAATAGGAACGAAACTTCCCGGTCATACAAATAAATTCATTATAAACATATGTGATGATATTTTTAGTTGCCAATTTTTTTATAAGAAGGTAATAACATTAAGAGTTGGGAGATTCAGTTTTGACATGTTTGCACCAATACTGGGGTATGTAAAAAAACTTCAAGAGGATCCTCAAAAGCCTCATTTTTTCAACGCCTTCAAAACTTTGTATGTAACTACAGTATTTTTCGTATTCTAAACCTAAGAGAGGGGGTTTTTAATTGATGATAGACCTGTAAACGATATGCTACATTAAATTCTACTTATTTCTAAACTACATAATGAAAAAATTAAAAATGGCTTGTAACATCAGAGTTTTAAGATTTACGGGGTGAATCGGAACATGTTTTCTCTCATGGTTTATTTTTCTATACAGTAATAGTTTCATGTACATATGAAAACGTATGTATGAATATGTATTGTAACAATATTTTGTTTGTTCTAAATACTTGTAGAGTATAAAGGTGCCAAGAAATTACTTGGTTAAACAAAAAAGTCAACACCTAATCCAACAGTCATGGAACACACAATAAAATTATTTTAAAATAGCAAATCAGATAGAAAAACTGCACAGAATTATTCTTTGACATCAACAACATTATACAAACATCTCAAACTGAAAACCAATTAAAAAAGAGAGATACAAACAGTACTAAGGGCTAGGGATGGGGGCGTATTAGTAGATTGTATTAATACATACAGCGATTGGGGCTACTCAATATATTCACTTACCCAATGACTACTAGTAAAGCATAACACAGAACAGGGTTGAATTTGTAATGAATTCTATTTCTGCAATTCGCATATACTTTCTTAAAATAAATTTTAATTTTTCTTGATTGGAAAGTTGTTTTCTAGTTTTTAAAAAGGCATATCTTTTCTTGTATATAAAATAAAGGCTTGGTTTCAAAGTAACTACTTGTTGCTATTCCTCCCTTATCAGTATTACCTGTTTTTACTATTCGTTTTAAAGTTTAAATTGGAATAAATAAAAATTATAGCATTTGTTCCGATTCACCCCTATCTGCGGGGTGAATCGAAACACCATTAAAAAAATAAATAATATATATATAAACAGTAAAAATGTTTCGTTTTTGCTTAAAAATTAAAGAACAAAACAAGACTGAATTTTCTAGAAGAAAAATAAAAAAATTAAAAAATCAGTTGTTGCTTTTTTTTAACGTTAAAGATGAAAAGTGTTTCAATTCACTCCATTTTATGGTAGACTACATATTCCTTTGACAATAGTTTGTGTGGATAATTCTAGAAATTTATATCAGAACTTTTATTTCACATCACACAAGCTCTATGGAGGGGGGGGGGGAACTTTATCATTCTGTCTGAAGTAGTATTTGTTGTTACAAGTGGAGATTCAATTTCCGATTGATTATTCATCATATCTCCTTCTTTCTCCTAAAGTATGGCTTGTAGATCAGCACATAATATGTATGCCAAGACACGGCTTGATTACATTTTGGATTGCTTTTAAGATAAGATGCTTTAACTGTGGGCTTTAGATTTCACCTGTTCATTTTTATTTATTTTTTTTTTTTCAAATAAATTTTTAAATCTTTTTGTTTTAAGTTGGTAACTTCATTTTAAGGATATAAAAATGTTGACTGTTCATTTTTACATCAGTTAACAGCTGACTGTGAAATACTTTGAGGAGTAGTCAGGTCTCTCATATTAATGGGATGTATGCTTAATTTAAATCACTAGTTTATTTTCAATTTTATTTATCTGCATAACATTATCTCAGATAGGACACATTATCTTATCTATGAGATTAAAATATGTAAAGTGTATAAAAGGAGATTCAAAAAGAGGGGCTACTATTGTCTGGAGGAATAAAGATAGTTTAATAGGCAGGTTTTTGATAATAAAAAGGAGGTTGTGAACAAAAAACAATCTTTTTTAATGACTTTTTTTTGGGGGGGGGGATTTTTATAAAAACTAATAAATTTATACATTAAAAATTAAAATTTTAGTTTACATTACTAAAACATTTAAAAAACAAGGATAGTTACATGCAATATTAATCTCTTAAAAAATGTGCATAGGAAGAACAACACAAATGGTAAGAAAATGCAAAGTGTCATAAACCTGTATTCTTTGTGCAGCCTCTTCAATATCAAGGTCCATTTGTTTCAATTCTCTTTCAATGATGTCACCAAGTTTTTTAGAATCATCTTCTGACATTTTAGGCACCAATTCTTCCATTACTTTAATAACCCCAGATATCTTCTCAACCACTTCAGTGAATGTTGATGAAATGTCTTCACTAGAAGCTATAAAATAAAGAAAACATAACATAGGAATTATAGAAACATTTATTTAAAAGTACATAAGAACATCTAATGGAAGCCTAAGATATATTTTATAAAATGTATGGTCACAAATTTGATACCATTTGAATCGGTGATATCTCATTTAGATGTCAAAAACCATTTAATTTTTAAAGTTATCTATATGATTAATATATGAATGGTAAAATAATTAAACAAAAATAATAAAATGCAATTTCAAACAAATTCTAGAGCTGCATATTTCTTTAGCCATTTACACTTAATTTGATATTAATTTTACATTAAATGTATAAAAACTCATAGAACTTATATTCCTTTCATAGTAATGATAGTCAGTAGCGCCAACTTATATGGGCTCATGGGGCCCGAGCCCGACCAATAATTTTGAATCATATGTCCAATTTTCATTGTTCTATACATTTATTTATTATTATTTTATCATTAATTCTTCTCTTTAGAGTAAAATTTATTTTGCCAATGACCATGTGTTTTAATTCCATAAAACTGGCATCCATAAAGCCCAAATGACTGAAATGTTTTGCTACATGTTTAACTTTATGCTAATTCAATTTGTTGTCATGTTCATGATATCATGACATTGTAATAAATATCAGTGTCTTTATAAGGAAAAATGCATGAGAATGTAATTTAATAATATTGCAACTTTATTAAAACGTGACTTAAATTCTCATCTTTTACCATCTGTCAAACTTAAAAAAAAAAAAAAACAAACTGGTCGCACCATTGTACAAAAATATTTTTGAACCCACCCAATATTTTTGAGCCAACCGAATATTTTTCAGAAGTTCTACTGATGATAGTCAAAATGTTTATAAAAGTACCCAATCAAATATAAAAATACTCTTGTTACTTGGCTTTGTAGAATAAAATGTAAATTTAATAATGCTATCATTACTTATTTTACATTAATGTAGCAAGCAAATGTTTATTGTTGGAATAGGTTTTAAAAAAAAAAAAAAGCTTGGAAAATTAAAAAGTCGCTAAATTGAGCTCAAATTTCAAACAAATTTCTTTTGAAAGAATATTTTTTTTTCCCTATTGATGATGTAAAATTTGAAATCATGTAATATTCAAAAGTGATGTATGAGCAATAAAAGCAAAAATGATAGTATTAATCATTGTCAATGACACTGGCATACAATGTTAATTTTTGGAATGCATTTCTAATATTAACTGGGCAACATATTATTTAGAATATTGAAAAGTCTCTAATAAAAGAAATAAGGCCTTTTCACTAAAATCATCACAATAAAAACATCCACTAGACCTTATTAAAATATATTAGGAATGTAACAAACACTCAACCACTATTTAGTATTCATCATCTTGCAGAATATTAGTTTTTTTAAATATCTGTAGAAAAATGCTATTGGATACTTAGCAAAATTAGTCAGGATTTTTTTTCTTCTTCTTTTAAACAATGCTCTTCTCCAATTTAAATTTGCTAATGACATAGCATAAATGCATATCTTACTCATACAACAAATTACGTTGTTTTATATGTGCTTTTAAAAAATGTTGTATTTAGCCTAAAATTCGGCCAAATTTTTGGTATTTTGCTATTTGATCAAATCACTATTTGTTATATCCCTAAAAAATATTCACTTAAACCAGATTTTTAAATTCCTTTTTTTTATTTCATAGTATACTTGGATGTAAGGTTATACTTTCATGGTACTTTCAAATTATGACAAAAAAGATGAAGAGACTATATATTTTTCTATTTACTTATAAACAAAAAAAAAAAAAAAAAAAAAAAAAAAAAAAAGATGTACCATCACAACCAATGACAGTAAAATGTTTTATTATGTTCTATATTTAGTGAGGTATCTGAGCTTGAAATTTTTGTAATATGTTTTTGTTTTGTAATGTTCATTTAGGCATACTAAAATTTTGAACCAATCGAAAATCCCAGATTTAGTATTGTCAAGTTTACATATACAGGGTGAGTCATAAATATCAAAATAATAGGCTACCTCCTTAAATATTGCCCTTAGACCCATACTTCCAATTGCAAAAATTCATTAAAAAATGTGAAATTTTTGATAAGATAAATTGCGACTCCATGGAGGGTCTAGTTGAAAAGTTATGAAAATTAAATTTTTATACCGCCCCCGTAGGACAAAAATTCCAATTAGGAAAACTTTCCTTATTCAATTAAGAATAAGACACAAAAAGTTGCATCTTCATATCTCCAAAATTCACAAAGTTATAGCCATTTAAAAAATTCATGAGGTTTTAAGGGATTAGACACAAATTGAAATGGGCGCAATTCAAAAAACAATGTTACTTTAACAGCTCTAGAAAACGCGTAAAAAATCTATTTCTTGAGTTAGAATTTTGATTTTTTTTTTTTTTTTTTTGTAATGGTTAGCCTTATAATTTGCTAAGAAAATCACATTCTAAAATTTCTCATACAATTTATAAAAGTTTCATACGGTTAGTACTGGTTTAAATGGGACAATCAAAAATCGTTATAACTCGTAACATTATTTATCGGATTTCAATTTCTTTCCATTTAATTAAAGATGAAAATCTGATTTTAGTTTTGTTCCAAGTTTTTATATTAATTTTAAAACTATTAAAAATGTTTATTGAAAAAATAATATAACTTTAAAAAAAAAAATCATATTTTCAAAAGCAAACATTTTTTTCAAATTTGCCGAAACAAAACTAATGTAAAAAATTAAAAATGACGTGTTTCAAGTTCTTTTTTCTTTCAAAAATTCTTAACATTTAATAATTTAAAGACAAGAAATAGAGGATAAAAAACTCATTATGCAGAAAAACGAAGTGTATTGTTTAAATGTCCGTCAGTTATTTTAAAAAATGCTTTTTCTAAGATGCAGATTAAATCTCTTTTTTTCTTTTTAAATTTACCTGTGACAACTTCAGGCTTTTTATCGTCCCGTCCTCCAGAGGATGTTAAAAAATCTGTATTCTGGGCCCAGGTAGGGCCAGGACCGAGATGTTATTTTTTTCTGAAGACCTGCCAGGCCGGGGCTAGCATACTTTTCATAAAGGAGGGGACTATTTCCTTCAACTTAGGTGCACTCTGGATGAAATTTTCAAACCCGGTCTCAACAAAACTCGTATTAAAATCACTGTCTCTGACTGACTTAATGTGTGCATAAAATAAATAAAATTCAGCTCAATCGAATTTTTTATGAAAAACATATAGAAATCCTACATATTAAAATCCTTATTTTACAAAAAAAAAAAAACTTTAAAATTCATTTTTTTAAATAGATTATTCAAAGGCAAAAAAAAATTAAATACAATAAAACCAGTGAAAAAAAATCTGCCTATGACAGAAATCAGTCTTAAACGGAAAATATGTTGATCCATGCAAAATAAATGCCAGGGCACCTGAAAAGAAAATAAGCTCCAATGACATCTTCTAGGGAGAGCAACTATCTATAACGTATTTTTTCTTTCCTATGTGATTCCGTCTTAAAAAGTTTTAGTGTATAACATCTTTCAGAGTCTCCAACGTATGGGATATGAATTAACGATATTAAAATATAAGTGAAATATTTACATATAAATAGAGATTCATTGATAAAATAAGTATATTACAGCCTTTGGCACTTCTTTAATAATAAAAAGTATAAATATAAAAAACGAAAAGCTATAAGAGAATTTTTTGGTCAGAACTCCTCTATTATGAAACAATTTTTTTCCCACGCCGAATTAAAAAATTATGTAGAAATTTGCGGCTGACTGGCTATGATTTAAACTATTTTCCAGACGTCCGGAGTTATGATTTAAACAATTTTTCAGGCCGGACCGAACTTTTTCCCCTATGAGTCGATTGGGACCTGACCTAGATATTTCAATACATGCAGACCTCCAGTGCAGACTATCTAGCGTAAAAACTATGCGCTGCTGTTTTATGCCCAAAGAAAAAGAGCTATCTTAAACCGATTTTTATTAAATCGCAATTTGTGAATGTTCACTAACAAGTGTTGAAATTGAGTGAAGAAATCACAGTTTAGAGACAGGGAAAAGTGGTGTAAGTCAGGAATTTTTGAGGATTTTGGGATTTAATATCTTTGTGGGATTTTTAGATAAGGAGATGGAATTTGTTTTGTTCAATTTAGGAATGGATAAGGAATAATTTCCTAATTGGAAATTTTGCCCTACGGGAGCCGTATAAAAATTTAATTTTTGTATTTTTTCAAATAGACCCCTCATGGAGTTGCAACTTATCTTATCAGAAATTTCACCTTTTTTTATGAATTTTTGCAATTGAAAGTATGGGTCTAGGGGCAATATTTGAGGAGATAGCCTATTGTTTCAATATTTATGACTCACCCTGTATAGTACATATCTTACATTCATAGATAGTAAAAGAATTGCTTTGGACTTAAAGAAAAGGAAAGCTTTTCCATCTGTACAGATTTTTTTTTTTTTTTTTTTTTTTTTTTAAATAACTGTATTGAGTAAAATGGTACAAGACTCAAACTACAAAAAATAACATTTTTGAATATTTTTTCATTTTTTGAATTTTTGGTAATTTAAGTTTTGTCATCTTTGGAACTTTAAATATTTCACTGATATGCATGAATATCAATCTATATATAGGATTATGCATTTTATTCAATGTTTGGATAAAACATGCACATACATAATATAATAACATATATACATATACAATTATGTGGGATATATTCATGAAGATATTTAAATATGCTCATGACAATACAAAGATTAATGACCCTTAATTTAGTACATATGAAAGAGCAAAAGCCGTGCTTTGTTTGGATTTGCAAAGTATTATTTTATAAGATAAATATTTGAAAGTAACAATACTTTGTTATATTATTTTTGCAATTTTATTAAGCAAAAATGTTATTTTATATTTTGGTGAATTTTAATTTTAGAAATATAAATTCAGCCAAATTCCATTAAATGTTTTTAAACAGCAAACATATTAAAGGTAATACTAATAGTAATTACTTCTTAATAATAAATATGTTTCATTTGGCTCATTTTTCAACCTTCAAATTTGAATAATACTTTATATAACGAATTTAACAATTAATTTTATTTGTTAAAATTTGTTTGTTGCCACTTTAGAAAAAAAAAATAATCATAATATAATTCTTTTAAAATACGACAGTATTGCTTGTGTAAATGATTTCATTTAATAAAATAAATTGTGTATTTGAATTCATAACACTGAAAAATATTTCTATAATTGAATGTAAATAATTGAATTTTCACAAATTTTAATTCATTAAAAATGTGTTATAATTTTTATTTAAAAAAAGGTATTTTAAAAATTTCATAAAAGAAATCGTAAAACTATTATATGATTAAAAGGAATGGTCACCAAAATATGTGCCATTTCCAACCAATCTTAATAAAGTATTCTATTAAAATGTACATTTTCCTCTCAATTAACACACATTTTTAATATAAGAAATTTAATGTTCTTTTACAGTTTGAAGAAGTATAAATTCTTCAATTATTTTCAATCATCTAAAATATAAAGAGTCTTCATATTCATCTGCTTTTGGTTCATTATATTTTCAATCTAACATAATATTTGCTTAAAATAAAAAAAGGTAAAATATTTAAAAAAAAAAAAAAAATTGCCAAGCTATTTACTTCATTGTAAATTTTTACCCGGAAATCATGTATAGAAAAGTTATGACGTAATATTAAATTTTTCTTAAATTCGTCAAACTAGTTTATATTAATTTTTCATGAGGAAATATTTAAACTTTAGTCTCCAAAGGTTATTGAGATATTTTGGTGGAATAATGAAAAAATATTTTATTCATTTAATTAATCATGATTCTATCCATAATTACTAACTCCATGATTTATTTTTTCTTCTGAAAATAAACATATTTAATTTTTTATTTGAAAAAATACATCCGTAATAGAAAAATATGTAAAATTAATTAATAGTTTTTTTTTAAAGGTTTTTCTGTTTTAAAAAAAAGTGCAAATCTACAGATTATATTTATTTTTATGTTTAATTTCAAGTCAAAATATTGAATAGTTTTTTTTTTTTTTTTTTTTTTTTTTTTTTTTGTAAAGTGTATGACAAAATGTAATTTGTGAAGCCTAGTAGAGGATTTGCTTTGCTCATCCTTATAAAGCAATTAAATATTAAAATTGGATAAAATTAAACTTTTACTTATTTTTTATTAATGTTTAATAGCAAAAACTGTTCTCAATCTCATTTATGTATTACAAAACAAGAAATGTAATCTGCAAAGTAAAGTACTTAGTTTTTAAAATATAGTAGGATGGATTCAATTGATTTATAATGAAAAGAAAAAAAAAATAATAATCTAGCTCAACAAATCAACGTGAATACGTAATAAAATATATATACAAAAGAATTACCTTTCTGTAACAACTTTTTATACAGACTAAGTCCATCTAAACCCATATTTTTACACGAAGCACACAGCTCTAAAAAGAAAATGATAAGCATAAAATCAGTAATTTAATATAAGTAAAAAGTAAATAGTTTTTATTTAAAAAAAAAAGAGCAGGCTAAAACTCTAAAATTAACATACACAGATAATATATAAATATGGCATCCTAAAAGTTATTATACATTAAAAAAATTAATTATAAATATACAATTATTTTTTATGAGACATAGCATACTAAATGATTATAGATGAATTAGAGATGGTCAATGGATGCTAACCAAATTGTGATTATTTGTACTTCTGGAGAACTCAAAGGGTTTGTCTGAAACATGTGTGTCAATATTTACCAATGTGATTATTTTGCTGTATAATCAATACTTCCTGTATATGCCAAATTTAGTCCTGTAATACAATCAAAATCATTTAACAATGTTAAATAAGATTAAATATGGACAGGTTTGCATGTTTACAGTTTAAATCTAAGGGCACTTGAAATAGGAAATATGCATTATTAAACTATAGCCGCATTTCCAATGCAGTTTTTCAAAACACCTCAGAACGGTTATTTTACCCCCTACTCCATTTCCAGTGCACAAACCGGTTTGAAGGAGAATCGAGCCTAAGTCATTTTCTCTCCAAAGTCAGACCTGCAACTGACTAGGTCAGTAATTTGCCTTTTACCCATGATTCAGTTATTGTCTGTTGACACTGTTTCATTCTTTGATTGATCAGTCATTGCAGCAACAGAATCGCAAGCTTAATGCATGCTCATATGTAATAATTTAACTTTAGGTTTTTGTCTGCTTGAAGTTCGAGATTTAATTTAAACAACGCTAAGGAAATATTGAATTTTTATTTTTTATGTGTTATTTATTACAATGTAATTAATGTAAATAATACACAGAAATTTTCATTTATATTTATAATATAAAATTAATTTGGTTAGGAGAAGATTATTTTAATGATTTTTTTTAAAGCAAAATTTATACACATTTAAAATTAAATCATGCTATATAGGGTAGATGTGCTAATAATAGATACCTTTAATGAGTTTAATTAAAAACTATTTTCTAATAATTAGATTATTATATTCAGATTTTTTTTTCAATATTTTATTTCTTTAACAACAATAGTTAAGCATTCTTATACCTTATTTTCTAATATTAGTCAACATTTTATTGTAAATAACAGTAATATATCAAAGCAATTAAATTTCCAGAAAAGAAAACTTCTCCTCTTCTCCACTCCCCCCCCCCCCCAAAAAAAAAAAAAAAAAAAAAAGAGGAAAGAAATGTTAATATAAAAGTTTTTATGGTTGTATTTAGAACCAGATTTTAATAAAGCATACTAATAAAACAAAATACTTATTTCCAAATAAATTTAACAATTAGGATATCAATAGTTAGTAAAATGCTTGTGAGAATTATTTATTTTAAATTAATTATTGTGATTTCCACAAGATCCATATTTTAACAATTTTAGATACAGATTTTTAAAAACAAAATGTCAAAAAAATTATAGTTTATAAAATTATTGAGACCGTGAGAAATTTAGAAAAAAAAAAAATTCTGAAACCTTTTTTTAAATATTAATGCATAAATTTGTGTATTTCACGCTCTTTTTAACAGTTAAACTCCTCGAAACTACTTGATATACTGCTTGTACTAACTAGTATTACAAATATCAAACAAATAATATACTGCAGGCTGAACATTTTTAGTAATAAATAATTTCAAAACAGAATTGCAGAGCTGATATTTCAGACCACCGATCAGCAAACTTACTAGTTTTATTTCATTACTACTATAAATTTAATTAATATTACACTTCTTTTTTTTTTTTTTTTTCCCCTCAGATATGAATAAACTAACATTTTAAACAGAAAATTATAAATCTTCAACTTCTATAACTTAGTTGTTTTTATTTAAATGGGGAGGAATTCAGCCTTTTTTTCCTGTATTCCCTTAATCAATATTCTGTTTCCTGATTTGTTTTAATGATTACTAGATTATAAAATATGCAAAACAAAATTAAAAAAAATAAATCAAAATAATAAAAAATATACTGAAAATTTTATTAAACATACGAAACCAATTAAAGCAGCTGTTTGTAAAAATTTTAAAGTTATTACATTTTGGTAAGTGCAATTTAAAAATTAAATTTGAATACTTGGGTTTTCAGTTAAAAGAAAAAATGTTTTATACACTATAAACATTACTAAAATTACATTTTTAGGGGTTTACATGGGGTTCGGGATATCCATTGCTGAAAATTAACCATTTGAGTATTCCAATAATGAACATGAGTCTTAAAATCTTAATAGTAATTATAAAAAAAAAAATAATAAAACAAATGAAATTTTGTATGTAAAATTCAAAATTTTCTATTACTACCAAAGCAAAAACATACGAATTTTGCATGAAAATAAAGAATGAATGTATTTATTAAGAGAAGTCGGCTCTTAGCGTGTTCATTCAGATTATTACAGAAAAACAGTGAAACTTCAAAATATTATTTTTTGCTTCATGATTGGTTTCATTAAAAATGTCAAAAATAACCCATATTATAAAACATGCAAGAGGGAATTATGAAAAAACAAATTAATTTTTCATTGGTTATTTATTTATTTATTTTTTATAATTTAAAAACACTGAATGCTGTCCATTACTCTTACATCTACCTACATTCCAATCTCTATAATAATAAATTTTATTATATAGGTATTCCACATTAATAATAACAAAATATAAAATAATGATAATTCACAATTATCACATCAATCACAGTTGTAAGCAAAGTATAAACTTATCAAAAATTTTATTTTCCAAGTTGTGTATTCAGAAAGAAAAAATACATTTGCAAATAAAACAAAAAATAAAATTTATAAAAATTACTAAAATGTTTTACAATTTACTACAGGATTTGTATGGGTGTGGAAGACCTTAATAATTTTTTTAAGTATTTTTTTGTTCTTAAAAGTATTTATTTTTATGCGAAATCTGCAAAAAGTCCTGTTTTAGTTTTGTATTATTAATCAGAGTTGGAATTCTTCTGCATTAAAAGAAAAAAAAATCAATTAAACCAATTCTTCCCTGCTCTTTTTCTGAAATTTTGTTTCATCACTTGATCCCCCCATCTCCCCCAATACATACACACAGTAATAAAATTAAATATTTTTTAAACACTTTAATTATTATTATTATTATTTACTTTTCTGTTTTATTTTTTTCCTTTATAACAAAAATAAATAATTAATCATAAATTTCATTAAGGATTTACATTCATTTCATTAAAATTTCATTTAAAGTCCCCTCTTCCGAAACTCCACATTCCCTTTTCCTATAAACTTCAAAGTCTTTAAAGCAACTTATTTTATTATTTTGTTTTAACCATTTCGCACTACAATGTTAAATTAGCATTTGTTTCCAGGTCTATAAAAGTGTGCAATAACAAGAACAAGGTGAAAATAGAAGCAAAAAAGAAGAAAAAAAAAAATTAAGCATGCCAAACATATAACAAAACTCCTTCTGTTTGTGTTTACACCGGAAGTTCATGCTCAATTTCACCAATTAGCCAATCAAAGGTCTGAACGAAAAGTTGCACAGTTTCCGGATTCTTTGGGGGGATACATTTTATGTTTGCGTATGGAAATTGGTGCAAAATGAAAGCAGATTCGACAGCCGCATATCACCCCTCCGTAAAAAGCCGGTTTGATTTAAAAAAGTATTGGAAACGCGGCTTATGAGAATACAATATTGATGTTTTTCATACAGTTTTTCTCTCTAGAAGCATAGCCATGCTATGTAAAATTTTAAGATTTTATAATCTAGTAAAACTGAACTTTCTCAAGAACGTCTTTGCATCAGAAATACTAGTAGTGATTAACTGTTTAAACGCCAATGTCCCAAATGGGAACATTGCATTATTTGTAATACAAAATCTATATTTTCCAACATAATAAGGATCTTATTATTATTCCTATAAAATATAAGGTTGATTTAAACTTTTGAAAAAAAAAAAAAATATGTTTGAGCATTTATCACAGGTATAAAGAAAATGTAAATTCATTAATATATATAAAAATATATTATTTGCTTTTATTGTTTTCTCTACTTACATTTGACCGCTAGGAATGTAAATGTTTTTGGAATTTGAGAAAATACCTAAGAACAATTATACAACAGCATATAGTGTAAAATAATTTTTTTAATTTGCATAGATTGTCAATCAATAATCATGTTTCAAAATGCGAATTCTGAAATGAAAACAGGCAAAAAAAACTGCAGAAATATTTGTTTTTGTTATTTTCTAAATTTCTTTGCATAAATTAAAACATTTGAAGCTGTAACAGGAGAAACAAAATTATAATTACATTGCGATATTAATTCGGCGTGTAAACAGTTAAAAAAAAATTACAACTTTTGCAGCTTTGTATGATTTTATGCCCATAATATTGTAATAATATTGCAATATATTTTAATTATAGGGATTATTCTAGACATATTCTGAACAGTGAGTCCTGAACCATGCTCTTTTCAAAGGTAGAAGAAGAATTCCAAGTATAACAGAGGGGAAATTGCACAAATATTTTACCATTTAAATACATACTAAATTTTCCAAAGTTTAAAATTTTACAAGACTATGTTAATTTATGGAGCAGTGCTTAGTTAATTAATTATAAACGATGAAAAACTTTAATTATTTAATGATAAATTAATTAAAATGGTATGTAACAGAGGGGACAAAAAAAAAAAAGCCTTCACATTTTTGACATGCATTACAATTTATATAAAACTCTGTGATTTGGAAATTGCAAAAAAGAAATTAAATGTATTTTTTAAATAAAGACATATCAAGATAAAATACTTACCTGTCAGATTGTTTAAATTGAAAACACATTTCATTTAAATGAAATTAATAGAACGTAACAGAGGGGACATGGAATGTAACAGAGGGGACATCTTCAGTGATCATATTTTCAATACAATATCATTATTAAAGGTGACATTTCGATTATTTAATGTAGAAATTGGTAATACTTGTTTAACTTCAGACATGTGAGCCTATGCTACATCTTTATAATTATATTTAAATGTTTTCAGTCCACTAGACCAACTTAAAAATACAACATGAACATTGTCAGTTTAATCGTCAATTTCAGTTATTTGGGCAACAAATTTCACCATCCTATTCTTTCCTTGAACTCTAACAATAGCAAAATTGCCAACATTAACATCAGGAGTCAACAAATTGTTATTTTGTGTAGATTTATCAAAACATCTTTGTACTGTAAACTTTCTTCAACAGACATAGATGAATAAGAAATGTGATATTCTTGTAGGACTCTCACACAATGAATTCCCCTCAAATTTGGTATAACTTTTATGTTTGAAACTCTTTCATTAAACACAGCAATGTCCCTTTCTACATCGTCTTTTGCACAATAAATGATTTCTTCTCCATTGCAAATGGTATTTGCACATTCAGCAAATGATTTAAAATCAGATGGCGAAAGAGTCCATTTTTCTGACATAATTCCTTGGTACACAGCCCTCTTCACAGTACCTCCCACTCCATCAACTGCACCCTTTCCATGACTAGTAGCAAAGTAATGCCAATTGACTTTAAAGGGTGAGAAAGTAACATTGCAAAGAGTGTATTTCTCTTTGAATTGGGATGATGGCCCATCACTAAAAATGTCAATCTCCTTTAACACAGAGGACTCCTTTTTTTAATTTATCAAAGAGGATTTCATTGAAAGTGTGGATTGCATTTTTGTCATGCTGCATATAGTCACTGGCTATGACATAATTCATAATTTCTTTTTCTTCCAAGAGATCGCCTTTTGGGAGCCAAGCAACAGCAGTATACAAGGAATACTGTTTGTGAGTCCAATGTGCTGATTGTATCTCATTTTGTGTGACAAAAGTAAAGTTTTTGCTAAAATCTACTTGTAACACTCACTTGGCTGGATTTTGTCTAAGCTGCTAAAAATATTTAGATTGTGTTGAGTTTCTAATCTGATTGGTTGTGAGCAAACCAATCAGATTTGTTTACAAACATGTGTAACAGAGGGGATATTTAGCTCTGTCTCCTCTGTTACATCCCCTCTGTTACGCATGTATTTAAAAAATTTTGAATATATTTTCAAAATTATTATATAATATGATTATACAAATGATAATTACTGTAAACTCTTTTTATTAAATTTAAAACTTTCTTACATAATGAATAAAAAAAACTTTTTTTTAAAACTGTAACAGAGGGGACAAATAATAATTGTAAATAACTTTATTTTAAAGAAGTAAGAAAAAGTTTTTATACGAAGATTAGTACTATAAAATTATGATTACGAACTTTTTACCTTATTATATAAATGAAAAAATATACATAATCACCATATTTTTAATGAACAATTGATCTTTTAAAAAGTCATATTTTTAACATTATAAATCTAAATCATCAAATACCTATTATTTATCATAAATTTTAAATATAACCATGCATATTTTTAATAAATAACTATTAAATCCATTAACTGTAATAAATTGCCTTTAAAATGACACCAAACACTTGAAGATAACAAAGTTGAAAAATTCACTACTGGTTTTAGTTGGCATGGAATTCCTCAGAATGCTATCTTTAGAGCACATTGTTCTATTTCACAGTGTTTAATGTAATTTATCAAATGCTGAGTTGCCATTTAAATATAAACCCTAAACCATTTAAATATAAAGCCCATATTTGAGTGTCTACAATGATTTAATTTATTTTATATTGTTTCTTTTAGAAAAACGTTACTTGAACAATGAACAAATTGAAAGTAAAACTGGCTCTTCAAGTGCATGGTGATTAACGTTGTGAATCCACAGTATCAAATGCATAGATAAAAATTAAAAAATCATAAGTTTCTAAGCTTTTAACTTTTTGAAAACAATATTTAGATGCAAGCATAACTTACGATCACCAAGTTCAATATTAGGAGAAGCATTAGATGTTGCTTTTCCTTCCATTAAAACATTAGCCATAAGATGGGCAAAATATGTCGCTGACTGTAACATATCTTCCATATCTGTAAAAATGCATTACATAAAAATTTTGAAACAAAATGTATCATATATATATATATAACTAAGAAAGGGAAACATGAAAATGAATGTATACCTTCAGGATTTTTAGAGTATTTAATATAAGCATTTCTAAATTGGTCTGTTGTTGTTGTTATGTTATCAAGCTGTCGAAGTAAATATTCTAAAATAAATGAGAAAAAAAAAATTAACAACATGATAAAGATTTTAAAGTAAAAATCAAAAATACTTTATGCTATTTATCCTTTATATTTTTAATATTGAAAGAGTTTAAGGCAATTTTATACTTAAAAGAAACAAAAAATATGCTTTAACTAAGAAAGCACACTTTTTAGTTTAGTTGACATGTTTTTAAATTGTTATAACTTTATTTTAGCATATTAAAATTAATGCTCCAATAAAACACAACACAAAATCTACTCATATCACACCGAAAGAAGAACATGTTTTATTTGTGGCAAATGTATGTAATGGAACACATTAGTTTAACCCAGAATACAAGCAACTGGTCCAGATTTGACAAATATGGTATTATTGAATTAATTATGACACAACCAATGAAATATCCAACATTGTTGACACTAAAACTAAAATGTTAATCTGTATGATTTTGCTAGGATAACAAAAATACATAAAGTACACTTTTATGTAAAAAACAAAATTAGACAGGAGCAATCAGCTTCTGGTTTTACAATTTTGATTTCTAAATGCATTAAAATCATTTGCAGTAGGTTTTATTTATTTATTTATTATTACTACTATTATTTTTCAATTTCAAACAACTGGTTCAAATTTAACATATGCAGTATTATTGGATTAATTGTGACATTACCAATGACATACGAAATACCCAACATTGCTGACACTACATGCTAAAATATTGAATAAAAATTATTTTCCCTTAAAATTTTAATTGGGAACATTTATCTGGGATAACAAAAATACATTAAGGACACTTATGTGAAAGACAAAATTACACAGGAATGAATAGCTTCTGATTTTACAATTTTTGTTATTAAATACGTTAAAATCATTCGAAGTAAGTTTCATTATGTTTCAAAAATCCTTAAAATAAATAATATGTTTAAAAAGTGAAAAAAAAAAAAAATACAGTTTAGGTTTGTTTATCATGTTTATGAATATATTTAATAATGATAAATGTCAAACTATTACAAGTGGGTTCAATGTTTTATCAATTCAAAATGAGAAAAAATCATTTAAATAAATAGATAGCAATATAACCTGCCCCCCCCCCCCCCTGAAAAGAAAGTAGTCATATTTTAACAAACCTGGTGTAGTGCTATTAGTAGATAGTGCAGGGCTATCAAGTTCATCAAGAGCTACTTGTAAAATATGCTCACCTTCCTTTAATATAGAATCTGAAATAAAATTAGACAAAATAAATTAAAAATAAAACAATAATATTAATTAAACAATGCTAAACAATAACAACATTAAACAATAATTAATAATAAAACAATATTGATAGTAAAATTTCAATTTAATTAAAAAAAACAAACATCTCAAAACTAAAATAAAATAAAGTGGTTTTTGAACAGTAGATATTGCCTTGTTATATACGTGAAAATTGAATTAAAAACCACAGGTCAGTAGACTAGTTTCATTAGTGGCCACTTTTTAAAGTTAGCGGTCACTTTAATGTTTCAAACTTTCTTGATATTTAAATAAACTGTCGTTATTGTATTAGCACATATTTTTTTATAAATCAGTTTTATATCAGCCAACTATTTATCATATAAGGATAGAAAAGCAATCTAAATTTAAGAAAATTACAAATAACACACTACACATATTGCATACAGTTGAAACCTCAGCTAGTGAGTGTATTTCACAGGATTAAAAGCATCGGTTAAATAAAAATAAGCTTTGAAAAAATAACTCCACTGAAGAGCAAACACATGGCAAAAAGCCAAAATATTGAAAAAATTGTTAAGTCATGGAAATCTTTTTGCATCCGATAAGAAAATGAATAAAGCATTTGGCTAATTAGATGTAATGAAAGTAGAGATGCATATTTCTATAGGAAAAAAAAAAACTATTCACTTTGCAATCGATAAGATATTTAATTGTCACTTGGCGAGTGGCGGTTAGAGTTGCCAAATATTTAATCTCCACTTTAACAACTTTAATCGCCATGTGGCAAGTGGCGACTGCTAATTTTCATCTATACTTCATTAATGAGTTTGTTAAAATTTTTTGCCATTGTCATTAGCTTGTTATTCTACTAAACTATCCTGAAATTTTCTAAAATTATTATGCAATAATGAATTTATTATAGAGACTCTATATTTTATCACTCCCAAGTTATTGCTAAAAAGAACAAAAAAGTTTAGTCAAAATTGTATATTATAATGAAACACAGTGTCCTTCATTACATTATTTTATAAATGATAAAGAAAATTTCAATGAATTTTCAAACATCACAAACTTTTACTGCAGTGGTATAATCCTGGAAAAAAAAGGGGGGGGGATACTCATAGTCTCGAATATTAGACTCTTATCAAACATAGAACCAACTTGATTTTGCACTCTTGCTTTTCATTTTGTAATGCAGAGAAAAGTAATTGAAAAATTAAATTTAAATTTATTTAAATTTTAAAAATGAAACAATTTAAAAATCAAATTTAATTTAAATTAATTTAAGGAAAGTTTCTTTCAAAGTTTATCATTAAGCAGATTTCTATAGAATCAAATATTGAAAAAAAAAATTTTTATCTAAAAATTTTTGCAAGGTCAAAAAATTAAAAGCTCGACCCGAGCATGGCTTGTACAAAAATAATGTCGGCCCGGCCTGGTATAAAATTGAAAAGTTAGGCTCAAACCCGGCTCATTGTAAAAAATTATTGGTCTGACGTGACCCATAGTATAACAGCTAAAAGTTCGGTCGAGAATAGCCCAGTCTAGCCTTGGTAAATTTTTACATAACATTGATTTTTATGTCGATTTGGTTAAAAATTTGTCTCGTGAGAGAAGCTCTGATCCAAAATACTTAGTTTTTTTTCATGTTCATAATTTTCACTTTTATAGAATGCCGTAGACTGCGATACTTATTTTTTAATGAATTGCTACTTGTTTTGTAAATGTTTCAGTTTTAATTAATATTGTTAATTCATATTCTGTGCATTGGAGACTTAAAAATCTGAAACATGCTATACACTGAAAGTTTTTATATCCGAATTGCATAAGAAAGAAAAAAAAAAATGCGTCACAGACAAGTTCTCTTCTTAGCAACTGTAAATGTGTTACCATAAAATACTGCTATTCCTCCCCCCCCCCCCAAAGAAAAAAACTTGGTGAAAAATCCTAAAATAATCGAAGAGGGCGCTTATACGGGATTTTTCCGCAATCTTTTCAGAAAATTTGAGTTTTTTTTCAGTGTATTCAACAAAATTTGCAATTTTTTTTTTTTTTGGCGATGTTTAACGAAATGTGCAAGATTTTTTATTCAATAATTGAGGAAATTTGCTTTCTGCGATCCTTTATATGAAAATTCCATTTTGACAAAATTTGCCTTGTTTGGTGACATTTGCGTTTTTACAGCGATAATTTTTTTTTTTTTTTTTTTTTTTTTTTTTTTTTTTTTTTTTTTTTTGTGACTCTTTGATGTAATTCCCATTTTTTTAGCTATCAGTTGATGTAATTTACATTTTTTCAGCGATCTTTAGGAGGAGGGTGCTCTTTTTCGGTATTTTTTGAAAAAATCAAATTTTTATAAAATTAGGGAGGGGTGTTTTATCAGGAAGGCGGATTAATGGGATTTTATGGTACAATATATTTTTTCTTATGCATTAGTAAATTCGTTTAGCATGGATCAACATATGTTTCAGTTTAAGTCAGGATTCCTTCAGGATTAAGCCGAGGAATCAATTATTCTTTATAAAGAATAAACTGTAATGTTGAATGGTAGAAAAAAGGCAATTTAAAAATGTATGTATTTTTTATATATATTTATTTTTAACCAGGCCTAACTTTACTGATCTTTGAAAGGACCAAACCACGCCGTAATAGTGATTTTCATATGGGCTGGGTCAAAAAGAGTACTAAAAATTATGGCCTGTGAAGATTAGGAAGAATGAAATTTGTCTTGGTTCGACACAGGAAAAATAAATTAGGCTTTCAGGAAAAAAGGCCAGACCCCGGATGGATGAGCGTTGACAAGGCCTGGCCTAAGCCTTCAGAAAAAAATCATGGCTCGGTCCTAGCCTGTAAAGAGTGGAGACCACACAAAGAATGGCCTGATTTCAAAATCCGAAATCTAAAAGTATAGTCTTTAACGATCTCTTCAAAATCTCAGACTCTCTCCCTGATAAATAATTATAGGTTGTCCGTCTTTTAAATATTTAATTATTTTAAATTCTTTGAATAAAACAAATTTTCCTATTTTTAAAAAAATTTCGAGAGAGAAAGAAATTTTTTTAAATAAATTTAATAAATCCAGAAAGGAGCAGTTCTCATCTACTATTGATGGCACTCATGTTTCCTTTCCACGCTATTCTAGAAATGGCATAGTTTTATAACAAAAACTTAGTGGTTCGGATAATATGAAAAATTATCAAAAATTAATGGCATAATATAGCCGTACATACAATTTAAAACATTTTTGGCCAAAACTTAAAAGATACAACTCTCTTAGATCGGACTTTTGATCTTTATTTAGGGTCCATAATTTCTTATCTATTTTGTGCAACATTGTTCCAAAGAAATTTTAAAAATTTCATGTTTCGGCTTCTTATATAATCTAAAATAAATAATCTTATAATTTTAAAATAGCATTTCAATGTTATTTTACCCATCAAAATTTGAAATGATACAAAATACTAAAAAAGAGATACATCAGAAATACTCGCTCAAATTCAAACTAATTCAATTCTTGTAATTTTTAACTGCTAAAGAGGTAATCCTCAAATATCTAATCAGAAATAATTGACAATGTGAATAATAAATAGGTATGGGAGAAGGGGAGATAATGGTTTCTTGAAATTCTTGCATTACACGCTATTAGAAGTTGTGGGTCTGCATTAGAGGTCTGCACAGGCCAGAATTTCCAGGCCCGGCCTCACCCCGCGCGTATGAAATTTTTTTCGGCCCGGCCCAGCCTGTTGTAAAACCCAAAAGTTCGGCCCAGCCCGTACAGAAATCAGTGAAAACAGGCCCGGCCCATTCTGGCCCATCAGAATTTCTACTATTTCTAAAAAAAAAATCAGATTTTTATCATATAACTAAGATTTTTTTAAAGAATACTGCATACATGTCTAAGGGCGATTGTCTAAGGCTCATGTTTTTACAGTATATTTTACAGGAAATACACATTAGCAACATTAATGTTTACTTAAAATTCTTAGATTTTCAACATTCAAATAAAAATTCATTAAACAATTAATATGGTTCAGAATAAAAGAAAAAAAGAAAGTTAAAAACATCATAACTTTTGAAGCTGTATAGTAAAAAGAGATTCATGGAAATATTCTATATCATTTTAAAAGATTTCAAATCCAAATTCATTCTCAAATCCAAAGGAGCTATTTTCTGATACATTTCTGAACTCATTTATTTTTTCGAAAGCCCATTAGATTAGCCCATTCAGAAACTACGTAATCGAATGGATTTATCCATTTTTTGATATACAAGTAATTAAAAAAAAATACTGTCAAAGTTAGCGTTTTGAATAGAATTTCCAGAAGCGATAGCATGGGATGAGTGAAAAATCTGCATCCATTTGACAAGAATATCTTATATCTAAACAAGATTATACTAGTATTTTATTTACCAAAATTAAAAATGCCATTCGATTCAAAGTCCCTTCAATAATCAGGTTTGTCAATTTTTATACTTTTACAATTAAAAGTTAGTCAGAAAATATGTCAAACTTTAGCATTGTTGAGAAATGAATTTAAGAATCACTAAGAAGTATATATCCAAAGATTACGTTAACATAAGTTCTTTATCACTGTTAATAATCTTACAAATCATATTGTCTACCCTAAACTTCATGAGAACAGTTAAGTCTAGTTCCGGATTGGCTCGTCTATATGTAGAAAAACAATGCAAGCCTGATCTACATGTTATTTTCGTTAAAGCCATATTCATTGAAAATAACTCATAGTTTATCGTTTCTGCGTAAATCTTTATAACAGGACGGTAAGACCGCTAAATTTTTTTATTGGCCTGGTCCGTATGGCCTGTTCAATTTTTTTGCTGACCAAGCCTGTTAGAAAATTTGGAACCATTCTGCGGGCTGGATACGGGCCTATAGATTGACCCATAGATTGGGAACCGCTGGTTTAAAGGATTAATTCTTTACTTCATAAAATTGTTAATTCATTAATGTATTTTTTATTTTAAGCATTTAATAAATCAGTAAGGTCTGCGTTCCCTCGTGTATTTTGTGCCTCCTTGAAAAATAAAAGTAAGGGGACGCTTGATGAAAAATAAAAAAGTAGGGGGACGCCGCTTCCTAGCATCCCCCCTCTACTACACTACTGCTTTACTGGTTAAAATATCAGTTAAAAAAAAAAAAAAAAAAAAAAAAAAAAAGGTGAGAACAATGAGTATTTTTATAAAAATAATTCTACAGAACAAAATATTAATTAAAAGATCATCAATTGAAATATTCAAACTAAAATTAGATCCACATCTAAAAGTTATTTAGAATAATTACTATTTTTACTACAATGAATAATAGTATAAATTTAATATTAGCTTTATTTTTTTCCTTGATACTTAGCTTTAGAAAGAAAATAAGTACCTAAAATATCTCTTTCTTTGCCAACATAGCATAATGCAATAAAACAAATCACACATTATTTTTAAAATTCCCATTTAAAAAAAGCCCTCTTTTTGAGTACCCTATCTAAAATTTCAGTTAGAATTAGAAAATCCTACTTCTTACTTTTTCTTACCACAAAGCCTTAGAAAATGTGACCTACAATAAGCAATAAATTCTGAATTCTTTTATAAGAGAGGAAAAAATCTCACATACAATAAGCCTAAGCAAGAGAGAAAACTGATGATGAAGAAAATGTTTAACTAATGACATCATCTTCAGTTTCATTGTTTGTTGGTTACTACATCAAATGTCACAAATCTAAATTAAGAAAATTTTGCTTTAAATCATGAAACTAAAAGAAATTCCAAGCATAAATGTTCATCATGTTTTAATTTATTATTATTTTTTTTTATGTACAGATAGACTGTTTAAATTAATTTATTCCATTTTTATCACCAGTTAAAAATAAATAATATAAGCCATTTTAGATTTAGACTTTTTTAAAATCATTGCAAAAACCATAACAGGAGCAAATTGTTTAAAAGAAAAAACATTCCCTAGGAAGAGAAACAAAATTGCTAAAATAAAAATTTTATTAAATCAATGAAATTCATCAAACATTCTATTAAATCAGTCAGTTGATTAAGAGGACACACAAGATATGGTTTTTCTTTTTTATTGTGCAGTAATAATAATGAAATTCTGAAAGACATTGTTACTAGAAATAAGTCTATTCCACCATATTACTTTCATTATAATGAATCATTATTATGACAGAAAGTCCCAAAAAACAAAATACTTTATGATGCACTTTGGATAGTGCATGGTATGATATGATACTTAGGTAGAAAATCAAGGGCTTATAAGTTTTGAAATCTAAAAATTTCTTTTTAACAACAGCAACAAAAAAACTGTGATTGTTTTTTATTTTATTTTATTTTATTTTTGTTTATTTTATAACTTTATTGAAATTTACAGATACAGAAACACAGGTACAAAAACAGCATTTAAAAGGTAAACATCCAACATGAAAATACTGCTGCTTATAATTTAAAGAAATGCTGTAAGTTCAAAACAACTGACTCAATAAATACAGAATATAATGTTAGCATAGCATAGCATTTTAAAACTGGATTTAAACTAAAATTATATAATTGAAATGTTACCTAAATATGAAATTTTCCTTTCAGATTCTGTTCTATTTTTCTTTTCCAAATTAATATTTTGATCTTTGATTTCTTGTAATTGGTTTCCCAGATCTTGTATATTTACAGAGGCGTTATTAAATTGGCATTCTAATACAGAATATTTAGAGTGGATATCAGAAAGTTGACTTTCTAATTCCTAAAATAAAATGATATAATGATATCAAATTAAAAAAAAAATCTTAGAAATACTTGATTGATACATTAAAATTAATCAACCAGAACTAATGTTCTTGCATACAGTAAAATAAGTTATTTTCCCTAAGCAATAAGTTTTTGAAGGTGTCTAAGTACAATTTAGCTACTATTTTCCCTGATTTTTTCAGGTTTTCAATACCAATAAAAATAATAATAAATTCAGATATCTACTTTTTATGATGGCACATACGAAAATTCTGAAAAATTGTAAATTGGAAAGTGCAACTTTCACAATTGATTCTGAAATACAAAATACTGATTTGTTAAACAAATATTGCAAAACTAACAAGTTGTTGAGCATCAAGTTATTTATTTCATGGTTAATAATTACTTGTCACCTCTATAGTTAACCACTTCACTGGCTGCCCTGATATAAGTCGGGGGTTAAAGCACTGTTTCCCCATACCCGTCGCCGGTTAAGTGGTTAATGACAATTTTTTTTTACATTCTAAACATTTTGAGAATACACACTTTCAGCACCATTTTCCATTAATTTATCAAATCAAGGGGAAATTTTTTATCTCATTGTTCACAAAATGCATTTATGTCAAGTTTATTATGTAAGTTTGTCCATTTACATATTTTAATTTAAAAACTTTTTCTTTATAAATAATATAGTTACTCTGTAACTAATTACAATAATTAAAAATCAACGTTTAACACACAATACACAAACCCACACCCTACGTATACGTTTCGCGAGCACCAGGGCTCGCTTCCTCAGTGTATAAAAGTTAAAATGTTAAAAACAGAACCCCTCCCCTCCCCCCCAACTGACAGCAAGTCAGAGACCCAAATGATCGCAAACATAATACCAAAATACCCACAAGCTTCAGCAACCAATAAGATTAAACCGGAAATGAGGTGTCATGACATAATAAATCTAACCAGAAAGTTGAGATGTATGGTATACTTGAAAGATCATTAACCAAGGAGTTTTTTGCTTTATGTATATGGAGTGCTTCGAAAAAGTCTAAGTCTAGCGGAGTAGTGCATTTTTGGATAATAGTAGCAGAGGTAAAATTAAAATTATGGTCCTACTCTCAACAATGAGAAGCAATAGAGGAATTCTTTAACTCTTTTCTTTTAACATAACCTATATGTTCAGCGACTCTTTTTCTGAGTTTACGTTTTGTTTGTCCAATATAGGACAAACCACACTGACATTGTATATTGTAAATACCCCAATGATCCAGAGGAGAAATTTGATCTTTTAATTGAGAAAAGGTTAATTTATTGACTGGTTAAAATACTACTTTCAAATCATAATGTTTCAAAATATTTGCAACTTTAAAGCTAATGCTTTGATGAAACGGTAAAATAATTAAACTAGAATAAGAAACAGGTGTAACAGAAGAATCAGGATCATCGGGATGTTTATTAAAACTATGTGAAATTAATTTATTGATATATGATAAATTGAAGCCACAATCTATAGCAACAGATCTTATGTAGTTTAACTCATCACTAAGAGAACTGTTATCTGAACTGAGGAGGACCATAATTTTAATTTAATTTTACCTCTGCTACTATTATCCAAAAATGCACTACTCTGCTAGACTTAAGACTTTTTCGAAGCACTCCATATACATAAAGCAAAAAACTCCTTGGTTAATGATCTTTCAAGTATACCATACATCTCAACTTTCTGGTTAGATTTATTATGTAATGACACCTCATTTCCGGTTTAATCTTATTGGTTGCTGAGGCTTGTGGGTATTTTGGTATTATGTTTGCGATCATTTGGGTCTCTGACTTGCTGTCAGTTGGGGGGGTTTTCTGTTTTTAACATTTTAACTTTTATACACTGAGGAAGCGAGCCCTGGTACTCGCGAAACGTATACATATGTGGTGTGGGTTTGTGTATTGTGTGTTAAATGTTGATTTTTAATTATTGTAATCTTCCACACAAGGTTTTAGCTATTATCTGTAACTAATCAAATTTAAGATTTAAAGATTATAAATATTCAATAAATTAAGTTAACAAATGTTTAATTCCCAAACAAAAATAGGAAGACCTAAGCAATCTTACAAAATCGAACAAAGATTCAGTGAAACTGATACAGAAAATCTCCGAGTTACTAGGACGAACTGAAAGGATGTAGAAAAAAGAATTGCATAAGAGGTTATTTACAATACTTATGAAGAGTTAGTAAAGTTAACTTTTCCTGGCATTGTAATTTTAAATTTTTAGTTTTATGATTAAAAAAAAATAATAATAATAAAAATAAATAAATAAATAAAAATCTTAAAAATTTCTCAGAAGCTGTCATTTAGTAATACTCAGCTAATTAGAACTAAATGTTCTGACATGTGTTGTTGTTTTGATTTGATATATCTTTGTTTCTAAGTACAGTGAAATGCTGAAAATTCAGACATTTCTTAAATATCTTCTTTTCAGTTATTCTTGAATCCAAACTCGTTACTTTAAGGCATGCTTACAAAGCCAATATTTTCATAAACTGCAGGATATTTTCATATAATCTTTTCTTATGCTAAAAAATGGAATTATGTTTTCTGTTTTCAGAAAATGCCCTGAAAATTTATCTTTCAAACTCATTTTCAGAATGTAGTAATGAACACATTATGAATATCAGATAGCGATCAGCTATAAGTCAAATTTAATTAAATATGTTATAGAAAAATAGAAAATAGCATTTTATTCTTAGGTACCTGAAATATTCAAGCAAACATCAAAATGAATAAGTTTATGAATATGTTAGAAAGATTCACATTGTTTCATGATTTTCTGAAATATCCATTGCATATTTACATACTATTTTTTGTTGAAAGCATTTTACAGAAATAAAGAAACATATATATTTGGATTATCAAACATACATGAGACAATACATTTCAAGATAGTAAAAGCACTTGCCACAATTAGTTTTTTTCAGGTTTTTTTTTTTTTTTTTTTTTTTTTTTTTGTAATATGTTGCTGCCTAAGTTATTCCATTTTAGTGGCAAAAAACTATCTTAAAGTTACTGGAAAAGATGAAATGTGCGTTTTTTGATAAAAACCAATTTAGAAGCAGATGATTTACAGGAGTTGTTGAATATTGAATGTGATACAGCAATTACCAACAGACTTTGACAGTAAAATATTGAAAACAAGAATTTTTTTTGAACCAAGAATGCTTTCTTGGTTCAAAAAACACAGTTAACTATCAAAGTAATATTATGTAAAGTATGGTGAATTTATATAAATTTTTCAGTTATGATATGCATACATATGCTGCTGTTACAATAGGAAAATATTTATTAGTAATATATCTGATAATCACATTACAAAATCTCCATATATAGAAGGCAATGTCCCTCTCACTGACACATCATTGTCCAGCCCAAACTACTGAAGCTAAAAGAATGAAAATTGGGAGAAACATACTTCTTATGACATAAGTGCACTACGGAAGGATTTTTGACCCCCCTCCCCCTAATAGGGTTAAAAGAAGGATAAATATTTTAGAGCATATGGTCATATCTCAGCAGCTGTTTTAAATAGGAGCATGAAATTCCAAAAAATAAATGTACTAAAAAAAAAAAAAAAAAATCGAACACCTATTTCAGTGACTTTAAAAATTCTGAGGGAAAGTTAAATGAGGGGAAGATAATTTTTTTTTTTTTTTTTTTTTTTTTTACATTTGGCCATATCTCAGTGCTGTTTTATATTGAAACATGAAATTTCAGATATTAAATCTACTAAAAAATAATTGTACATGTGCTTCAGTGATTTTAGAAGGCCACCTCCTAAAAGGGTTAAAGTGGGATCAAAATTTAAAAAAAATATTTGGTCATATCTCAGCAATTTTCAAACTTTTTTAGGAATTCTCATGTGATATATCATCAGAAAATTCTTTAATCTTTCATATTATGAACCTTTTTTCCCTTCTCATTTCAATTGACCCTGCCCACAGTTTTTAACATAGTTCCTAATTTACCTACACATTCCCCACCTATACTTTAAGGAGGGAGGGAAGGGCAGAAATGGACTTTTTCATGTGAGATATAACTTTAAAGATTTTGGCCAGTATATTACTAAGCAGTCGCTCCACCCTATCTTAACTATTTTTTTTCATCACAAGAGAATCTTTCAAAATTTTAATTTGTTCATTATAACCCCATACAATTTCCTGAAAACTTTACATTACAAATCTCAACAGTTAGCAGCTTCTCCCCCATTTTCACACAGTGAACAGGTAGGCATTTCAGACAAAATTGAGTTAAAGATATAAAATCATACAAATTTAAGGTTCATTTGAGACTATTATTATAGCAACTCTGGGTGAATTAGCTTATAAGATTTCAAACTAAGGAAGAGACACAAATCTATAAATATAGAATAAAATTATCTAAAAGAAAATTTATATTACTAGTGAGGATGACCGAGCTAAGCTTGGTCAAAATTAGCATTATGTTTAAATCAATATATATTATTCTCAGTGTATCGTTCTTGTTTCTTCAGATATAATTAGATTGAATCTGAATCATGATGACTTCTCTAATCAATTTTTTTCGAGCATGCCACCAAACCCTAGTACTCTTTTTGATTTTGAAAACAACTGAATACAAAATTTAATAAAAGTCTCTAGTTGTTTCTAGATAAAATTAGCTTAACCCAGACTCATTGTGATGCAAAATGATTCATTCATCGAATGTTCTTGAATATATGACCTAGTCCAATGATCTTCTTGAGCCTGAAAGCGATAGAATATAAAATTTAATCAAAATTGTTAAAGCTGTTTTTTAGATAATAATTATCTTGACCCAGATTCATAATGACCCAAATAGATCCACTAATTGAATTTTTTGGAACATGGAATATTATCTAATAGACTTCTGACGTTCGAAAATGATATAGTACAAAATTTAATCAAATTCATTAAAACTTTTTTCTAAAAAAAAAAAAAAAAAAAAAAAAAAAAAAAAAAAAAAAAAAAAATTGTTTGACCCATAGTGACTTAAATTTGACCCACTAATCAAAATATCATAAACATGTGATCTAACCCAGTAATCTTTTGGTATCCAAAAACAGTATAATATAAATTTTTCCTGATATTGTTTGAGTGATTTTTTAGATACAATTACTTTGACAAGTACTCATAGTGATAAAAAATGACCCACCAATCGAAATTTTTCAAACAGGAACACAGCCCAATGATCTCTTTGTATAATATCTCACATCCTGAAACAGCATAACGCAAAATTTTGTTAAAATCGTTTGAGACATTTTTTTTATGCAATTAACTTGACTCTGACCAATTACAACCTAAAACAAACCACTAATTGAATGTTCATGAACATGCAGTGTAGCCCATTAATCTTCTTGAAACCGAAAATGATAAAATACAAAATTTAGTCATATTTTTAGAGCCGCTTTTAAGATAAAATTAGCTTGATCTACACTGACACCAAAATGAACTATTAATCAAAATTTCTTGAGCATATAATCTGGCACAATTATCATTTTGTGCCTGAAAAGGATAAAATTCAATTTGTACAAATTCTTGTCAAAATCGTTTGAGCCATTTTTTAAATGTAATCAGGTTGATCCCGATCCATAGTGACCACTAATTGAAAATTTCAAACATGTGACATAACCGAATGTTCTTTTTTATCCCCCCCCCCCTCACCAAAAAAAAAAAAAATACAATACAAAATTTAACCATAATCCTTTTAGTTGTTTTCTAGAAAATTGGCTTGACTCATAATGACTCATTAATTGAAATTTCTCAAACATGTGACCTAGCAAAATGATCTTCTCATGCCCAAAAACGAATGGATGTTAAATTTAGTCAAAATCAACTGAGCCAATTTTTAGATATAAATAGTTTGACTCTGAGCCATAATGACCGAAAATGTTCCACATATCGAGTTTTCTTGAACATGGAATGTGGTTCAAGGATCTTCTCCAGTGCAAAAACTATACAACATAAAATTTAGTCAAAATAGTTAGAGCCATTTTCTAAAAAGAATTATAGTGACCCATGGATAGAATTTTCTTGAGCATGTTACTTAGTCCAATAGCTTTCACCTAATTAAAAATGGCAGAATACAAAATTTAGTCAAAATCATTAGAGCCGATTTCTAGACAGAATTAGCTTGACCCACAGTGACCGAAAAATAACCCACTAATTGTAATTTTTCAAACATGTGACTTAGCCCAATAGTTTTCTCATACCTGAAACCATTGGGATGCAAAATTAAATCAAAATCAATTGAGTCGTTTTTTAGATATACTCAAAATGACAACTTATTGAGTTTTCTTCAACATGCAATGTAGTCCAATGGCCTTCTTGAGCACAAACACTATAGAATACAAAATTTTGTCAAAATCGTTTGTGCCATTTTCTAAAAAGAATTAGCTTGACCTACAGTGACCCATTAATTGAATTTTCTTGAACATGTTACTTAGCCCTACAGTTTTATCGTAATCTAAAATGGCAGAATACAAAATTTAGTCAAAATCGTTAGAGTTGTTTTCTAGATGAAATTAGCTTGACCCACAGTGACCCCAAAAAGACCCACTAATCACAATTTCTCAACCATGTGACTTAGCTAAATAGTTTTCTTGTGCCTGAAACTGCATAGATGCAAAATTTAGTAATATTCAGTTGAGCTACTTTTTAAATATAAATAGTTTGACCCTGAACCATAATGAACCACTAATCGAATTTTCTAAAAATTTTTGACCCAGCCCAATGGTTTTCTCATGCCTGAAAATGCTAGGGTACAAAATTTTGTGACAATCATTAGAGCTATTTTAAAGATAAAATTTACATACACACACAAGATTTAGTAGATATAGTATAAGATTTGAGTTAATTCAGATAAAAAAAATTAAATAAAATAGAAAAATAAATTTACTTACAGCATTTTTCTGTAATAGTGCATCCTTTTCATTACTCAGAGCAGAAAGTTCTACTTTTAAACTTGATTTTTGTAATTCTTCCAATTCAGTGTGTTTTGAATTACTTAACTCTTCAACTTTTACTAATAAAGACTAAAAAAAAGAATAACAGAAAAAAATGTTCATAATGTTAAAAACTTCAATGTAAGAAAACATTGAAACATATAAAATTATTATAAATCATAATTAACACTTCACATTACTGTATTTGATCTTGTATTTACAGTATGGAACCATTTATCTGGAAACCAATTAACTGGATTGATATTTCTAATAGGGGGATGTTTAAATCTTTGTTAAAAAAAAAAAAAAAAAAAAAAAAAAGCACCATACACTGCCAATTTGAGACATACATTACTAGAAACAGTTGTATAATTTGATAACAAAATCTAGTATTTGAAATAGAAGCATATATAGTTGTATTATAGATATTTTCATTTTTATGCAAAGAAAACAAACATTTTACTCTCAAGGAATTCCCATAAATTACCTTTTTTCAAACTCTAACATTTCATCTTACTTGCATCTGATTCTTAGTTCAAGTAATCTAATAATTAATTTAGAATTAATACCACAACCACATATATTCTATAAAACTTATCATATGAATGCTGCTTTAATGCCCAACCAGTTAATCGGAATACATTTGGCCCCAGCCATTCTGGATAAATGACTCTATACTGTATTTCAATTAAACTCTTGGACATATTTTTCTTACTTTTTTACAAATGACTTTTTCTTTTGAATTGCACTGTGTTCAGGTGGTAATACCTATGACTAATGTAATTTCACCAATCCTAAATACTTTTTGAGGCAATTTGTTCCATTCACAATGTTAGATTAAAATATATATAGATTAAAAAAACAGATTCAAAGATTCATAATGTATTCAGACAGATTCATAATGTATTGCTCTGTTTGAAGAAAAAATAGTAACAGGGCAACTGCGTTAGGATGTGTGTCTGGCAATATTTTAACTTTCAAAAACTCCAATCATTATTTTAAGAAAAATTAATTAATTAATAGTCATTTCAAAAAAAGTAATTTTAATTTTCTATAACTCCATTAATATATCAAATAAATTCAGTATTTTCACTTTAAACATCGTAGCTTCCCTATTTAACATAACAGCAATATACAAAATAATATTTTTCTAAATTATTTTATTATTAATTATTAATTCTTAAAACTATATTAATCAATCTTATTTTTAAATACAAATTATTTTAATGTAATCGTCCGGTCTTTTAATTGTATAGTTCACAATTTATGCAATTTTAAAATTAAGCTTAATTTCTGTATTTTATTTTATGAAGATCGCTGATTTTTTTTAATTTTGAGCATCGCCATTTTTTTCTTGCCTCTCCTAGGAGCCTGGACATGACTCATAGGAGTTTGAAATGTTCCACAACATTCTGGAACATTCGTTGGTACGAATTACCCGCCAAATCCCGGTGTTTATACCCCTCGATGACACATCTTTTTTCTAGACGATTCTGGACTCAGAGAGAAGCTGTGCGCTGATTGGCTGGGTGAACGCGCGTCGTGGAGAAGGCTGGTGATGCTCTGATTGATGCGACACTTTTTGAGGAGAGAGTGCGGGGATAGGTTGTACGTGGCTCTCCGGCCGCTGGCCGAGGGAGTGAGTTTTTCCTCGTAGAATTGGAAGCAGCGCAAATTTTTTTTTTCTATCCAAGGCCGAAAAAAATCAAAAGTTCTTTTTACATAAGAGGATAACTTTGGTATATGCCTCCAGCCCAGCTCTTCAATTTACAAGGTACGGAATCCACCGTTACAGACTGCACGTCGAATCTTCAGAACATCTACACATCGTGGTCATTTTTACCACATCCACTGCCCCACTCTCGGGTAAAAAAAACAAAGAAACAATCAGCTTAATCCGGAGGTCACCGATTGCTCATCTAACTTATACAGGCCTAGGACCGCTGAGTCACTCTTAAAAAAGAGAGAAAAGAGACTAAATCGCAAGAAAAGGAGACTAAAAGAGACCAAAATTTAAAAAAAGAGACTAAAAGGAGACCAAATAAAAAATATTTTTTTCTCTTCACTTAAATGTTTTTGGTATACAGACAAGCACTATAAGATTTAACGCAATCTGTGGAATACATTTTTAATGCATTTCAGTCGGTTTTGAGATGATTACAAATATTGTTGATTGGTTGCAGAAAAATATCTCAAATCGCAACAATTCATCATGAAAGAAAATCAGAAATTCTCCAAATGACCACGGGGACAAAATCATGAAATTACAGGAAGTATAGTAAAATTCATGAAATTGTCTCAAAAAACAAATCACAAAATTTGTCGCATGATCTCGGGAAAAAAATTCTCGAAATTAGTCAAATGTTCTTAGGATAAAAAAAAATCACGAAAATTATCAGATGGCCTTGAAAAAAAAAAATCACGATATTAGTCAAATGGATCTTGTGTTAAACACGGTAAAATTCATCAAATGGGTCTCGAAGAGAGGGATAGATCACAAAATTCATTAAATGATTGCGAAATTCCAAGAGCGATCATACAAATAATGGCTAATTTTGTCAAAGGTCACAGAAATAAATAGTGAAATTTATCAACTAGTCAGCAGAAAAAGAAATTAATTTCATAGAATAAAGCCATAAAAAAAATCAAGGATGCCTGTCGATGGGTTACACTAAAATGTGCGAAAATCAGTTACAGTATAAAGTGAAGTTTGTCAAATAACCTCAGGAAAAGAATGGCGAAATTTATCAAATAGTGTTGGTGAAAAAAGTAAAATCAGCAGTTGTACTGGTGCCAAGTAATATTTCACACAAACTTTTTTGGATATTTTAGGACACATTTAATTGGCATACATTTCCTTCCACGACCATTTGATGAAATTAATGATTCCCCTCCCCCGCTACCAATTGCCGCAAATTAATATGAAAATTTTGATTTTCCCACACAATTGCTTACGGAAGTGCACGATTTTTCTTCCACGATTGCTCGCTGGCATTTGCAATTTTTTTTTATAGAAAAATTTGTGATTTTTTTTTTTCATTTGCCAAAATTTGCAATTTTTTTGCCATTGTTTGCAGAAATTTACTATTTTTTTGTATTTATTTAACAAAATTCGTGATTTTTTTTTCTGCGATCATTTGCAAAATCGCACAGAAAAAAATTGCGATTGCAAAGAAAAAAAATCACGAATTTTGAAAAATGATCGATTGTCAAAATTTGCGATTTTCTTCTGCGATCATGGAGTGAATTTCGGCAAATAAACGCGAAAGAATTTTGAATTTCGCCAATCGATCGCCGAAAAATCGTGAATTTCGGCAAATGATCGCGGAACATATGACGAATTTTGTCATATAAACGCAGAAAAAAGCAGCAAATTTCTAAAACAATGACCCAAAAAATTATCATTTACTGTATTTTGGTAAACGACCGCAAAAAAATCGCAAATTTTGACTATCGATCGCGTAAAGAAATCGCAAATTTTTTCGGCGATCCTTTCACGAAATTTGCATTTCTTTGCGATTATTTTTTCCGCGCGCAAAATCGTACAATAGTATTGTTCATTAATATAACTGTACACTTCGAACAAAATCCGTACATTGTACTCTTCTGTACATTGTACTACTTGCCATACCGTACAAGTTGGCATCTATGAATATTCTTTTCGATTTTATGATCATTTGACGAAAGCTCGGACGAAATTTGCGGTTTTCTCACAATCTTTTGACAAAATTTGCATTTTTTTCGCGATCTCTTGAAGAAATTTGCCGTTTTTTCACGATCTCTTGAAGAAATTTACAATTTTTTCGTGATTTTTTGATGAAATTTGCCGTTTTTTCGCGATTTTCCGGAGAAATTCGCTGTTGTTTTGTGATCATTTTACGAAATTGCCGTTTTTTCGCCGTTTTTTCTTTTGAAGAAATTTGCCTTTTTTCACGATCGTTTGAAGAAATTTGCTATTTTTTTCGTGATTTTTTGACGAAAACTGACGTTTTTTTCGTGATCTTTTGAAGAAATTTGCCATCTTTTTCGTTTTTTTAACGAAATTTGCCGTTTTTCACAATTTATAGAGAAAATTTGCCATTTTTTGTGTTTCTTTGACGAAAACTGCCTTTTTTTGCGATGTTTTGAAGAAACTTGCCGGTTTTTTCACGATGTTTTGAATGATTTTTTTGAGGAAATTTGTCGTTTTTTCGCGATCTTTTGACGTAATTCGCGTGTTTTTCGCGATCTATGACGAAATACATTTCTTTTCGAATACTGTTTGTCGAAATTCGCGATACATTTTATGTCCGAATTTTCGGATTTAGGACCGAAATTTTTTAATTTTTGCTAAATTTTTAACAGTTGAAAAATAGCCTGTGGACCTTCCCAAGAGTCTGCGACGTGCGTCGCAGCATTGCGCCGATTCTGCTCCCGGGAAATTTGGTATACTTTTTTCTGCGACTAAGTTTCACTATACTTCCACGGAATTAAATAATCCATGATTTTCCGCCGGTTTCCGACTGAAAAATTTTCAGATTTTTACCCGCGAACAGTTAACAAATTTCGAGATTTTCCTGCGACAAACTGACAAGTTTTCCGATATTTCCTCACGACAAATTGTTGAATTTCGCGATGTTTTTTCCGCTATCAAATGAGGAAAGTTACGATCTTTTTCCTGCGAACGATCTATGGTTGAGGAACATTTAAAAAAAAAGTGAAAAAAGAGACTAAATCTGAAAAATATAGACTAAAAGAGACAAATTCAAAAAATTAGCGAGAAAAGCGAGTTTAGCGACTCGCTCCGAGGCCTGCTTATACCTGAACAAGAGCTTCATCTCTAAAATTACCTTTAGTAAAGTTTCAACTTAGAGTGTCTCACCAGGAAATCCCAATCTCCGAAGTGGTTCTTCTTGGAGTCAATGCTTGGCTGTGGGGAGCGGTGGAGTGTGATCGTCCAGTCCGGTTTCGCTTGGTATGAACAAGATGCAAGTCATGGACTATATTATATGAACTTTGAAAGATTAAGAACTATCATCAACTATTAATAATAAGAACTATTTTAGGCCAAGATTGTTTGATACTCTAACTTTCGGAGTATTTATAATTTCATCACTTCCTGTTCATTCCCGTAATGTTCAAATTTCATTTGTTTCGATTTACAAAGGTGGCCACCGTTTCAAGTATGTCATTATTAGTGAAAAATAAAGTTATACTTTTGCTCATGATAATCTACTGTGTGTTTCATCTGTGGGTGAGTTTTTCAATTTTTATCCTTTCTTTAGTAGAAGAAATATTTTCGAATTTCTCTTAATTTTAAGTAAATTTTCACAATAAAATTTTTTTCTTTTATCTTTTCCTAAATGAACCTTTAGATGCGCAATGTATTACTATCTATTCGACATGCGCCGCTAGCTGTGTTTGAGGAATCTGCTGCCCGGCAATATAATATTTGAGCTGACTTGTCTCTGTTTTGATAAGTTTAGCTGCCGAAATATTGCTTGGATCGGTTTCCCCAAATACAGTCATAGCAAACTGGAAGAGAATTCAGATTTAATTTTTTGATTATGGGACATGACTTATGACTATTTTTATATACACTACCACCACAGTTTTCATAATAATTTCTTTATGACAGATTTCTTTTAAAGATTTTTTTTTTTCTAAGCGTATGACAGAGAATAGTTTCCAAAAAGGGATGCAAATAGAATAAAATATGTAATAGAATAAATAATTCCTAAACATTCGCAGATTCAACATTCACAAGTTTTGATTATTTGTAAAATGAAAAATGTGGAACATTACAATATTCACGAATACTGAACTTGGTTATTCAAAGATTTTATTTTATAAAGAACATTTTTTTTTCAAAGTAAAATCACTTTGTTTTACCAATTCTAAGAACTATGTGACACTGGACACTCACCTATTGTATAGTCTATTGTATTACTTTATGGCCTAAGTTGCGAGAACTTCAGCCCTTGTGTAGAGGGAAAATATAGATAAGCAATTTCCTTTATTTTTTATGCATATCTTTTTTTATTAAAATTTCAAATTTTCACAGCAGGTGAAATATTTTCTCCAAATTTTAAAACATCAACAATAACTTGTTGAAAAAGCAATAGAATTCAATTCTTCACTGATGAGGAATCTTAAATTTTAAACAGAAATCAAGGCCAAAACTTTTCCTTCCATGGAAATTCATAAATAAAAAATACGTTCTGTCAAACAATTGCACATCACTAAATTTTTTTTACCAAACACTAGCAAATAAATTTTGTACAATGTATATAGATTATTTAAATTTATTTAAAACATGTACTTTTTATGTACATGCTTAATAAATATATTTATTAAAATTCAATTGCTCCTTTCCATTTAAAAAAAAAAAAAAAAATCTTAAAACCTAACCCCCTTACATGCATGGGAAGATAGTCTCAACATTCACGGATGTTTTTGGGAATCTGATTCTTGGGAATGTTAAGGGATTACTGCAGTAGTATCTGAGATGACATATGTCCAAATCGCGTAAGCAAAGGTTTAAATGAAGAACATATTGTACATTAACTCAAAAATAAAAGTATGTGCTAAGAAAAGCAATAAAAATGGTATGAGCATTTTGTGGAGACAAATCTGAGAAATACAACTCACTAACAGATTTCAATACCTGAATCAAACAAGTCAATCTGAGTAAATAACTACATTTTATAAAAAAGAAGAAATGTATCCGATAAAAAAATTTACAGTTAAACTTTTCAAAAGGTTACAGTAAAAACTGAAGATTTTTATAATGAAAATAGGTAAGTGAACTATTTATAAGGACATTTAAAATGCAAATTATAAAGAAAGCTTTTAGAAGTTTTCATGGAATAAATAAATATATTGATATAGACCAAATTTCATAACATAATTACTTGTTTGGCAGACTCGGCTACTTCAACTGCATTTTTTAGGACTGTAACTTGTTTATCTGACTCTGCTTTCTACATTCAAATAATAAAATGAAACATGAGAAATAAATACAAAAAGTTACATAAAACATTTTTAAAAAGGCAACAAAAAGTACTGTGATTATTACCCCTCTTATTAAAGCTATATGTTCTTCTCGAAGTTTGCTATATACTTCCTTTAATTTTAAGAATTTCTCTTCCTGAACTTTTGCTTTTCCTATTTAAAAATTAAAAAAAGAAGATTATAACTTTTTCACACTAAAATTAATTTTATGAAGCACATAAATTAAATGAAACAGTCACATTTGAAATAGAGGATAAATTACAGCAAGAATCGTAGCAACTAAGTAAAATACACATGCAAGAGAATAATAATTTTTAAAAATGTAAAAAAACTTAGAGATATTTTAGAAAAAAAATATTTATGTATGTAACTGAAAAAAGAACATTGCATGCATTTTGATTATGGAATAACAATTATTACTAAATTCTTGTTGAATCCCGTTAAGATGAACCATTTTTCAAAATTTTTAATCACTTCTATAGTGGGTATATATTTAAAGATTATTAATAAGTGGCAGTATTAATCGGCATATTTTCCAACTCCTGTTATTAAATGCTGTCATGATCCCCCCACCTATAGGGTTCTTCATGAGATGCGGTGAAAAATGTATGTGTGTTGTTTTTTATTGTGCGGATTTCTTTTACTATTACTAAATTTGTAAACATGCTCATTTTGTAAATAGATAAGTTTTGTGTAATATAGAAGTATATTTTAAAAATTCTTTTCTAAATAAATATCAGAGTGGCACTTAATCTTGATATCATTGTTTATTATTTATATTGTGGGACCTACTTTTAAAAAGTGGCTGTCATAGCTCATTAAATTTCAAAATCATAAATATTTATTTTAACAATCTTTTCTGAATTGGTTATCTTTAATTTGAAATAAATAAATAATAAATTTCCCTCTAAATAATTTATCTATGATCAAAAATTTAAAAAAAAAAAAAAATATTTAAAATGCTTTGTTTTTAAAGATAAATTTTTATTCAATTTTCCAAAATTTATTACCTTTACCATAATTAAATCTGATTCTAAAATTCTTTAATTATCTGTAGCTATATTTAGGTTTTACGATGACTGGCCATAATTTCTTAAGCTATTCAGTGGAGTATAGTAGCCATTTTTTACTTTTAAGAAATTCATTTTTAAATTCTTTTAAATCACTGGCAATAGGACGTTCAACAGATAATATATAAAAAAACATTCTAAAAAAATTCACTTTTTGTTATCAAATGCTCAAATCAACGAACTAAAAAGGGAGTTTCTGAAGTCAGAAATACAGAAGTAAGGGATCATTCTATTCTAGTAGGGGATCATTGTGACTCGGAGTGAAAAACCCTGAAAATTTATTGATACAAAGTAAAAAACCATGAAAATTATCGATGCAAAATACTGCAATTCCAAAGGTCACATTCTCTCAAAAAAATTTGAAACAGCAAAAAAGAAAAAAAAAAAAAAAAAAAAGACAATTTTGGAGCAGAAAAAACAATTTTTGGGGAAAACAAAGGGTAATTAATAATTTTTAAAAATATAGCAACAGTCATTTAAAGCAGCAAAAAGTTTTTGGAACAGAAATTTCCACTCCAGCTATATATATTTTACAATCTTTTGACAAAATTTTCAGCTTTTTCGCAATTTTTTGACAAAATTTGTTGTTGTTTTGTGACCTTTTCACAAAATTTGTCGTTTTTTTTTTGACAAAATTTGCAGTTTTTTCACCATTTTTTCACATTTATTTGACGAAATTGGTTGTTTTTATGCAATTTTTTGATGAAATTAATCATTTTTCATGATTTTTTGATGAAATTGATTTTTTTTTCATGATTTTTTTTACAAAAACGATCGTTTTTTATGATTTTTTTAAGATATTGGCACTTTTTAAAAAAAAAACAAAATTCGTGTTTTTTCAGTGATTCTTTAAAGAAATTCATGTTTTTTCCGATATTCTTTGACAAAATTTGCGTTTTTCCTGTGATTTTTTTGAAATTTGCGATGTTTTTTTACGTCTGAATTTTCCACTAAATGTAACAATATCATAAACCTGGGAAGATCAATAGAAAACCCCGAAAATCTGGGATGCAACCGGAACACAATTACCCCTGTCTATCAATATACATCTGAGTATTGATAGAGTATAAAATATCTTCAGCCTTCCCTTAGTGAGTATTATGTATTCAGTAAGAGATTCAATTAATTTTTTTGCTTACTGACTCATTTATTGGAAGAGAGAAACCCAGGCAGTTTTCAAATATATTTCTTTTACATGTACCCCTTTATATGCTACAGTTATTTATATTATATAACATATTTATTCTGATATTTTGCATATTTTTTTAATCATTTCTTTGTTTTAAAAGTAAAAAATGCAAAAAATATGCTTTTAAGGTGATTTAGAATAAAAAGAGAAATTGTCTTCTATTATATTAATATAACATTTTAGTAAATGAATATTTAGAATTAAACAAAATGTATAACAGTTTCAAAAGAAAAAAGATTCAATCTAATAAAGGAATACAATAAACAATATACATATCAGAATATAAATTTACTTTCAGCTTCATCTAACTTTTCTGTAAATCCAGCCACCTCTTCAGAAGTATGATTCTTTGTCAAGTGTTCATTTTCCTGAAGACAGAAATGTTCAAAAATGAAAGAAAATATGTCACAATGTACAGAAAAATAAAAATTGAGTTTTTGATGTCAAACATGTTACATGATGGTAAGAAGATTTTAAAAACTTTATGGAGAAAATTAATAAAATGTTAAATGAAAAAGCAACATTTTTTAAGTGAAGGAAGTAAAATAGAAGTAACATAAAACTAAAACTACAGCTACCCAAGCAAGCTATAGGTACAATGTTTGAATAAGATGTTAAAATTTTACATATAAAATAAAAGTAATATTTTACTTAATTTGTAATAAATTACATTTTTTATTGGAAAAAATTGTAAAACTTTAAATGATAAAGTTTGGCAAATACCATTTAATGCTAATCAGATGATAAGTTGTAAGGAAACAAACATTTGCAGATTTTCAAAATAAAGAATAATTTTATCTATTCATACATTACAAATATTAGTTTTATCCTAATTTAATTTATTAATTATAGTAACTGAATACAAAATTATTTTAATACACCTTTCTTAGTAGTAAACTACCACAAAATCTTACTTCTTTTAAGCTCCTAATGCTGTTTTCCAAATCAGTTATATGATTTTCTAGAGCAACTTGTTGCCGCTTATGATCATCTATTTCTCTCCCATACTAAAAAAGACATTTTAAAATTCAGATCAATAATTTTTGTAATTATTTCTTTGCAAATACATAATAGATATACATATTTATTCATTTTTTAAAAAATTCACAACTTAAACCTTCAAAAATATTTGCACTTTGATTTCCCAACATTTAGCATATTCTACCACTATTGCAGATGATTTTAACCCTTTGTATCACCCAAGGCCCCCTTATCATAATATCAAGGCCTCGCATTCAGGAGAAAATCTATTGTTGAAATTGTCCCTGTAATTGCCAACTTATTATATGACTTTGTCTCGTATGTAGCGCCACCTGGTGCATACTACTGCTAATAATCCCATAAGAAATAGTGGAAAACATTTCAGTTTCTCATATTAGATGGCGCTACCAACAAGAAAATCATGTAGTTCAGCGCCCCCTGTACTGCAGTCAAAGGAAACTTGGCGAATGACAAGCCTTGATATTATGATAAGTTAGCCTTGGTATCACCATGTTATAGGTCTGCAACATATCCAAAAAGTCAATTTTATTTCTACAGAAAACTTCTAAAGACAATTTTGTGGATTGTTTTTATTTTGTTATATTACTATTATGATAATTATTTCATTAAATCTGCAACACATATAAATACTTATTTTATTTATTTATTTATTTATTTTTCCACCAAAGTTTGATCAGCTATAAGTGTTTTTTGCTGAACTAAGATTTGAAATAGTGAAGTAAAAAAAAATCTGCAGATGTCTACAACTATATTGTTTACAAAGGTACATTTAAATTGTCTATTTAAAGACCATTTTCAAGCTAGGAAATGTATGATATGCATAAGGCAAAGCAAAACTTTTGTTTGTTGCAGATCTACAACAATGCACCATTTCTTTGAAAAAATTCATGTAATGGATTTTTTTTAAATATCAAAAGAGCAAAATATATTTATTTTTTTTGGAAGTGCAAAATTATAAAATGGAAACATTAATCTGATTTTATATAATTTAATTGTTGTATGTGAAATTAGGGATCAGCGGTATATAAAGAGAAAACTGCGCCCGACTTTGGCTCCCACTTTCCCATTGAAATTTGTAACACATGTCATGAAATTTAAAAGTGTAGAAACACAAATGATTCTACAGACAACATATTTTGCTTACATTTTGGCAAAGGGGATCTGGAAAACAGAATTGGAAAAAATGTTTATAACAGCGCAGTATATCAGTTTGCAACTCCTTTTGTATTCTAAGATTGAAGCCACATGCTATTTTGAAAATGTATGTTTTTCACAAAAAAAAAAAAAAAAAAAAAAAAGGAAGAAAAAAATGAGGTTGGTAGTTTAAATCCAGCGCATCCTCAATTTTTGCGTCCAAGGTGACTGCCCAATTCAGCTTCCCTGTTCACACAGCCCTGTTAGGGATGACCCCCACCCCCCCATGTAAAATTAATACCAAGTTTAAAGCCAGAAAATAAAGGAATGGTCATATAGAAAAAATAATTCAATAGAAAAAGCATAGATGGCCTACTCCACAAATTTCACCAAAACAACTTAGCCTAGACGAAATTGGGCATTGGCCATATTGTGCAGAAAAAAAAGAATTTGTTGTAAATACCCTGATTGTAAAAGCTTTATTCAAACTATTTATGAGAAATGTAGTGTGGGACTTTACTGAAACAAAATTAACAATTGTTTCAAAAATTTTCATGCAACTTAATATTTTAAATATTTTTAGTGTTTGTGATTTTTGGCAAAATGCTACAGATATGCAACAAACCTATTTTTCCAAACATAATTTTATTTTTCTGTTCTGATTTTTTTTTTTAATGCTTGATTTGATCATAACTTTATCAGTAATAAAGACATTTTAGCAAAAATATTACTGGTTGAACATTTGCTTGCCATGAACTTTGTATGACATGAAATATTCTGAAAACTACTAAAGATAAACTAATTTTTCTAGTGACTCAGTACATATTACCATCTGATTATTGCTGAAATGAGTACTACAATATGATGATTAGAGAGTCTAACTTATTAAACCTTTAACCGGCTGTCTAGGATTTTTCTGTTTCTAGAAATGATGTTAAAATGGCTGTAAACAAAAGTATTTTAAACAGAGTATTATTTTGAACCATTTATAGAAAGAAGCGATACTAAAGATACATAGCATCAAAACATCAGATTACAATTAAAAAAAAAAAAAAAAAAAAAAAAATTGGGGGTTTATAAGCATTTTTTTATAAATATGTGAAAACTCTGAGACAGTGAAAGAATTAATGTTTCAATGTAAATGCTGGACATTCAAGTTATGTCATAGTATTTAACTGGAAGCAAAGTAAAGTGTGTTGATTACCTTCATTACTATTAAAGTTATAGATAACAATTCAAGCTCAGTTTGGATTGAGAAGCCCTATATACTATACTTTACTGAATAAACAATTGCAATCCTGATACTGAGAAAGTAGACTATAATGATTATTAATTACAAAACTACTGTTTCATATATATTCAACAAAATACTTTAAAATAATAATATAAGTAATACAATACCTCTATTCTTAATCGTTGCAAATCCATTCTTAACATCTCAATTTCTTTTTGAAGTTGCTCTATTAATAAATCCCTAAAAAATTATGGAATATGCAGTTTTTAGTGTAATAAAATTTCTATTATACGTTAAATACCATATTAAATTTTACAAAAATGAAAAAACAGACCATAAAAAAAATACCTTTAATTTCTTTAAAAGATAATTATAGTATAACATTATTGAAATTATAATTAAAAGTACAAGAAAATAGGAAGTTTTAATTTATTAGAAAGATAGACACTGATTTTAGGTATCATACATGAGTGTTATTATCTAAAATCAATGCATATAAAATGCACTTATGTATACAATAACAACAAAATCGATATACGAAAAAACACATATGCATTTTGCCCACACAAATGTCAATTAATGACAACTGTGTATGATTTATCAGCGTTGTCTTGGTTGTTAAAATGCTGAGTTATGAGCAAATATTAGACAAATAATTTCATTTTCTTATACGTTTAGCATGTGATTCTTAATCCAGTTTTTAAGAAAATATTTTTATCTTACTTTTCTAAATTTTTGTTTCAATATTTTAAAATTCACTTCATATTTAAATAATGCTCACTCATTACAAAAACAATAATGTCAAAATTTCCAATTAAAAACAAATTTAATGAACTGCCTTGATAAAAAAAATAAAAATGTGACTTGATAAATGGAAACTACTTTGAATTAAAAATTGAAAAGGAAAAATTAAAAACATACTTGTCAGACATTTGATCTGGTGAACAGGATCCATTTCTTTGTTGGTAATCCACTGAATTTCGAGAACTCAAAACACCATCTAATACATCTGGACTTGGCTGAAAATAAAAACAGAAATCATGATAAAGCAATTGAAAATTATTTTTAAAAAACTATATCAAAATATTAAAGAAGAGGAGAAGAGAACAAACAAACAATGCATGAAATATCATGAAAAGTTATTTCCTGTTTTCATTATAAATACAGTTTTGAGATCCAGCATTTTATGCATTTTGACTCAATAAATTGAACTTTTTTATTATTTAACTATGCATATAGAGACATATGTTGATGACATTTGCATATTTTAGCCTTACTGAACATTTTACGATTTTTTAGGAGATTGGGGGCTGAGGGGAGGACAACTTTCAAAAATTTCAAACATTTATTTTATAAGGTTTTTTTTTCTTTCTTTCTTTTTAATGAAAAACAGATTTTAAAAGAAAATTTTATTATTTATGTTAAAGGAGCAAAACAATCAATTCTATTGTTAAATTTTATTCATGTAACTGATTTAACACAATAAAAAAACATAGTTTTAATATGTTAATGAGCCTACTAATATCAACTACTATATTTATGCTTAAATGAAGAAAAATAAATAAATAAATAAATAAAATATTTTCTGCTGATTCCAAATTTTCTGTGAGCAATAAATTAAGCTGAATATTAGAGCTTAATTTTACACTTAATTTTGTACTGAATAATTTCAAATTTTGCAGTTTTTAGCTGCAATAACAGATAGAATACACCGTGCAGCATCCCAACTTTACTATAATATATATCTTAGAATATGTTAGCTTTGTTGTCAAATAGAATACATTGTCTGTAAAAATATTGAAAAAATATATATTCAATATGCATTCACTATTGAAATTAAGCTTCAATATGTATTTTATGTTGTAGATAATATTCTTCTTTAGACAAAGTTTATGGTATGACACTTGATTCATCAGGATTTGAAAATCTTTCCAACTTAGACAAATTTTTGTTTTACACAAAGTTAATTTTAAACAGAATTTCCTGTATGTTATATGCTGGTATGCTATGTTGATAGCTGTTATATCTTTAATTTTGCTATTTACCTTTCTCTTTGCTATGCATATTAATTTATGTGAAACAAGGGAAAAATAAAAATAAATAAATAAATAGGCAAAAAGATGTATTGTACACATGATTAATAAGAATTTAATTCAGGGAATCTCCAGTAGATCTCATCGAAGAAGCAGGGGATAGGGGCACCCCTTTGATGCTCTAATAAGAATATCTCCTCACCTTTCATGCACAACTGAATCCATCACAGTAATTATAGCATTTGATCAATAAACAAAGATTAATTAACATTTATATTCAAAATGTTAACAGACATGTTTTTTCAGTTCTTCATATTGGTTAAAGATATTTATACTAACAAAAGAAATGAGTTTGTCTGTATGTGATAGCTATGAAAATCTATTGCACAAGAGGTCTGAAAATTTTGATAAGAACAGTCCAAAACAGAACCTAACACACTAAGGGCCCAGTTTTTTTTTCTTCTTTTTTTTTCTTTTTTTTATGATTAGAAGCATTAAATAAAACCACAATGAATTATTTAATGTTATTATTACAGGGCAGATGACGCAGAGTGGATTGGACAGTAAAAAATATTTTGAGATTTTATTTGCATAAAAAATGCACAAGTGCAGATTATTAAACATATAAAATGCTAAATTAAATATATTATTTTTACTTTAGTATGAGTGTGATGAATGCTAAACATTTATAATGTTAAAACTGCAGAGAGAGTAAAGATATAACAGCTATCAACATAGCATGCCAGCATCATAGAAGGCGGCAGCCTTCAAGTGACGCAGCTTTAAACCTACCATCGTCAAAACCTACCATCGTCATACGGGTAGATGCGGAACTTCATATATACAGCTAACTCAACATCAAAGAAAATCGGAAAAGCCGCCTTCTAATAACTCAGCAAATATTGGTCAGAATGGTCCAATTTTTTTAATATAGTCTTATATTCCCAGTCTAATCCTATCCTATAATTTTTACATTTCTACGTGCCGTATATTTTTAGATCTCGATAACCATTTTAAAACTGTAATCGATGGTGTTTGTTCCTGATAATGAGATCTAGGAAACGGGCTGGGAGATTTTATTAAAACTTATATATAATATGAATCTCTTTAAGATAGAGGTAATAAGACTTGCCTTGTTTCTAGGAAAACTCTTGTTTGTTATATATTGGTCTTGGAAAATTGGACTATATTAGCTCGCGGATTACATGTTATTCTATGGGTTAGCAGACAGAGCCTGAGTGAAAAAGTTAACAGTTAAAAAGTCACAGTTAAAACACCTGAATCGAAGCAATAAATGTTTTTTAAACTACAAAAACATCTTATCATGTGCTTTAAAACATTCATTAAATATATACTAAATCAAATTTCTATTTATTTTGCCTTTATTTTTCGTAAGAAGGAAATATTACGTTTCTTACATTGGATATTTTTGCATTTTGTGGAAAAAATATTTTGAATCCCTTTTTAAAATAGGAAAATATTTTTTAATTATACATATTCAATATACTTTCGACTTATGATTTTTTTTTAAAGTTTTCAAACAAAAATTATTTTAAATTATTTGTTGTTGGAAAGTCATGTATTCATACGCCTAGGGGCACCACTTGTCTAGTTTTGTTTTGAATCCGAATCCGAACGCGGCAAGTTACACGGAGCATTTTTCATTCAGGTAGTAATATTCTTACATAATGTCCATTAAATTGATATAGAAAATGCACGAATTAAAAAATATAAACCAGACAAGATAGAATCATTAAGTAATTTTCAGGTTTTAATAATCCACATGTTGTTTCTTGTTACGCCAATTGAATCTCGCAATGTCAATATACAAGGAATAAGCTCTGCAATAAAGTTAACCAGAGAATCTTGCAATGGATTATTAATTAATACAGAATGTGTAACTTTGCTTGTATTTTTGAAGACTTATGGATTACAGTGTGGAGGTAGGATATATTCAAAATTTTACGAGAATGCCAGTTAAAAATCTGGACTGCATTTTGTTTTGTTTTGTTTTGTTGTCAGTAATTTTGGGTGAAATGCAGTTTACTCTCCTTCGCCAAGGAACTTTTTATGTGTATTGTTTGATAAACAATTTTACCTCTATATATTTTTTGTTTATTTTTTTAATTTTTTCGCCTGCTTGAGCAAAGAATAGGTTTGCATTAATCATAATTAATAAACGGAAACTTACTGGCTTGCTTAAAGTATTGTTTTTAAATACAGGGTACAAAATATATGAATTTTCTTAAATCCCAGTTTATTTTATTAAAATTTGTCATTTCATGAAAATAAAATTATTGCATATCTTTTATCTTTGAGTTTAAGTGTTAAAACACTTTTCAATGTTTGCATTTTAACATGTTTTACAGATAATACATTTTGTGAATTTCACAGAGTTGACTGTATTATACTCTATTATAAGCATTCATTATGATTTCTAGTACATTATTACATTTAAATTACTCTTTTTAAAAATGTAAACAAAAGATGAGCACATTATATTTGTGCAATGTCTTGTCCCAAGTTACACACACTTGAGGGACTTTACAATTTCTATATATTGCTTGTTTTAAACTTAAGTGAAATGTTGGCTAAAACATTTTCAGTTTCATAAATTATTTCAATTTGAAATATTTTAGTAATCGCTACTACTGTTATTCCTTCGACCAATTTCGCCAAATTATACATAATCACATATTTTTTTATTTTAAATAATGAAAAAACAAATAATTAGTAAAATATTAATAAAAAGTCGAAATAAAAATCAATGACATTTTAAATATACAAATTGTATTTAATGTCATTGAATGTGACATTCACAATCATCCATTATTGGAATTTAATCTTATAGTTTGGCGATCATTTTTTGGTCGACGGGATAACCTAGTAGTACCTAGTAATCTATAAAGCTAACAAGTAACATTTATACAACATTTCATTAACTCGATTCCTCTTAAGTAAATTTGAATAAGCGACGGCAAAAATCCATTGCAAGATTCTCTGGTTAACTTTATTGCAGACTTTATTCATTGTATATTAAGACATTGCAAGATTGAATTTGCATAACAAGAAACATCCATGTGGATTATTAAAACCATGAAAATTACGTAGTGATTCTATCATGTCTGTTCGATGTTTTTCAATTTGTGCATTTTCTTTATCAATTCTATTCTAAATAAATAAATTCTACCTGAATGAAAAATGCTAATAACGCGTTCTCATTCAAATCAAAACTAGACAAGTGGCACCTTCTTAATATGGAATATAATATAGAATGTATGAAAACTTATGAATTAGAGGTGGGAGGCAGAATATATTCAAAATTTTATGAGAATGCCAGGTAAAAATCCTGTATTGTACTTTTTTTTGGTTTGTTGTCAAAAACTTTTTTCTCATGTCTATGAATAAATTACTCCTTGCACCAACATAAGATTTTGTTGTCAGTAGCACAGCCAAGGGGGTGGTTTTGTGAACTACATCCATGAATCGCTAAAAAAAGAAAAAAGCAAATTGCATAAAAATTGGGAATTACCTCCACAAATTGTTTAAAATGTGAATTACGTCCATGAATCATGTAAAAAAGCGAGAATTATATTCATAAATTGTATGAAAAATGCAAATTACGTCTATGAATCGTGTAGTAAAACATAAATTATGTTCATAAATCGCTCAAAAAACACGAATTTTGGCGGCAAAAAGCTGAAATGGAAATTACCTCTATAAAACACATGAAAATAGCGACTTGCATTCATGAATTGCATACAAAATGTGAATTACGTTCATGAATCGCTCAAAAAATGCAAATTACGTCCATGAATTGCATAAAAACGTGAATTACGTTCATAAATCACTCAAAAAATGCGAATCACTTCCATGAATTGTGCAAAAAAACATGAATAACGTTCAGAAATTGCAAAAAATGCAAATTACGTCCAAGAATTGGTAAAAAAAAGTGAATTACATTCATAAATCCTATAAAAACACAAATAATGTCAATAAATCGATCAAAAAACTCAAATTTCGTCGATAAAAAGCTCAAAAGATGCAAATTATGTCTATGAATCACATAAGTATAGCAAATTACGTCCATAAATCATGTAAAATGTAAATGACATTCATTAATCGCCTAAAAATCGCGAATTATGTCCATGAATCGCTCAAAAAAAGCGAATTGCATAAAAAACATGAATTGGGTCCACAAATCACTCAAAACATGAATTACGTCCATGAATTGTTTAAAAAAGTGAGAATTACGTTCAGAAATTGTATGAAAAACACAAATTATGTCTATGAATCGTGTAGTAAATCGGGAATTATGTTCATAAATCACTCAAAAAACACTAATTTTGGCAGCAGAAAGCTGAAACGCAAATTACGTTCATAAATCACTCAAAAAATGCAAATCACTTCCATGAATCGTGCAAAAAAATACTAATAACATTCATAAATTACAAAAAATGCGAATTAGGTCCAGCAATTGGTAAAAAAAGTGAATTACATTCATAAATCCTATAAAAACACAAATAACGTCAATAAATTGATCAAAAAATGCAAATTTCGTCATCAGAAAGCTCAAAAAATGAAAATTATGTCTACAAATCGCATAAATATAGCAAATTACATCCATAAATCATGTAAAATGTAAATTACATTCATTAATCGCATAAAAATCGCGAATTATGTCCATGAATCGCATAAAAAGCGCGAATTGGGTCCACAAATCGCTCAAAACGTGAATTACGTCCATGAATTGTTTAAAAAAGTGAGAATTACGTTTAGAAATTGTATGAAAAACACAGATTATGCCTATGAATCGTGTAGTAAAATGGGAATTATGTTCATAAATCACTCAAAAAACACGAATTTTGGCAGCAGAAAGCTGAAACGCAAATTACGTCTATAAATCGCATAAAAATAGCAAATAGTGTTTTGCATTCATGAATTGCATAAAAACACGAATTACATTCATGAATCGCTCAAAAAACACAAATTACGTTCATGAAACGCATAAAAACGTGAATTACATATTCATAAATCACTCAAAAAATGCAAATCACTTCCATGAATCGTGCAAAAAAACACTAAGAACGTTCATAAATTACAAAAAATGCGAATTACGTCCAAGAATTGGTAAAAAAAAGCAAATTACATTCATAAATCCTATAAAAACACAAATAACGTCAATAAATCGATCAAAAAATGCAAATTTTGTCGATAGAAAGCTCAAAAAATGCAAATTATGTCTATGAATCGCATAAGTTTAGCAAATTACGTCCATAAATCATGTAAAATGTAAATTACATTCATTAATCGCATAAAAATCGCGAATTATGTCCATGAATCGCATAAAAAGCGCGAATTGGGTCCACAAATCGCTCAAAATGTGAATTACGTCCATGAATTGTTTAAAAAAGTGAGAATTACGTTTAGAAATTGTATGAAAAACACAAATTATGCCTATGAATCGTGTAGTAAAATGGGAATTATGTTCATAAATCACTAAAAAAACACGAATTTTGGCAGCAGAAAGCTGAAACGCAAATTACGTCTATAAATCGCATAAAAATAGCAAATAGTGTTTTGCATTCATGAATTGCATAAAAACGCGAGTTACATTCATGAATCGCTCAAAAAATGCAAATTACGTCCATGAATTGCATAAAAATGTGAATTATGTTCATAAATCACTAAAAAAATGTGAATCACTTCCATGAATCTGCAAAAAAACACGAATAACATTCATAAATTGCAAAAAATGCGACTTACGTCCAAGAGTTGTGTAAAAAAGTGAATTACATTCATAAATCCTATAAAAACACAAATAACGTCAATAAATTGATCAAAAAACACAAATTTCGTCGACAGGAAGCTGAAAAAAACGTAAATTATGTCTATGAATTGCATAAAAATAGCCAATTACGTCCATAAATCATGTAAAATGTAAATTACATTCATTAATCGCATAAAAATTGCGAATTATGTCCATAAATTGCTCAAAAATGCAAATTACATTCATAAATCGCATAAAAAACACGAATGATGACCATGAATTGCACAAAAAATGCGAATTACACCCAACATTAAATTAATTTGCAGAAAGTTTTTGGTTTTATACAAGTTTGCCAACAAGAACCTACAAGTTATCCTGAAACCCATTCTAAACCAACAAAAATTTAATGGAAAGATAAATTTGTCCAAGAAAGACAAAATAATTTCCATTGACATACATTGACCAGAATCGAAAAATTCCTATTGAAATCTATCCTATACACTCCAAAACCAGAAAGAAAAAAATCCCTCCAAGAGTAACTCAATCTATCTGCTGCAAAATAAAATACATTGAAATGCAACTGAACAAGAACCTGAAAATTACATTTGAAATCAAACCGAAACCAGATTCAACCCCCCCCCCCCCAAAAAAAAAAAAAAAAAAAAATCCAACCATATCTCGATTCGGGTAAGAAAACTTAATTTCCATAGATACGTGTGGTCAGAAATCTGGAAATTCCAATTAGTCTATGGGTTAGCAAACCTTAATTCAATCTGAAAAAAAAAAAAAAAAAAAATTCTGACAAGCAGAGTTGTATAATATAGACGCACGCCATGTGCAGAAAATTTTATGAAGAAACAATTTTTATTTATTTATTTCGGCAAAGAATTGCGTAAAAAAAAAAGTGTATCTCAACAAAGAATCATGTAAAAAAACCCAACATTTCGACAAAATATCACACGAAAAACGTTAATTTCATCCAAAGACCGCAATAAAAACATTATTTCAATCCATGAATCGCATAAAAAATATGAATTCCATGCATGAATCGCATAAAAATGTGAACTACATCCATGAATCGCTAAAAAAAAAAAAGCAAATTGCATAAAAAATGGGAATTACGTCCACAAATTGCTTAAAATGTGAATTACATCCATGAATCATGTAAAAAAGTGAGAATTATATTCATAAATTGTATGAAAAACGCAAATTACGTCTATGAATCGTGTAGTAAAACATGAATTATGTTTATAAATCGCTCAAAAAACACGAATTTTGGTGGCAGAAATCTGAAACTGAAATTACCTCTATAAAACGCATAAAAATACCGAATTGCGTTCATGAATTGCATAAAAAATGTGAAATACGTTCATGAATCGCTCAGAAAACGCAAATTACATCCATGAATTGCATAAAAACGTGAATTATGTTCATAAATCACTCAAAAAATGCGAATCACTTCCATGAATTGTGCAAAAAAAAACATGAATAACGTTCTTAAATTGCAAAAAATGTGAATTACGTCCAAGAATTGGTAAAAAAGCGAATTACATTCATAAATCCTATAAAAACACAAATAACGTCAATAAATCGATCAAAAAACACAAATTTCGTTGATAGAAAGCTCAAAAGATGCAAATTATGTCTATGAATAGCATAAGTATAGCAAATTACGTCCATAAATCATGTAAAATGTATATTACATTCATTAATCGCATAAAAATCTCGAATTATGTCCATGAATCGCTCAAAAAAAGCGAATTCCATAAAAAACGTAAATTGGGTCCACAAATTGCTCAAAACGTGAATTACGTCCATGAATTGTTTAAAAAAGTGAGAATTACGTTCAGAAATTGTATGAAAAACACAAATTATGTCTATGAATCGTGTAGTAAATCGGGAATTATGTTCATAAATCACTCAAAAAACACTAATTTTGGCAGCAGAAAGCTGAAACGCAAATTACGTTCATAAATCGCTAATAAAATGCGAATCACTTCCATGAATCATGCAAAAAAAATACTAATAACATTCATAAATTAAAAAAAATGCGAATTAAGTCCAACAATTGGTAAAAAAAAAGAATTATATTCATAAATGCTATAAAAACACAAATAACGTCAATAAATCGATCAAAAACACAAATTTCTTCGACAGAAAGCTCAAAAAATGCAAATTATGTCTACGAATTGCATAAATATAGCAAATTACATCCATGAATCATGTAAAATGTAAATTACATTCATTAATCGCATAAAAATCGCAAATTATATCCATGAATCGCATAAAAAACGCGAATTTGGTTCACAAATCGTCAAAACGTAAATTACGTCCATGAATTGTTTAAAAAAGTGAGAATTACGTTCAGAAATTGTATGAGAAACACAAATTATGTCTATGAATCGTGTAGTAAAATGGGAATTATGTTCATAAATCGCTCAAAAAACACGAATTTTGGCAGCAGAAAGCTGAAACGCAAATTACGTCTATAAATCGCATAAAAATAGCGAATAGTGTTTTGCATTCATGAATTGCATAAAAAACGCGAATTACATATCGCTCAAAAAACACAAATTACGTCCATGAAATGCATAAAAACATGAATTACATTCATAAATCACTCAAAAAATGCGAATCGCTTCCATGAATCGTGCAAAAAAACACTAATAACGTTCATAAATTACAAAAAATGCAAATTACGTCCAAGAGTTGTGTAAAAAAAGAGAATTAGATTCATAAATCCTATAAAAACACAAATAACGTCAATAAATTGATCAAAAAACACAAATTTCGTCGACAGATACTGAAAAAAATGTAAATTATGTCTATGAATTGCATAAAAATAGCAAATTACGTCCATAAATCATTTAAAATGTAATTTACATTCATTAATCACATAAAAATTGCAAATTATGTCCATAAATTGCTCAAAAATGCAAATTACATTCATAAATTGCATAAAAAACACGAATGATGACCATGAATTGTGCCAAAAAATGCGAATTACACCCAACATTAAATTAATTTGCAGAAAGTTTTTGGTTTTATACAAGTCCGCCAACAAGAACCTACAAGTTATCCTGAAACCCATTCTAAACCAACAAAAATTTAATGGAAAGATAAATTTGTCCAAGAAAGACAAAATAATTTCCATTGACATACATTGACCAGAATCGAAAAATTCCTATTGAAATCTATCCTATACAATCCAAAACCAGAAAGAAAAAAATCCCTCCAAGAGTAACTCAATCTATCTGCTGTAAAATAAAATACATTGAAATGCAACTGAACAAGAACCTGAAAATTACATTTGAAGTCAAACCGAAACCAGATTCAACCCCCCCCCCCCCCCCCAAAAAAAAAAAAAAAAAAAAAAAAAATTATCCAACCATATCTCGATTCGGGAAAGAAAACTTAATTTCCATAGATATGCGTGATCAGAAATCTGGAAATTCCAATTAGTCTATCTTAAACCTAATCTGAACCTGAAAAAGGAATTCCATATAACCGAAGCCCAGTATTCTATACAGGACAAAATATTTTCCATTAAAGCGCAACCTAACCAGAACTTGAAAATTCCATTTGAATTGAACCTGATTGAAACCTGAAAAAAATTTCCATCGAACCTTAACCTAATCCGAAAAAGAGAAAATTATTTCTGCCGATACACACTGACAAGAGTCTGAAAGTTAACATGAAACCTAATCCAAACCCAAAAAGGAAAAAACAATGGAAACACAAGTCTGTCTAAGAAAGACCAAATAATTTCTGTCCACATACACTGACAAGAATTTCAATTGAAATCTATCCTAAACCCAGTTCAAACACTACCCCCCCCCCCCCCAAAAAAAAAAAAAATTCCAATTGTAACCCAATTTATCTGCGACAAAATAATATACTTGAAATGCAACTCAACAAGAACCTGAAAATTCCATTTGAAGTCAATCCGAAACCAGATTCAATCCCCCCCCCCCCAAAAAAAAAATATATATATATATTTATCAAATCAAGATTTTAGAAAAAAAAGATCAATTTATGTCGATATGTATTGACCAGATCATGGAAATTCCAATAGAAGTCTTTCTCAAACCCGATCCGAATAACCTGAAACCCAATCCAATCCCCCCCCCCCCAAAAAAAAGTAAAATAAAAATCTGTTCAAGAAAGACAAAATAATTTCCGTCCCCATCCACTGACCAGAATTGAAAACTAGTACTTGAAATGCAACTCGGCAAGAACCTGAAAATTCCAATTAAAGTCAAACTGAATCGAGATTCAAACCCCCCCCCCCAAAAAAAAAAAAAAAAAAAACAATTATCTAACCAAATCAAGATTTTTAGAAAAAAAAATTATGTAAATACGTACAGACTAGAGCATGGAAATTTTAATAAAATCTTAAACCCGATACAATCTCCCCCCCCCCCCCTTACATAACTAACAAGAAGCCTTGATGACCCCACAAAACATAACTAACAAGAACGAAGAGTCATGCATACTGCATCGATTATGATGCATTTTCTGACTCATTCTGAATATTGTAAACTTATTGTCATTCATGTACAATAATTTTACCATTCTGTGCAAAAAAACAAAGCATAATTAACAAGAGTAAAAAATTTTCCATTAAACATGTTTATATACTTTCCATTTTATTCTGAATGCTTTAAACCTATCAGTTTCATCTTTGTACAGTAATCTTCCCATCCAAATCTCTCCCCCCCCCCCTGTTTATATATGTTTTGTGCAAACAGCAAAACATAAATAAACTAACAAGAATGAAAAGTTACACATACAGTATAGATTATGAAACACTTTCCAACACATTTTCATTATTGTAAGCCTATCATTTTAATCCATTTGCAGTAATTTTACCACTCTATATAAAGAAAAAATCATAATTAACAAGAAAGAAAAACCTGTGTGCAACATAGATTATGAAACACTTTCCAGCATATTCTGAATATTGTAACGGATATAGTTTTAATCAATCTGCAATATTACCAACCTATACAAAGGTTGAAACATAATTAACAAGAATCATGCACGCAGCATAGATTATGAAATACTTTCCAGCACATTCTGAATATTGTATTCCTGATCATTTTAATCCATCTGCAGTATATGTATCATCATGTGTAAAGAAAAACATAGTTAACTAGAATGAGAAATGATACATACAGCATAGATTATGAAATCCTTTCTTAGAAATACAATGCTGAATGTACATTACTTTCTTATCTTATACTAACGTACTTTACTACAGAGTTGTTTTTAACGAAATCAAGTAGCACAGCATATATTAATAATAAAATATGAAATATCTTTTTTTAAGTGGGTGGGGGAGGGGTAATTAAAGGTGATCAGAAATCATGAATATGAATTCTTTGCATTAGTCTTTAATTTTTTGTTTTTATATTTTTATTATTAACCTAAAAAAAGCATTGATATCAGTACAAAAAACCCTGAACGGGTTAAAAGCTTGTGACGCAGCACTTTATCTTATATATCTAAGAATTTTAAATTTGGGACTTAAAACTAATGATATCAAAATTTATGTGACGCTATGCTATTAATTAATATATACATATATTAAAATTTATTCATTAAGGTTTTATCAATTACATCTTTCATAAATTCAAAATATGAATCTTAAAAGATATGATATCAAAATTTAAGTGACGCCTTGACGAGGCTTTAAACAATGTTTTAAAATTCCATTTATTTATTTATTGTCTAAATACATTTTCATATCTAAACAATACTTTTCATTTTCCAATACACTGTTAAATACATCACTTTCACTGAATATATATAATGCACTGAAATAGATTTATTTGAATAAATAGATTTATCTTTTGGGCTACGCTATCCAAAATAAAAAATAACGTTTGAATAAATATTTTTTGCGTCATTGTATCTATTTGCATCTATTTAACTTACTTTGGATACAATGACGCAAAAAATATTTATTCAAACGTTATTTTTTATTTTGGATAGCGTAGCCCAAAAGATAAATCTATTTATTCAAATAAATCTATTTCAGTGCATTATATATATTCAGTGAAAGTGATGTATTTAACAGTGTATTGGAAAATGAAAAGTATTGTTTAGATATGAAAATGTATTTAGACAATAAATAAATAAATGGAATTTTAAAACATTGTTTAAAGCCTCGTCAAGGCGTCACTTAAATTTTGATATCATATCTTTTAAGATTCATATTTTGAATTTATGAAAGATGTAATTGATAAAACCTTAATGAATAAATTTTAATATATGTATATATTAATTAATAGCATAGCGTCACATAAATTTTGATATCATTAGTTTTAAGTCCCAAATTTAAAATTCTTAGATATATAAGATAAAGTGCTGCGTCACAAGCTTTTAACCCGTTCAGGGTTTTTTGTACTGATACAACATACAGGAAATTCTGTCTAAGATGAACTTTGTGTAAAATAAAAATTTGTCTAACTTGGAAAGATTTTCAAATCTTGATGAATCAAGAGTCATGCAGTTAATTTTGTCTAAAGAAGTATATTATCTACAAAATAAAATGTCATTTTCCTATAGCCAATTTTACTTTAAACAGTCTTTACTATATTAACAGCTATTTTCTATAAAAATTTATATGGATTAATACAAACATAAATGAAAACTAAATTTCAATAAACGATAGTTTATTCATTTATTCAGTAATTTCTTAAGATTTAATTTTTGTGAATATTTAGTTACATCTCTATTTACTTGGTTTGAAAGGAAGTATATAAAAAAACTTTAACTATTTCAGAATTTTTTTTTTCTAAAGAAATCAGTAAAAGCTTTAGGCTAAAAACCAAAGAAAATTTTTCAGAAAAGAGCAAAACTCTCTCTAAAATACTGAAATTTATCAGCAAATGCAATTAATTTATGAAAAATTATGAAAAATTTTAATCTGCTTCAGTTTTAAAAGTTGAGAAATAAAAGTTAAAATATTGTTAAATAGCTAAGAATAAATAATTTTTTTTCCAATTTTTCTAAGCAGAATATCTAATATGAAAACTTTGTCAAAAAGGGTTAATTTACATTAAACAAAATATTTTTGCAACCATTTTATAAATTTTTCTATTTTTTTTTTCCTGTTAATCAAAAAATATCAATTTATTATGTATGTGGGAACAAATACATAAGAAAAGACGCATTTGATGCATTAAAATATATATATGTTTTACTATTTTTATTCAATTTGTGTCATTTGGCAATATCAGTAAAAATATTAATCTTTTACAATATTAATATCGTAAATGACCCTTCATAATATTTGATAAACTACGATGCATTACAATTATAGCAGATTGTATGATCATAAGTTAATCCAACAGAGGCTTCAGAATTCAAAACTATTTCTGCATATACATCTGACAACATCCTAAAAATATAGAATAGAGTAAAATATTAATACTTACACATGATTTTGGAACAGTGGTATCAACTAAATTCATGTCTATTGTTTCATTTTCAGGCGTGTCTGTGTGTGGTGGTAATATTACAACAGGACTGACATGAGCACTTAAGTCAGATGCTATTAGAAAATTTGGTAATTTCTGAAAATAAACAAAAAGCATCTATGAACAAAATCTTACAAATTATTGAAGCTGAAGACAAAAAATTATCAGATTAAAAAAAATTAAAAATGCAAATTCTTAGAGGCATGTAAGTTAATAAAAGGCATGTGAATTCTTTAAATTGCACATATAAATCTGTATTCTTTACATTTGTCCAAGTACAACAGAAATTACATATAAAATTAACTACAAAAAAAGGTTTTTAGAAAAGACTGTACTAATAATAGTTTACTTTTAGTCTTGAGCTATGATATATTCAGTATAGTTTCTGAATAATTCAAATCTGAATGATACATATTTAATTGGCATTAAGATAAAAAAAATTTCATTGTCAATAAAAGTTACTTTTAGCAAAATAAAATTGTTGTTATGTAAATTATGTATATTTTAACAATTTTCTGACACTTCTAATATATATATATAGTTTATATTCTGGCTTCAGTATAGCATATTTTTTCAAATCTACACAAGGCATTTTGAGGGTTTTAGATTAACTTAAAAATATAATATGTTCAATGTGGTATAAGTTATTAAATTCAATGTTTCATATATTGTAATACAATTAATGGTTATATATATATATATATTGTGAAACATAATCCTTTCTTAATGAGAAAAAAAACTGAACAAAAAATGTATTACTCTTAAAAAAAAAAAAATTTGAACAAGAAAATATATTATGTGCAACAGTTACTGCTACAGAAATCCATTCTAATTAAAAACAGAAGAAAGTACTTTTACAGAGTTTAGATGATAAATAGCCAGTTGTAAGAATTCTGTCTTTTTCTTTATTGCTGGGAGATACATTTTTGGCAGATTCATTTTTGATATAATAAAGATTGAAACTAATAAAATATTTACAATCAAAGACATCAAATGCAAAAATATATTTTGTGATACTTAGTATTAATTTTAAACTTAGCTTTATTTATGGACATATTTATGCTTCATAATATAGATTAGTAAGGTGCCCAGATGCTCCAAATTTTCAGGGGCAACCCTTTCTTTTTAGATTTTATGTCCCAGCATAAGTAATTTTTTTTTTAATGTTCTAGTTTTAATTGAAACTCTTAAATTATCCAAATAATTACTGATACAAAAAAAAAAAAAAAAAAAAAAAAAAAAAAAATCCATTCTAAATAAAAATCAATTGCAATATCAAAAAAATTATGCTGTTAAAAAACATTATTATTAAAAGAATAAGCATATTTATAGCAAAGATGTGCATTGTGGATAAAAACAAACAAACAAAAAAAAATTACAAAAAAACTTCAAGGAAAAATAATTCAAAAATAAAAATAACTGAATAATCAAAAAGAATTTACATTATTAATATATACATCTTAAATTGTATTTCACAAAATTCATACAAAAACAAACAGAAACATCAATAATTAAAAATTAAAATACCTCAGGAAGTAAAGGAACATGAATTAGGTGCTTAAAATACTGAAGATTACTAGCACTAATATAAAACTGCTGTAACCTGAAAAAATTTTAAAATGTGAAAAACTTAATGGTAAGCAATACTAATTCTACAAGACAACAAAGAAGAAACTTACGCCTTAAACTGTTTGACAAAGCGTTCTCTGTGGCCAGATAAAGTATCTGGAGGTAGTGCTAAGAAGGAAGAAAAAATTGCATGACAAAAAAATCTATACTTGTGACTAAAAAAATATATATATATAATACAAAATTGTACTGAAAATTACTCTATTTTAAGCTAAAATTATCATACTCACTCTTTTATTTTAAGAATATCTATAACTGTTATAATTCTGAGTAAAAGAAAACTTACATTAATTCGCAAAGAGTAAAATTGAATTCAATGCAAATATTTAAAGAGACTACGATTGAAAAAAAAAAAAAAAAAAAAAAAAAAAAACTTGAAAAATATATTCTAAAGAAAAAAAAGTATCGGATAATTTTGTATAAAATATTATGTACAGATCGCAAAGGGGAAAAAAAATTAAATTTTGTTTTAGTTTTAAAAAATTCTAATATGAAGTAATACACATTTAAGAGAGTTTGGTATAATTGATAATGCTAAATGAAATGTTTTCCTTTTCTTGAAATGTTTGATTATTTTTTCAAGTCAATAATCATAATAAAGTACAATATTTATAAAGTGATTTTTTAAAGGTTTTGCTATAATTATAAGGACATCTTTTGGAAATTTTACATTGCTGACATCCTTCATCCATTACACTCAGGAATGGGGAATTTTTAGAAAATCTTACCAGCCAAGGATTTATTTTACTAGTCAGCAAAATGCAACATATAATTGGTTTCAAAAGCTACCTAAAAATTCATTTGTCAATAGTGAAAAAAATGATGTATTTCCCCATTCCTCATTACATTAAATCAGGAGTATTCAACCTTTTAATTTATACGGGCCTTATATTCAGAAGAAAAATATTCCTTAGGCCACAGAAGTACTGTACTATTAGCAATACAATGTAATATTATTTATAACTATTATAAAAAATTACTTTGTAATCTATGGCATTTTCCCTATTAGAAATATATTTTTTAAATTATTGATCTGAGAAGTCAAACAGTTAAAAACATTACATAATGTAGTGTTACTTCAACTTAGCTCTTTCTTATCAGAACAGAAAGTTCTTAATAATTGCAAAAAAGTATGTTGTAACAAATATTCATGCATAAATAATTTAATTTAAGAACATTACTAAGAGATAATTTGTGAGTTCTCAGTTCATCAAACACCACATTCAAATAGAAAAGAATGGCAACCCGATTACAAAAGACAGTCACTGCTATAATAATAATATCATTTAATCTTCCATAAACTCATAATGTTTTTTAAGCAGGGCACATTACCATGTTTTTGGAGTCTGGGAATCCTGAACAAGAGTTGGCAGGTGTAGCTCATAAAGGGCAGAGTCCCCTTGTACATATATATAATAACAAACTTAAATACAAATTATTTTATTAAAAAAAATTTCACTTGGCATTTATTTTTTCATTACCTCACTAAAATCTCATACAATTTGGGATAGGAAGGAGAAATCTATTTTTGTTACAAATATAGATCCCTGAATAATGATAAATTACTGAAACAAAATAACAAAAAAATTAAGGTGGTTCTGAAATCCCATGCTTAAAAATTAGAAACTTTTTCATACATTTTCTGATTGATTTTTAAATGTAAAGTATAAAATACACAGACTTGACTATTGTAGAAGTTTGGTATAAAATAGTATTTTTCATTTGTTTATAAATAAATTATTTATCAAGTTATAAGTGATTCCTGTCATGTTTTTTAGATTTCGCCTGTTAGAAATTAACTTTAAAATGTTCACTTTGACAGTATTTTCTGAAGATCTTCTGTCTTTAGCAAAAATAGAAAACACCATTTGATTACATCATTTCTGAATAAGATCAATGCACTTGCCAACTTAATGAGTGCCTGAAGAAAAATGAATTCAGAAATGTGTCAGAAAGTAGATCCTTTGACTTTGAGAACATCCTACCTTAAGTAAATGTGTTTTCAAATAAATATAATTACCAATGTTAAAAGGAATTTAGGATTAATGAAAAAATGACAAATTAAATGAAAGAACAGTTATCTGCTCTTGACAAAAACACCTGCCATCTTATTTAAATGAATAATGCATGCTATCAATATTCTGTATCATTATATATTACCTCAAAATATGAAAAATACTAAAAATATTTATTTTTATACTTTCAAAAGCAAAAGGTTTAACATCCATACAGAAAATTCTGTAAGATGCAAAAATTTCTTTCCTGGAAAATTTTGAGATTTAGTGTAACTTTTTTTTTTTTTTTTTTTAACAGAAAAAAAAAAAATTTACCAGATATTCGTGAGAAAATTTATAAGAAATTAAAAACAGATGAAAAATAAAAGTTTTACTTTAATTACTTTAATAAAAAGCTAAAACTGCAACTTGAATGATTGTTTCACCTTTATACTAGCAAAAGAACACAAACACATCAATCTTAAGATTATCTATATATATATATATATATAGATATGAAATGATAATAAAAGAAATTATCCACATAAAACTAATTAATAATTGTGAAATCAATTTACCATAAAAGAATTTGATTGACATGTTTAGTTTTAGATAAGTACTTAAAACCATACATCATATTAAACTATCATGATAATTATTGGGCTCACAAAATCACACTAGAATTAACATAAACATTAAATGAATCTTAAAACCCATAAATAGCGATATTTTTTCTAAGTTTGACAGTTACAGACATAGAGTATATAAATCAAAGTATAACAAAATGATAGTTCTTGAACAAAATTCATGTGCCCTTCTCAAGAGCTCAAAAGTCCCTCAAAGTGTTCACACTGTTAAAAACTCAGTTTTTTTAGATTTGAGATGCTCAGATCTGCATCGTGTGACTCAACAGAAGTATTGTTTCTTGGGGCCTCCAAAGAGCTCGCGAAAGTTTTGTACTGTGAATGTGCCAAATAAGAAAAGTTTACTGAAAAGAGTAAGGTCCCGAGTCAGTTACTTAATCTACTAGCCACTTCTTTTAATTATAACCAATGGCCAAATTGTTACATATATGTATGAGAAAATATATATTCTTATTACATTTTCAAATCTTTTTCTATTCATTACTATAAGATTTGTGCCAAAACTTTTAAGGAATTGGGTAATACACAAACACTTGAAATCCTTTAAAACAGAATAAATTAATTTTCTTTTTTGTAATTTTACTCACATGAATGTAGTTTAAAAAGTACTTTAACAGTATAATCATACAGTTGGCTTGAATCTTGAATGCAGGGTATAAGGGGTGCTAAACGACACTGTCCACAATTAGTCATTGAATTTGATCTTGACATATCTAAGGACCCAAACACTAGAAAATAAAAGATATATTTTTCATTAATAAATTAGTCTTAAAAAAAATAAATAAATAAAAATAAAAATAAAATAAACATTAATGTATTTTTTAAAGTATGGAGTATGATATGAATAACACAAATATATTAATAGAATATGAATAACAGTAATAACAGAATAATAATAACAGAAATATATGAATAATAAAGTAATAACAGATATACAGGATGAATCATAAATATTGAAACAATAGGCTATCTCCTTAAATATTACCCTTAGATCCATACTTCCAATAGAAAAATTCATAAAAAAGGTGAAATTTTTGATAAGATAAATTGCGACTCCATTGGGGGGGGGGGGGGGGTTAGTTGAAAAAATATGAAAATTAAATTTTTATATGGCCCACATAGGATAAAAATTCCAATTAGGAAAACTTCCCTTATTCAGTCCTGAATAAGACACAAAAAGTTGCATCTTCATATCTTCAAAATTTGCGAAGTTATAGCCATTTAAAAAATTCATCAGGTTTTAAGGGATTAGACACAAATTGAAAAGTATGCAATTCAAAAAACAATGTTACTTTAACACTACTAAGAAAATCGCATCCTAAAATTTCTCATACAATTAAAAAAATTTTCATGTGGTTAGCAGTGGTTTAAATAGGATAATTAAAAATCGTAATAACTCGTAACATTATTTATCGGATTTAAATATTTTTAATATTTAAATATTTTAATATTTAAATATTTTAATCGGATTTAATATTTTACCATTTAATTAAAGATGAAAATCTGATTTTAGTTTTATTCCAGGGTTTTTGTTTTTTAATATTAATTTAAAAAATATTAAAAAGATCAATTGAAAAAATAATAAAACTTTTAAAAAAAAAATCATATTTTTAAAAGTAAATATTTTTTCAAATTTGCCAGAACAAAACTAATGTAAAAAAAATTTAAATTTACATGTTTCAAGTTCTTTTTTTCTTTTAACATTTAATAATTTAAAGACAAGAAATAGTGGGGGAAAAAATGCAGAAAAACAAAGTGTACTATTTAAATGTCTGTCAGTTATTTAAAAGAATGCTTTTTATAAGATGCAGATTAAGTCTTTTTTTTTTTTGTTTAAATTTAGCTCTGACAACTTTAGGCTTTTTATCGTTCTGGAGAGGCTGTTAAAAAATCTGTATTCTGGGTCCAGGCCAGGCCAGGACCGAGACACCACTTTTTTCTGAAGACTCACCAGGACGGAACTAACATACTTTTCATAAAGGAGGGGACTGCTTCCTTTGTCTTAGGTGTACACTGGATGAAATTTTCAATCCCGGTTTTGACAAAACCCATATTGAAATCACTGTGTCTGATTTGCTTAATACGTGCATAAAATAAATAAACTTTGGCTCAATCGAAATTTTTACCAAAAACACATAGATTTTAAAATCTTTATTTTAAAAAAAATAAATAAATAAATAAATAAAATAAAATAAAAGTAAAATAAAATAAGTAAATAAATAAAAATTAAAAAAAAATAAATAAATAAATAAAAATTAAAAAAAAAAAAAATAAATAAATAAAAAACTCTTTAAAATGATTTTTTTTTAAAGAATAGTACATTCAAAGGCTAAAAAATTAAATACAATAAAAATAAAACCAGTGAAAAAAAAAATCTGCCTATGACAGAATTCTGTCTTAAATGGAAAATATGTTGATCCATGCAAAATAAATACAATGATACCCGAGGAAAAAATTAAACTCCAATTAAACCTCCTAGGGGGGGGGGGGGGGCATCTGTCTATAACGTATTTTCTCTTTCCTATGTGATTCCGTCTTAAAAAGTTTTACTGTATAACATTTTTCAAAGTCTCCAATGCATGGGATATGGATTAACGATATTAAAATAAAAGTGAAACATTCACATATAAATAGAGATTCGTTGATAAAATTATATAAATTACAGCCTTTGGCGCTTCTTTAATAATGAAAAGTATAAATATAAAAAACGAAAAGCTATAACAAGAATTTTTGGTCAGAATTCTTCCATACGAAAATTTTTTTCCCACACCGAAGTAAAAAACTATGTAGCAATTTGCGGCTGAACCGGGCTATGATTAATGATGTCTATTTATATGTGAATGTTTCACTTTTATTTTAATATCGTTAATCCATATCCCATGCGTTGGAGACTTTGAAAAATAATCAATAAATGTTAATAAAGTTTCTGGATTTTGTTTTGGCTGCTTTTTGTATTAAATTTAATGTTTTTCCAGAAAAGGCATCTTTTTCGCAGATATTATGAAACTAAAATAAATTTTCAGAAATTCCATGAACACATGTTGCGTATAGTCTATATACCAAATTTCATTGCATTCTATTCCCCTGTTTGAGCTGTAGGATCCTGTTTATAGGGTAAATTCAACTATAAGCATCCTGTATATATCGATAAAATAATGCTTAATAAGATTGTTTTAAACTTAGCTGCAATAAATTTTTTTTTATATTATTGGGCTTTATTTTAAACCAACATAAGTAATCTAAAGATAGGGCATTTAAAAATAAGTTTTGAAAACAATGATGTGGTAATATTTTTATTTTTAAAATTGAAAAATCAATGTGAAACAATGTTGGTACACATGATAATATATGTGTTCCTATCATTTTCCAGCAAGATATATACTGTTATTCATATACAGGATGAGTCATAAATATCGAAACAATAGGCTATCTCTTTAAATATTGCCCCTAAACCCATACTTCCAAAAATTCATAAAAAAAAGGGTGAAATTTCTGATAAGATAAGTTGCAACTCCATGGGGGGTCGATTTGAAAAAATACGAAAATTAAATTTTTATACAGCCCCCGTAGGGCAAAATTCATGAAGAATGTAGAAGAATTTCAGTGTGCATTAGCAGATTTTGTGTATTGACTGTCCCAATGAGGTAGAAACAAGCCTTGTCATCCCACAGAACATTCAAGCGTGATGACAGATCAACAGTCCTTCTGTTGGGAAAACTGACTGTGTATGAGAGACATCATAACTTGTCTCAATACAACAGTTCTTGGGTAGGATGGATCTTACATGGGCAGTAGTGCATTATGTTTCTGAACTCTTTTCGGGCAATGCTGTAAGAATAACCTGCCAATTGAGAACCTGCAAGTGTGATATCACCCCTCTAAACACTGATATCTGTGACTGCAGCAACAGCTGTATTGACAGCATGAACAAGTACCAGTGTGACAGTTTACAGCCTCTTCCTGGTTGAACTCCTAATTTCCCTGTCTCTTTAAATCTCTTAATCAAGGGCTGGATACCTTTAGTAGACATTGATCCATGCTGTAGATTCTTTATAAGACTAAGTTCATGAATTACAGCAGAAGCATTCCCCTTGTTTTCATTACCCCTGTAAAACAGCTTCACTAATAATGCACACTGAACTAAAGATACCATCATCATTACAGCAGGAATCATCACCATAAAACATGACAATGTAAGCAAACCTTTTATACTCTAACCTGTTTTGCAGCTTCCTCTTCTTCGCAAGCATGCAAATCTTGACTTTTTTCTTAGGACTGACAGCTTTTCCTAGTTTTACATTTTATTACTCATAATTCTTGTTTTGGATTGTTAATATTGTTTTAGTCAGTTATTGTGCTAAATTTAATGTTATTCTGCAACAGGCACCCTTTTATGGATATTTTAGAACTAACCATTTAAAAAAAAAAATTCCATGAGCACATATTGTGCATAATCTATATACTAAATTTTATTGCATTCCGTTCACCGCTTTGTGATATAGCATGCTGTTTGTGGGGGAAGCTTAATTATAATCACACTGTATGTATGTATGTATGTATACATATATGTGATGATATTTCTAGGGGTTCCCACAAAAACACAAGATATGACAAAGTGAACAGGATGGAGTGAACAAAGTCGGCGTTAGATCAGTCATCACATTCCATGAAATAGATTGGCAGTCGAAGTCATTTGGCATATGGAAGTAGATTAAATGTGTTGTAATTTCAAATAATGAAAAATTCTATGAAAAATCAGAAAGCATCGTTTATTATCATTCCATTCCAAAGTTACTCCATAATTAACCACTAAACTTCCTGACTTTTCGAAGCCATGTCACAAAAAATCACAAAAAATGAAAGGTGTTCAGTGCTAAGACTTTTTCGTGAAATTATGACCACTACGGCAACAGTTTTACAATATGAGAAGAAGCATGTACCTGCTTAGCATTTGGTAGGTCAGTCAATTTTGAACTCTCTCTCAGCGAAAACTGACTCCCTGAAAATTCTCAGAGAAATTGGCCCCACCTTCCTGCTTACGCACTGAATTAAAAACCCAATAATGTTCATTCGAAGGTAGGTGTATTACACTTCTAGTATTTTTAGTGGATCAGGGACAGAGTTAGTTGTCAGAACTCTTTACTAAATGTCATAGTATGCAAGAGTAAACAGTCCTATGCAGATGATTTGGACACGCCAGCAGACGATAATTAAATAAATTAAATTAAAGCTTTTGATAAATGTTTTTTATTCTAAAAAAGGGGAAATGCAGGGGTGATTCTGAATGAAATTTTTTTTTCGGAAATCGGGGGGGGGGGGGGGGGGGCGTGAGTTTCTCTCCATTTCCCATGTTTTTTTAAACTAAATCGGCGTTTTTTCCGATGATCTTTAGGCAAAATTTGCTTTTTAACGCGATTTTTTCTCGAAAACGGCGTTTTATTCCCGCGATCTTTTGACGATATCGGCGTTTTTTCCGTGATCTTTTGATGAAATGGGCGTATTTTTTCAAATATTCTTTTGACAAAATATTTTTAAGCGATCTTTTATCGAAAACGGCGTTTTTTCCCGCGATCTTTTAACGAAATCGGCGTTATATCCGCAACCTTTAGACGAAATCTGCGTTTTCCCGCCGTCTTCAGAAGAAATCAACGTTTTGTCTGCGATATTTGGTGAAATTGCCGTTTTTTTCGCGATCCGCACGGGAAATTCGCGTTTTTCATCGATCTTTTGACAAAGTTCGTTCAAAAAACGTTGACGAAATCGTCGTTTTTTTCACGAAATATTGACGAAATGTATGCTATTTCGGTGATCCTATCACGAAATTTGCAATTCTACGCAATTGTTTTTTCCGCGCGCAAAACCGTACAAGTTCGCAACTATGCGGAACTGATAACCCATTTTCAAATTTTCGGAAGAGGATGTCTTAAATTTTCGGACGAGAATCACCCCTGGGGAAATGGATTAATGGAATGATTTTAATATTTTGCAATAAGATATTGACATTTGAATAATACATTTTAGTTCTTTTTAGGAAAATAAATAATAGATTATGCTGAATTAAAGAAAAAAAAAGAACTTTAGCCGCTAATTAAGTATTAATATATTAAAGAAACTAAGAATAAAAGTATGTTCTTATAAGACTTTAAAACAAAATCAAAACGAGAAAATGGCGAATCTTTCTTTTATATTTTTACATATATATATATACATACATACATATAACTAAAGGGACTACTTATTGTAATACAGTAAATCTAGTCATAATAAAATTATAAAAGTAATACAAAATGTAAGTTTTTACTACAAGCAAGAAATACATTACTAAAATATTTATTTTATATAAAAAAACTGTGTTGTTTGATAAGTACAGTATAAAAAAATTTTACACTTTTATAAATATACAAAAATTCTTCAATAATACATAAAGCAAAAATTCACTAATGTATCGCATTTTAACCCTTTCCAGCATGGAATGAATCTGTTTAAAATAATCAACTCACACCAGAATTAATAAAAGAATTTAGTAGATAATACAAACATGCTTATTTTGAGGTATATTTAAAAAAAAAAAAAAAAAAAAAAAAAAAAAAATATTAATTATTCTTGGTGCCAGTAAAATTAAAATTAGGTGTCTTTTTTTAGGGACAACACACCTAAAAGGGTTAACAAGCACTCAAAACAAATTTCATATCCATAAATTAGAACTAACAAGGAAGGTCTTCATATGGGCATACTCAGAAAATTCTGAAAAAATTACAGAATGTTCTTCTCATGCGAATAGATATGTTTATAAAAAAAAAATTTCGGCGGAACTCCAATAGAACATTCGTAAAAAAATAATGGACATTTTGGTTTTTTTGGCGATTTATCACCAGTTGGTGAAAAAATAAAATTTCAAAAGATACTTTTTTTTAATGTCAAATGCTTTTTAGTAAAAATGTTTCACGTTGAAATTGTTTTAAAAAAAATTATTTAAATAACTTTAGTTTGTTTTAACTATAATTTTGTCATAATATATTTATAAGGAAAATTACCTATGAAATTTTATGAATTAGTACAAAATTTAAATAAATTAAAATTGTTTCAATCTTAAAATGAAGTCCAATCCAATTGAGCACTTTCGATTGGATTTTGTTGTTATGAAAACAAAAACTTCTCCGATATTGAAATGCATTACTGCAGCATTTTTCATCTAGCCTTAATTTTGTCATATACTTCGCAAACATACAAAAATATATTTTTCAATATAAAAATATGTTTATATATGAAATTATTTTTAAAGTGATAAAATTTAATAATTGCAGCAAAAGCAACTTAAATATGTAATACAATATATATATACTGGGTGTCCCAAAAATGACTGATAGAAATTCAATAACTTGCAAACGGTGACAGCTATCCATCAAACTCTCTCATCGTTAAAATTTCAATTCAATAAATACTATTTACATGCATTCTAAAAATTAATTGATAACCAATTTTCAGATGCATTAAAATCATTTGCTTCTGGTGAGGGAAAGCACTGCTCGTCAAATCGTGTGATGCTTTCGTATTTTCACGCCAAATAATTGAAAGTATTTTATTTTTTTTTATAGATTTTTTACTGGGAAATTAAGATATTTTTGTTGCTTTATACAGTTATAAAAAACCTAATTACAGGGTTCAGTTTAAGATATAAATATATAAAAATCAGTAATTTACATACAAAATAATTTTCTTTAATTGAAAATTCTTAACAAAAAAGAAAGCTTTTCTTGTTTTGTATTTCTTAACAGGTTGTACAGTTTAAATTCAACTGATTTAAAACTAGAAGCGATTAAATTATTTTCTAATTAAAACTGTATAATTGATTATTTAAATGAGACAGATTATATTTCAGGAGCTACTCTGAATTAATTATGCTTTACATATTAGTTCTACATAAAATCTTCAAGTTTAAAGCTTGTAAAATATAATTGTTTTCTTCTTTGGCTAAAAATGTCAGTAGCAGGGATAAAAGTTCTGTATCATTATGACACAGTGAAAACAATTAAAAATTTTATTTACAATAGTTCAGACTGAAAATATCAAAAATATTTTGCACAATATTTTGAAAATGAATATCAAATGTAGAAAATATCAAATGTCTTAATATTTTGAAAATAAATATTAAGTATGTGAAAAAATCAAAAGTATCAAACGCTTTGATATTTTGGAAATAAATTGAAAACATCGAAAATATCAAAAATCTTGATATTACCTACCACTATTTTCAATTTAAAAATTGGCCTTACTTAAAGACATAGAATTTTAATATCTTTTAAAAAAGAAACTATTTTCCTGAGTTTATGGTGGCAAACGACATCCAGCTAAAAATTTTAAGATTTCAACTTTATTAGCAGTTAATGGGTTAAGAAATCATAGAACTTTTAAAATGCCAAAAATGATATTAAAATGATAAAAATATTTATGTTGAAACATATATTCATTTAATTTAAAAGAGGGCATCTAATTAGTTTTTATTCACAAAAAATTATTTTCATCTTATTTAAGCATGTGTTCACATGTGCCCCAGGGATATTCACAACTACCCTCCACTGGGACACATGTGAACAAATTTAGACAATTTTAAAAATGATGATATAAATCAGAAATTATTGATAAATGTCTTCAAAAATTTCACTGAAATAATGAAAAAAATGTAAATATTTTTATAATACAATTTTTGTTTCAATAGCTCATAAAAAAATTTAAAAAATCATAAAAAATGTGAAAATTGTTCACATGCCTCCCTCTCACCTATACCTCGTAAAAAAACTTATTAAAAAAAAAAAAAAGATACCTGCAGCTTGAAGGGCAAGAACTTCATCCATATAATCAAAAAACTCACAGCTAAGCTGAAAACTAGAAATAAAACAGGAATATGTTAAATGTGAAGATATGCATACACACAGATATTATATTAACATAATCAAATGCAGTGTAACAATTCTAACAAAACCCCACCTTTCTTTCCACTTAGCGATAAGATGGAGCCATGTGAAGCTTAAATTTGATTTGAGGTGAGTAGGTTTTTTTTTTTTTTAATCATCTGCCTGGAACGTTCTACTGAACCAATTTTAATATATATATATAACTATATATGTATCTTATATATATTATGAATGTGAAAGTGTGTCTGAAAAGTTAGAATGAAATTGGCTTCAAAACGGATGAATTAATGTCTTTGTATTTTAGCATATAGATAGTTTAGAGGCCTCAAATGAACATAGGCTAATTTTTATTTATTTTATTCAAATATTTTTCTTAATAATCCATACAGAATTTTTCATACAGAATCAATTGACATTTTTTCTATGATATTTAATCAAATTTAATCAGATTTCATTTTTGTTGCCAAAAAATTAAAAAGAGGAATAATAATTTCTCTTCAGTAATTTATTTTCAATTGTAAGATTTTCACGTGATAAAAACTAGTCGTTGGGAGCCACCGTAATACTTGCCCATCATGGATATGTATATGAAAATAAAACATGTGAAACTATTTATACAATGCATTGCAATTCATAAACAAAATTTAAATATTGTTAATATACATAGTAATGCTATATTAAAGAACTGCTGATGTACCAATTTCGACAAATTATATAAAACGCCAAACTACTCAAGTAGTACCGAACTGCGTAAAAGAAACATCCTTATAACTCCAAAAATAATAATTCTATTAACTAACAATTAATTGCGTCGGATTAAGCGTCTCATTTCCAAATAAAATATACCTCTGAATTGAAATCTGAATAAAATACAGGGTCATGAAAAATTGAAGAATGTGGAAAACAGGATTACAAATATCTCGGCAACTAATAATCCGATCGACTTCGTTCTATATGCAAAATGTGTGTTATTTTATTGCCTTTTACGTCCATTCCTTAGAACAAAAAAATTCGAAAAATTTTATATACCTTTCATCAGAACGAATTTTTCGAGAGTCCGAAAAAAATAGTTCCGGGTAATCGAGGTTGCTGATATTAAATAGGCTTCGTCCCATTCTTACATACTAACTACATACAAAATTTCAAGTCTCTATCTAAATTTGTTCGGGAGATAGGGCGTTTACAGACTGACAGACAGACAGACGGCAAAATTTTTTTTCTAAAAATATGTTTTTCGGAATCTCCACTATCTAAAACGTGTAAATCCGTCAAAAAATTTTTTTCGATTTTCAAAACGATTGCAAGACTTACCCTATACTACGTATGATGGGTAAGTAATATTAAAACTAGTCGTTGGAGGCCACCGTAATACTTACCCATCATTTATATGCATATGAAAATAAAATATGTGAAAACTATTTATACAATGTATTTCAATTCCAAAACTAAATTTAAATGTTGTTAATACACATAGTAGTACTCTATTAATCAATTGCTGATGCACCAATTTCAACAAATTATATAAAACGCCAAACTACTCAAAAAGTACCGAACTACGTAAAAGAAACATCTTTATAACTCCAAAAATAATAATCATATTAACTAACAGTTTGCTGCGTCGGATTAAGCGTCTCATTTTTAATTAAAATATACCCCTGAATTGAAATTTGAATGAAATACAGGATCATGAAAAATCGAAGAATGTGGAAAACAGGATTACAAATATCTCGACAACTAATAATCCGATCGACTTCGTTCTTTATGCAAAATTTGTGTTTTTTTATTGCCTTTTACATGCATTCCTTAAAATAAAAAAAATCGAAAATTTTTATATATCTTTCATCAGAACGAATTTTTCGAGAATCCGGAAAAAATAGTTCCGGATAATCGAGGTTGCTGATATTCAATAGGCATCGTCCCATTCTTACATACTAAGTACATACAAAATTTCAAGTCTCTATCTCAATTTGTTCATGAGATAGAGCGTTTACAGACAGACAGACAGACGGACGGCAAATTTTTTTTTCTAAAAATATGTTTTTCGAAATCTCCAGTGCCTAAAACGTGTAAATCCGTCAAAAAAAATTTTTCGATTTTCAAAACGATTGCAAGACTCTATACTATGTATGATGGGTAAGTAAAAATGAAAATTTTCAAAACAATCGCCGAAATGGCGGTCTAAAACCAAAAATATCTGCTAGAGATGACATTAAACTGAATCATATAGTTAAGAAAAATCGTTAAAAAAATGTGCGACTTTTGCACCGAAAATGGAAAGAAGAAGAAGATGAAGTATCTACATCGACAACATTAAAACATTTCCATAAATTTAAGTTTGAATCCCATGTACCGAAAACAAAACCTCTCATGATTGCAAAACAAAAGCATATAAGATTGAATTGGTGTAAATCAAGATGTTTATGAACTGAAGAAAATCTGAAAAATATATTAGAGATGGAAGCATGTTTTGTGTTTCATATGATAATCAAGGTATTCGAGTTTGGAGAATGAAGCAAGAAGCATTTTAATATAGAAGAATGCCTTAAACGTTCCGTAAAATTTGCTGCTAGTCTCATGGTTTCGGGTTGCATGGGTGCAGAATATCCTAAAAAGTTGTACATCGTATATAAAAAGGTTAACTCTCGATTATATCAAGAAATTTTGGAATATTACATGATTCCATCATCAGAAGATTTATTTGAAGATGATTTCATTTTTCAACAAAATTTAGCGTCACCACATACCTCAGTGTAAACTAAGAATTGGTTCTGCCAACGCAACATTAGGGTTCTTTCGAGCCACCAAACTCACCAGACCTTAATCCCCTCGAAAACTTATAGTGTATAATGAAGAAAAATTCCAAAAAAATCCTCCCTCAAGTAAAACTGAGTTAGTGACACGTATAAAGTCTATTTTGGATATTATTGATAGTAATGTTTGTAAACATTTTGTGTGTAGTATGGAAGATCGATTTTATGCGGTTATGAAAGATAAAGGCGTTGCTACAAGCTATTAATTGTAATTTACTACCGCCTAAAAGTTAGCCCTCCGTTGACGGAAATTGAGAAAATGACATATGTATTTCATTTGATCATCATTTGATCAGATTTGTTCAACAATTTTCATAGTTTGATCAACTTTATTTCATGAGTTATAATTAAAAACTAGTCGTTGGGGGCCACCGTAATACTTACCCATCATGGATATGTATATGAAAATAAAAATGTGAAACTGTTTATACAATGCATTGCAATTCATAAACAAAATTTAAGTATTGTTAATATACATAGTAATGCTATATTAAAGAACTGCTGATGTACCAATTTCGACAAATTATATAAAACGCCAAACTACTCAAGTAGTACCGAACTGCGTAACAGAAATATCCTTATAACTCCAAAAATAATAATTCTATGAACTAACAATTAATTGCGTTGGATTAAGCGTCTAATTTCCAATTAAAATATACTTCTCAATTGAAATTTGAATGAAATACAGGGTCATGAAAAATCGAAGAATGTGGAAAACATGATTACAAATATCTCGGCAACTAATAATCCGATCGACTTCGTTCTATATGCAAAATGTGTGTTATTTTATTGCCTTTTACGTCCATTTCTTAGAACAAAAAAAATTCGAAAATTTTTATATACTTTTCATCAGAACGAATTTTTCGAGAGTCCGAAAAAAATAGTTCCGGATAATCGAGGTTGCTGATATTAAATAGGGTTCGTCCCATTCTTACATACTAACTACATACAAAATTTCAAGTCTCTATCTCAATTTGTTCGGGAGATAGAGCGTTTACAGACAGACAGACAGACGGACGGCAAATTTTTTTTTCTAAAAATATGTTTTTCGGAATCTCCACTATCTAAAACGTGTAAATCCATCAAAAAATTTTTCGATTTTCAAAACGATTGCAAGACTTACCCTATACTACGTATGATGGGTAAGTAATAACTAGGGGGGGGGGGGGCTAACTTTTAGGATTTTTCAAAATGCTCAAAACTAAAAAAAGTTAGTGTTTCTTACAGAAAATCGGCCCTAGAGATTTGATCAACCATTTTTAGCGTTTGATCAAACCCGGAAGTGCCCTCAAAATCGATATTTTTAGTAACAGACCCCTAAAAGTTACCCCCTCCATGCCGGAATTTCGAGACAAAAATGATGCCATCTAACGTAAAATTATCTGTAGAGATTTGATCAATCATTTTTAGCATTGATCAAACACCGAAGTGCCCCCCAAAATCGATATTTTTTGTATCAGACCCCTAAAAGATAAACCCCCTCCATGAAGGAATTTCGAGACAAAAATGGTGCAATCTAACGTGAAATCATCTGTAGTGATTTGATCGACCAATTTTAGCATTTGATCAAACCCGGAAGTGCCCCTAAAATTGATATTTTTAGTATCAGACTCCTAAAAGTCAACACCCCTCCATGACGGAATTTCAAGACAAAAATGGTGCCATCTAACGTGAAATCATCTGTAGAGATTTGATCAACCATTTTTAAAGTTTGACCAAACCCGAAAGTTCCCCTAAAATCGAAATTTTTAGTAATAGACCCCTGAAATTTAGCCGTCCCCCCACCTTCATGACGGAATTTCGAGACAAAAATGGTGCCATCTAAGGTGAAATCATCTGTAGAGATTTGATCAACCATTTTTAGCATTTCATGAAACCCAGAAATGCCCCCATAATCGATAATTTTAGTATCAGACCCCTAAAAGTTACGCCCACCCCCTCCATGACGGAATTTCAAGACAAAAATGGTGCCATCTAATGTGAAATCATCTATAGAGATTTGATCAGACCCTTTCAGCGTTTGATCAATCCCGAAAGTGGCCCTAAAATCGATATTTTTTGGCGTAGACCCTTAAAATTTAGCCTTCTTACTTAATGAAATTTCCATTGAAAAGAAAAACTAGTCATTGGGGGCCACCGTAATACTTACCCATCATGGATATGTATATGAAAATAAAACATGTGAAACTATTTATACAATGCATTGCAATTCATAAACAAAATTTAAATATTGTTACACATGTTATACATAGTAATTCTCCATTAATGAATTGCTGATGTACCAATTTCGATAAATTATATAAAACGCCAAACTACTCAAGTAGTACCTGCGTAAAAGAAACATCCTTATAACTCCAAAAATAATAATTCTATTAACTAACAATTAACTGCGTCGGATTAAGCATCTCATTTTCAATTAAAATATACTTCTGAATTGAAATTTGAATGAAATACAGGGTCATGAAAAATCGAAGAATGTGGAAAACAAGATTACAAATATCTCAGCAACTAATAATCCGATCGACTTCGTTTTATATGCAAAATGTGTGTTATTTTATTGCCTTTTACGTCCATTCCTTAGAAAAAAAAATTTGAAAATTTTTATATACCTTTTATCAGAACGAATTTTTCGAGAGTTAAAAAAAAATAGTTCCGGATAATCGAGGTTGCTGATATTAAATAGGGTTCGTCCCATTCTTACATACTAACTACATACAAAATTTCAAGTCTCTATCTCAATTTGTTCGGGAGATAGAGCGTTTACAGACAGACAGACAGACAGACGGACGGCAAAAAAAAATTTCTAAAAATATATTTTTCGGAATCTTCACTATCTAAAACGTGTAAATCCGTCAAAAAAATTTTTCCGATTTTCAAAACGATTGCAAGACTTACCCTATACTACGTATGATGGGTAAGTAAAAATGGAATAAATTAATTAATAATTTTAAAATGTATCATTGTGACGTCATATTGAAAATAAAACATCTATTCTTTTCTAATAACTGAAGAAGCATAAATTTTGAGTAAGTGCTAAAAGGAAAGAAATATAACATCATATATGAAAAATAAAATGAAACTGATGTTGGAACTTTGATGTTGAAAGAAAATGAGATTGAATTATGAAAGCAAATGTTATTAATTAAAGAAAATTACGTTTATCGTCTGCGTGGGATTAATATAAATATTTAAATTTTGATTTCCCAATAAAATAAAATTAAAAAGAAAGGTTAAAAAGAAAATGAATAGAAAATGTCAATAATTTTTTCCACAAAGTTATCAACATTACAAATGACGTAATAATCAATGAAAAATAGTTTTTATCATTCTTAAAATGTAAAAAAATAGCTCAACTAATCGGGAAAAAAATATATTTAACAACTGTAAATACTTAAAACTATTCAATTCTGAAAATATTAATAAAATTACTTTAAAAAATGCACTTTTGGGCTTAAAACCTAAAGATTTAATATGATTGCTTGAAAATATCATTTCCTTCTGTCAATATCGCACTTGAGCATCCTGAACTCGAAGTTCGCTATAGGCTATAGATGTAAACAAATTTCTAAATGGCGATTTGCAACTGGATTTTAATTCGACATTTCTTTTCTTTTTCAAACAGTAAAAATACATTGTTGCATAAAAAATAATAATAGATTTTTATAGAGTTTTGTAGTTTGCAATAGCAGACCTAATACAAATTAAAAAAAATACCGCCTAAAGCACAGTTTTGCGGTAGAATTTTCCTAGCATTGTTTTTTTGTTTTATGAAAACAAATTCGTCGATTTTCATGTTTTTACTAGATTCTCGTTTTTGACACTTTCTAACATGGTTAAAAAGTGTTTACAACTTCGCCCTGTCTGTAGCCGGATACCGCTTTGCCTGCGCTCTACTCTCTGTCTGTCATTACTTTAACTCGAGTAAATATAGTCGAATTTCCATGAAATCAATAGATGTTTTTGAGATTTGACATAGCATGTTCGGAATTGAAAATGAAGCATGTAACAACCACAGCTCAAACATAGAAGCACTCAAAAGGAGACTTTACATTATGGTCTAAAAGAAAAAATCATTTGCAGTGTATTATAGGTGTTTTATAATATGAAATGTAATGAAATTTATATATATTGTCAACGTACACAAGAACATGGTTACTGTCGAATATGTTAAGTGTAATTCTTATAGTATGTCTAGAGGGAACTGAAAAATATTTAAGTATATTATGGTCTATAAAGAAAAATTATTTGTGGTGTATTTTAATGATGTTACTCTGCTACAAAAAGAATGAAATGGATATAGATTTCTGAAATGCACGGAAACAGAATTTTTGTAGAAAATGGGTTGCAAAGCATTTAACATTCATTTACAGGGTCACAGAAAAGAGATGAGTAGTATAACAGTCTACAGGGGAAAAACATTCCCAGTGTATTTTAATTGTGTTGCACTATTTCAAACATAGTAAAATTGATATACATTACTAAAATGTATTACAATATGCCTGCAGTTGAGTTTGATTTGAATCACACTTATTCTTCATTTGGAGGGACACATAAAAGATTTCGGATACAATACTGTATCCAAAGTACGATTTATTAGAAATAATTGTTGAGGGGCGTTTTAATTTATATGGTAATCATTTTAAGGTTAACTAATTTTTAGCCTAATATGCCTATGTTTACATTATATAGACTAAATACGGGACTACAAAAAAGAAATCGTAAACAGTACTGAGAATGAGCATGAATTGATGAAGGTGTTTTTAATTCGAGTTATGCATTTTCAAATTTAGTTACATTTATTATAACAAGAGAACTTAAATAAAATCATATACTGGTCTACACAAAAAACTTTATTCATGGTCACCTGTACAGTAATAATTCCTGAAAATGTGAATTCATAATTTTAATCGGGTGTTTGCTTGAATAATTTAAGCTAAATACATGGCATGTACAAAAATCTGCAGGTAATATATGGGGCTGTATAGAACAATTCAAGCATGATTATGTGCATTATTAGAAATTGCTAAAGGTGAAATTTAATCCCCATTATACTTTTTCTAACTAAACTAAATTTTAGCATTGTATTTAGAATATTTACAAGCATATAGATCATATACATAGTGGCACAAAAGAATAGTCCGGCGAAGTTGCGTATTTTGGAAGAGTTGGATATTTTTTATATGTAGGTTTAACGCAAGATTTTTTATTTTCTTGATACGAAATTCTAAAATGCAATACAACACGATTTCTGTAGAACATGGGGTGGTACGTTATGGTGGTAGTACAGTATGAGTGCTTGCAGTTTCTTCCTCGCAATTATTCATATTATCAAACACAACATTTCCTTTTTATTTGTCTGAGTTTAATGAAGTCCTTTATAAAAAAAGAACTTCTATATTGCATCCTATAAAATGTGATAAAATGTGGTTAATTATATATATTTTTTAAATTATCGTTAATGAAACGTTTTGCTTGGTTAATGTTGTTATCTTTTTTTTAATGCTGCATGAATGACATCACAGGTAACAGCTAGTATATATTTATATATATATATATATATATATATTTATTTTCAAATTAAAACAGTTTATTTGTAGATGTGCCCATATTAGCTTTTTTTAAATATTCATAATTTTTATTTTAATTAAATTTTTTTTATGAAATCTCTTGACAATAATAGCAATGGATTACTTCTATTAATGTGGTTTAATACAGCAAATTATTTGATAGCATTGTAATGATTGCCAAAAACATAATATGATTGTAATAATGAAAACAAAAAGAAAGAATTAAGAACTTCAATTATAACCCCTCCCCCTCTAAATTTTGGATTAAAGAGGAAATTCATCTTTCTCTCTGAAAATCCAGTCTGTACTTCAAATCCTGTATTTTTCTACTTCTTATAAAAATAAATGATTTTGGAGAAAATACTGTCAAAGTGAGCAAGTTATGACAGCTCAATTACAACAGAGCTTTCTTTCATGCTGAATCAATTTTAGTATTCTTTTCAAATGAAAACAGTTGTAGATGTGCTCACACTAGCTATTTTTTGAAATATATATATATATATGAAACTTCTTCACAGTGAGAGAAATTAGGTTACTTCCATAGTTACAGAAAAAATTGAAATATTAGTAATTACTGTATCTTTACTGATGCCATTACTTCATTACAATTAAAAATATATTAATTAGTTTTAACATGAATAGTAAAGAATGTTGTGTAAAAAAAATGCACCCCCTCCCATAATCCTAAAAAGTCTATCACTTTTAAATGTTATATGTACTATGTATCCATTGACTAGTGCCAATATAGCATACACAATATTGCATGTACTATTACATTTGGATACAGACTCACATCTGCTTGCTTCCACTTTGGAACAAAGGATTTTGAGCTTATCATATGGATAATAATTTTCAAGCTATGTTTTTTAGATTTTCACAAAAGTTCATTTTACATTTAGCAAATACATTAATGCACATTGTATTTTGATTGGATTCACACATGCACGGTTAAACATTATTTAGTAAACCTGCTGATTTTTTAACAATTTCCATTATTTTAAAATTCTGATTACAGAGTATTGTGTACAATATTGTTTGCCATATTTTCTAAAAATACCATTTTTTTATATTAAGAACTCTGCAAATTATAAGCATGAAACTTGGCAAAATTTGGAATTGTTTTTATGAAAACCTTAATTTCTCTACAAGTATACATGCTATCCTCATAAAAATAAGCATAGTTTCTTACAATAAGATATTTAATTATAATCTACAGTTTGAATGCTTTTGTTACATTAGTTTTGACAGTGTTATCCAAAAGATTTTCATTCTTTTTTATTTTGTTGACAATCTCCCATGGGGTTTTGGGAAAAAAATCTTCGCAGAAATATATGATCTGTACACACCTGTTTATATACCTGGAGTTTTAGGATAATTTCTCATGTATTTTTATAGATATTTAAAAAAAAAAAAAAAAAAAAAAAAAAAAAAAAACATCTAAAATTACAAGGGACTGGTCATTTTTAGCCATATAGAGTATGATGCAATGCAAAATTTCAAGGATTTGCATCATCAAATTAGCAAAGTTAATTATTTATACAAGAAAGTTTGATTTTTCATGAAAAAAAATTTGAATGGCACTAATCTTCTCTTTTATAGAAATTAAAACTTAGTTGTATCAACATTTCTTCTTTCTTTAATCTTAGTTGCCTAAATATGGCCTTTTTATTATCATGTACAAAATAATACAGTAGACTCTCTCAAATCCGTACACTTTGGGACCAGAGGTTGCACAGATTTTAGAATTTTGTGGATATCTGGTCATTGCTCTCTGTACATTTTTTAAACAGTAATTTGAATGCAACTAATAATGCAATTGAAAGTATAATTAATGCTTACAATATAATAAAATGTTAATAAGTAATGAAGTAAAATAATAAAAATTTAGATATTTTTTAAAATAATTAAAATATTAAAAGTAAAAGTCATTGTAATAATCAATAATGTATGATTAAATATTCATTATAAAGATGAAATGTATTTTTTTTTAATTATTCACTGAAACTTGCCTTATAAAGGTAAATTATAAATTCACATCAAAATCCTAAAATAAGAAGTTTTATTTCAGGTTTAGCTGGAATTAACCAAAAAAGCTAGATTAATATATATATTTGTTAAGAAGATCATGATTACCAATGATATCATCAATATCTTGAATTTTTTCAGAAATAAATTTATTCTTCCTTCATGAAAAAACATGAATACAGTAATACTAACAAAAATTGCAAATTAAAATATGTATAGAATTGATATAAAACTAAAAAAGTCAAATTTTGGCCCCATATCTGAACTGAATGTTTCTTTGTAAATTATGTGCAGATTTCAGAGAGTTGCATATTTTAGGGTGTCTACTGTACTTCTTTATAGAAAAATACTTACAAAACATTGACATCTCTTTCACCTATATCATCCAGTTCTTCATCAGTGACAGTTAAATTTCCAGGAAATCTGGGGTTCTACAAAAAATTAAATAACAATTTAATAAGTTGTTTTAATTGTGATTAAAATAATCCAAATTAATTTTATCTTTATCTGAATTCAATCAAACTTACTCTTCTATGAAAATCAAGCTTAGCAACTAATAGATTACAATAACATTGAATCAAGCGTCCATACCCATCTTTTAATAGACCCTAAGCCAAAGAAATACATAATTGTAATTTATATGAATCACAATATAAAATAGTATAATAATGTAGAGCAGAAATGACAAATAATTGACGTATTTTTTTGTTATTTACATATCATCTGTAGAGTTCAACTGAATATTCAGTTTAGTTTTCAACTCAAAATTGGTTTCATTCAAGGCACTCGGGCCGGGCCTTACTTTTTTTAAGGCTTAGGCCTTACATTTTTCCTGTAAGATCAGACCAGGCCAGGTCTAACTTATTTTTCCTGTAGTGAGCCAAAACTAATTTCATTTTGCTTAGTCTTCACTGATCAAAATATTTAGTCCTGATTTTGAGGCAGACTGTATGAAAATCATTGTCTTGACATGGTCAGGTCTGTTCAAAATCAGTAAAATTTGGCCTGGCCCAAAATTTTTTGCAAAAAATGCATATATTTTTAAATTACCACTATTCTACAATCAAACATTAAAATTTATTATTTTTAATGAATCATAGCTTATTAAAATACAGCTGAATTAAAATATAGTAAAACATATGAAAAAGAACCTGCTGGTAATAGAATCTTGTTTCAAACTAAAAAATATATTCATCCTTGCAAATTGAATGCAATAATATATAGGGGAGCAGAGGACTTAAATACACAGTGGACCACCTCTTATATTTTATTTATTTTAAAATTTTTAAAGCTTTTCTTTTAGGCTAATTGATAACAGCACTGAGTTGATTACATATAGCCCACAAAACATATTGTTAGCTTAGGATGATCCATTTTATCCTGACAGTTATTTTGAGCTTCTAAAAGAAAAAAATTTCCTCATCATACTTTTCTTTATTAATAATTAAAGGTTGTTGATAAATAAGGAAAAACAGCTTTTTTGTAAACATTGTTTTTATTTATTTATCATTGTTATATAGCTTGCTTTTATTTAATATTAAAGTTAATATGCTTAAAAGTAAGTTTTAAACAATTTTATGAGAATATATTAAACTCCAACATAGCACACAATGGACCATTTACTGCTAGGGAACAATGGTCCACAATCCACTCTGTTACTGTCTTTAATAATTGTTTATACTCTACAAAGAAATACTGTTTTAAAGTAATTATTTAACTATAAAGTAAACAAAGAAAAACGTCCATATAACATAGTAATAAATATTTGGTTTCTATTTACTGCTTTTAAAATCGATACAAGTATCCTATTAACTGTAGTTTGTTATTACTAAAACAATTTCAAACAGGTTCCGAAATTTTATTACTCATTTTAGATGTAACATAAAACAAATTAGGTATCGAAATTTTAGGGTTATTAATCTATTATTTATATTGGTGTTATCATAAAATTGTCCTAAGATCTAAAAGAAATTGAGGAAAATTTCAGGCTCATAAGTATTTTGGAGTTTCATTTTCAAGTTTTCATGATGATGAATTTATTATATTTAATAACTTCACTTTATTTGCAATTGCTCCTTTACCTTAATATGTAGTTATTTTAAAAATATTATTTTTTAAAAATTTTCTGTTTAGACCTGTGTATATTTTACTCAAAAATGTTACTTGCAATGTTTGCATTATTATGTGGGAGGTAAAGGGGAAATAAAAGTGTTGAATTCAGACACTTTTCTCCGGGAGGGACTTCTTTCGCTCTGGGGGGGGGGAGACACAATAGAGTTCTGGGGGGGGAGGGGGAATTACACCTTTTTACCATTGAAAACACAAAATCTAAAAATTTCTGGGGGGGGAAGGGGAGTGAGAAGGACATTTGATAGCTCCGGGAGAGGGGAGACTACCTCCTGAATTCAACACTGGGAAATAAAGATGATTTAAATTAAATTAACAAAAAATTAATTAATTGTATTTTGAATAATACTTAATAATGAACCACTGTGCCCTGCTTCAGGGGCACACTGGTCCACATTATGAATGTATACAAATAATTAAATGTATAAATATATATATATATCCTGAAACACTGAGGCATGCAAAAATGCTTAAGAATTCTTTGAAGCAGATTGGACATTCTACTAAAGAGTAAAAGAATGTAAACTGCAAAAGAAGACCACCGTGCAACCAGTTTCCCCTACATGAAAAAAAGATATACAATACATTTACACCTGCTAAGGGAACTTGCCTATAATTTTTCTCTCTTTCTTTCTTAAGCTATTCAGTATTAGAAGATTTTACTGTACATTATTTTTTAGAATTTTATGTCTGCATTACACAGAATATATGAATTAATAATACAGTAGACTCCCTCAAATCCGCACAGCTTGGGACCAGAGGTTTTGTGGATTTTAGAATTCTGCGGATTTCTGGTCATTGCTTTGTTTACATTTTTTAAAAATAATTTGAATGTATTAATAATGGAATCGAAACTATAATGAATGCTTACAATATACTAAAATATTAAAATAAGTAATAAACTAAAATAGTAAAAATTCAGATAATTTTTTAAATGATTTAAAATACAAAAAGCAAAGGTCAAGTCAATAATCAATAATGTACAATTAAATATTCATTATAAAGATGAAATGAGTTTTTCCTAAATTAGTCAATGAAATGTGTCTCATAAAGCTACATACATTTCTAATTCACACCAGGATAGTAAATTATCAAAGCTTTTTTTCAGATTTAACCAGACTTAATAATTTAAAAATTTGATTAATACATAAATATATTTGTTAAGACTATGATTACCAATGATAACAGGAATATCTTGATTTTTTTAGAAATAAATTATTCTTTCTTCATGAAAAAACATGAATTCAATAACTTTAACAAATATTACAAATTAAAAAGTGTATGGAATTGATATAAAACTAATAAAGAGTCAAATTTTGTCCCTATATCTGAACTGAATGTTTCATTGTTTACTTCCGTAATTATGTGCGGATTTTAGAGAGTTGTGGATTTTAGGAGTGCGAATTTGAGGAAGTCTACTGTATTAATAATAACTGAAACATTTATATACAACAAACACAGGTTTATTAAAAACATAATAATGCAGCACATGACACTTCTATATAAATAAAAGTTATAAACGGGCAAAAAAATAAATAAAACTAAGTTTTTTGGCCAAAACTCCTTCGTATGAGTAAAAATTAATGTTTTGTAGAAATTCACTCCGGGCCGAAATTTTAACTTTTTCCAGGACAGGCCGGTCTTAGGTTAAACTTTTAGCTATTATACCGGTATGGGCCGGGCCAAGCCAAGCTGATAATTTTTTTCTATGAGCCAGGCTGAAATTTTAACTTTTATAATGGACCGGGTCAATACATTTTTCCCCCTTTGGATTGAACTGGCCTGGACCTGGAAGTTTCAGTCTGTGCAGACCTCTAAAATGTATTGGCTTATATAAAAGCCTGTTTATTGCTATGATACTCAGTATTTATAATGAATCAATACATATATGATTAAATTTTGAATATGTTTACCTGCTCATTAAAACCTGCAGAATTAATAGTTATATAAAAATTTTAATTTAAATACTAAAAAAGTGCTTTGAAGATTTGCTATAGCTGGAAGCTATTGTTGTTTACTCAGAAAAGTGTGTTATTACATCAAAAACACATCAGTATTCCAATTTCTTTTCCATAGCTATTATTAATGTATTTTACCACTAAAAACCACCAATCTAATCAGAATTGGGTGGGGAAAGAGTAACATTGTGCAAAAGAACAATGCGAAATGAGAAGAAATGCTAAAAATTTTGTGAAAAAATTTACTATAGGGGAGAATGTTGTACCTTGGGACAGTTTTCATATTTTAATTTTTTACTTCAAAGATTATAATCCAATTAAAAATTTAAAGGCAACATTTCAATACACCAAGATATCTATGATATATTTTTAGAAAATCAGGCAGTTTAAAAATAAAAAATTGCCACTTATATAAAGTATAGAAGGCAAACTGTCCCAAGGTACAATATCCTGCAGTACCTAGGGACATACTATGTTGTATTTTGAGCATACTGCACAGTTCAGGCAATAGACATATAATTAATTAATAATTTTGTATAATAACTGATACAATATTTTGTAAAATAACAATGACTAATTTTATGCCAATGAAACTTTTATGTTACAAGAAAATAGAGAATAAAACTCAAGTTTCCATCACTGGCAAGGACATTAACTGACTTCAGATATATGAGAGGAGGAAAAAAATTCCCAGACACTTTCTATAATAGTGCATAAACATACATATGATAATACATTTACTGCTGCAAATTCAGCTGTTTCATTTAACATTTCAGTGGAATGAAATGGTCTATCAGTTACTACATATTGTTAAAAATTAGTCTTCACTGAATACATTTTCATTGATTGAATAAAGGTCTGTTACTTCAGTACCTTTCATATATTTGATAGAGTGAAAACTTTTTAAAATGCATTTCCAACAACATCTGCTGCACAACATAAATGATTTGCTGTCCAGGATGTGATACCATATATTCATTAGTATAAGACTTATAGTATGTTTCCTATGGTTCAAAGACAGTAAAGTCAAGTGGCTATAATTTAAAGAAAGAATGGGTGGAAATTTGTAAACAAAAAAATTCTAATTTCCCGGCATTTATCTATTGTAAGAATCGAAATATGGCTGTTATGTTATCCATAATTAAGAACATAGTAAAACCTTTAACATTGATTCAAAACCCAGAAAAATACATCAGAAATGTGTTCCTTAGACCATTGCATCACATAAAAAGAAAAAGGTTTATTGGGAGTTACCAGACTCGTACTTGCAAAGTTAAGTCATTATAAAATGTATCCAAAATAAAGTTGAGTTGTTTTCTTTACTGTTTTTCGCATGTTTTGTAGAATTTTCAGTAAAATAAGTAACAAAAATACTTTTATTTATGTAAATTATTACAAACCTTGCATTTGTCGTACCCTCAGATATCTCCCAAGGTACAACATAGTTTACTGTCCCAAGGCATAATCACCGCATGGTTTAAATAAAATCAAAATGATGATAAATCTAGAAACCCTATCATTATTTTCCCATAGCCAAAACATTTAAAAATCTTTTCTTTTATATATTAAAAAAAAAAAAAGTTGCAGTTGACTTTTTGTTAAAATGCCTATTTATAAATTAAATTTGAATGGGGGGAAATATTTACTTTGGATTTGGGAACTTTTCTTTTTTTCACCTAGTCATTAATTCAGTCCTTCTGCTGTTTGTCTTTTACTATGATGAGCTACTGTTACTAAATGATAGGTAACTATTAGAAATAAACAGAAGATCACTGTTGCGAGTGTTCTCACTGTCGCTCCCATTGCGTCAAATTGTGACTAAATTCTTCATTTGGCGAGTAAACAAGCGATTAGATTCACCAAATTGCTAGTGCTCAGTTTTTGCTTTTTCTTTCTTTTCTTTTTCATGTGTGTTTAATATTTTAAATATATTTGTATAATAGCATGATTTTAATATATTTGTAGTGGATAGTTGAATTTAGATTAATAACAATTGTTATCACAGTTATAAAAACTTAGGTTATATTAGAACAACTTGAGAAAAAAAAAAAGGAGGAGAGGAGTATATTAGAGGATTAAAGATAATTTTTTAGTGCTACACGGCAAATTTATTTGGCTAATAACTTTTTCATTTGGCAAATGTTTTTTATTTTTAATTAGCCTAATTACTAACGTTGGTCAAATGTCAACTAGAACACTGACTGTTGCCAATAGTTTACAAGGAATTGTCAATGTCCTGAGGTACAAGCATCCCAAGGTACAACACTCTCTCCTATTGAGTTAAAACTTGAAAGACTGCAGCCATATTTCTTTTACAATGTCAAAAAATGGCTGCAAGATGTGAAATCGAACCAACCAACTAACCTCTATATAAATTTGAATTTTGTGAGCTATTATTTCTCATTTTCAAAGGAAAAATAGTTTCTACCTTCATCGAGAACCAACATTAATTTTCGCATGGAATTGCAGAAACATACAAGCGAAAAAATGACATAAAAAAAAAAAAAACTCTTATAAACAAAAGATATCAAAAAAGAATTATAAAACTACCTTTTGACTTGCTATGACTGATACAGATTCTAGTAAATATTCTAGTTTTAAGAAAGATGAACAAAATAATATTCATTAAAAAATAATAATGTTCGGTCTCTTCTTTTATCACATTTCAAAACTTAAGGATGTTAGTTTTTAAAACTAATCTGCTAAATTAACTGAACTATTTCTGCTTTCATTTCTTCTTTTGCAGATTTTGATTTTTTAAATTAATTGTGCTTTGATCTGGGCAAGTAAGGAAACCAAGAGCACTCTCCTCCTAGTTATGTGCATGATAATTGTGATAAGTAATTAAAAATAAGTTTTTGAATTAGAATAATACAAAAAAGTATGTCAAAGAATTCATAATCATGCTTCAAAGTATTTTTTTTAAAATATTTTTTCAAAGACATTTTTAAATAAGCTAAACAAATTTATATGATACTTTATATAACTTTTACATTACTTACCCAGAGCTTTCCTAAATCTTTCATACTAGTTTTGTATTTCTGAGAATCCAGAATAACCTAAAAAAAAAGGTACGCAAAAAGATTACGAAAGGTATGATTTTATTGGCTATTAAAGAAATGTTAATAAATTAAGAAAAGAAAATCTTTCTTACATGCGGATGCCCTTCTCTTAAAACTTTGTGCAAAACATGGCAGAATTTCCAACATACTATAGGATTGCCTTGAAGAGGAAGCTTCATAACAACATTCCAAAAAGTACCAGCTCCCTTTTCATTAAAAGTTCCAATAATAGCAGCTTTAATAAGTTAAGAAAATAACAAGCAGAATAACACAGAAATAATCTAATGCAACAATAATTACAGTTAAACTCTGTTCAAGATGGAATTGATCGGGACCAAGAAAATTTTCCATAGTCGACAAAATTCTGCTGTCAACAAATTTTACTCTATCCTATGAATTTGCAGAAACTTGAAAATCTTTCTGAGTTCGGCAGAGTTATTTTTTACACAAAGTTTACTGCATTATCATTCAAAACTAATTTAAATTTTGTAATATTTCTGATAGAAAAAATATCTCAGCTGAGAAAATACATCTTAACCCCCTTATTCATATGAGAAAAGATAATTATTGCCTTATAAAATATTAGGTTTTCAAAAAAAAAAACAGTATTTATTTATGGAGCCATGATTTGTAGACAGATAATAAGAATGAAGCACAATAACAAAATTATTTCATAATGCATCTTTATTTATCACAAAGAACATTTTTTTACACTGTAAAAAAGAATTCACGAATGAAAGGGTTAACTTGTACTTTTTGAGGCTGCTATTTTTTACATAAATGAAACACATTGTTTTTTTAATCATCTAGACCAGCGGCTCCCAAACTTTTGTGCTCGCGGAGCGCTTTTTGGGAAGAGTTTACAAGGCAGAGCCCCTAAATCCAACGATACTCTGTGGCAGGGTTGGTAAAAAACCGGGTTTTTTTGAAAAAAAAACCAAAAACCATGGTTTTTTTGGTTTAAGCCGGGTTTTTTTAAAAATATGTTTTCCTGTTACATATACATGCAAATTTATGAACAAAACTAAACATTTTTGAATATATAAGTAATAATTTGATTTAAAGGTAATTCTAATCAATATAATTATTTAATATACAATCAATTATGTAGAAAATTGAAATTCTTTAAAATCTAAACATTTTTAGAAAAAGCTTGTGATGTAGAATCACATATAGTATTCTTAAATTTTACATTTTTCTAAATTACAGTTAAAAATTATCTTTAATTAATATCTATTTTATCTTAACGCTTATTCTCGATCCCACAATAACTTTCCGTTCAAAAGAAAAAAAAGAAAAACACCTAGCATCTGCCTTATTACTGAAAAACGGCTGTCAGATAAAGAGAATTCATTAAGATGCGTATTTCACCCTTGCTGGAAACAAATAAAAAAAAGAATAAAGATCGAATGTGTTTGCGGTCAGTGAAATTTCATTTTCCTTTCTGCGTAATTTTAAGTCTAACTTATTCGTTGCATAAGAGTCTTTTCATGTACATAATGGTTGTTTTGTCTTATGAGAACATTTTCTCAAAATATGCTCCTAACGTACGAATTGGCAGTCGGATTCCTTTTGCCGTATTTTTTAGGACTGCTGTTTTCTGGTTGCCCTGCTATTAAATTCAAAATCCTTTTATTGTTTAAGCGTAACAGACAATTTTGCTTAGATGATATCAGTCATTTTTCATATGCTTAATGTCGCCAATTTTGTGATGCCAATGTGTGAATTTTTCAGTGAGGAATCAATTGCCTCAGTCTCGCTTCACGGACTCAGACATGTAAAGAAGGTCTCTTAAAAATGCTTACAGGCACCATCCCTAACCATTTCTGTAAAAAATGATTTAATTTTTATAACTCTACTTCAATAAACAAAGTTCTCAAAAGGCATTTATTTTATTGATCACAGCCTACAACTTTAGCGAATGCATTTTTAAAAAGAACCTGGTAAATATACTTAAAAATACAGATCTACAGCATATAAATTTATGGTGCCTAACACCAGGCATTCGCAATTTTTTTAACGTCAAGGGATGGTGCCTGCTTTTAGTTGCCTGCTTCGATTTGCTTGAAAGTTTAGTTTCTGGACTATTTATTAGCACTTATCTGGACTATTATCTGGACTATTTATCTACCTGAGTAGTATGACATTATCTTATTCATTGGCTGTTTACAAGATTTTTGAAAGCCTATTTCCCCGACAGATGACTATCTATTACATTTGCGGAATATAGAGTATTAGACACTACGAGTGTTCTTAGTTCATAGACTATCGTTTACGGTGCCTATAGAATGCGGACTGTCGCTGCCGGATTTTCCCCAGATGGATCGCATTGGAGTTCTTTCCCGGCGCCGAACCATTATTCATGTTGGATGCGGCTGATTTTTCTGATCAAAAAAATTTCATGAGGCTCAGCGTAAAGAACTCCTGCTCGTTAACGCCTGCTCCTCCCGATGTACGCCTAAGAATCTGCGGTAGACTGTAGTGACTCTTATTTCGCCTCCGTTAAACTCGCAGCCTTGCTTTCGGCAATATAGTGCATTTTATTTCTACTTTGTGTACTTCAGAAGTTTTTATTTACTTCAGAAATGGATCGAGTGCTGCAGTGTGATCAGTGCTACGGATTTTCATGTGTGGGCTCCAATTTAACCGGCATACACAGATGTGCTTTTCGCACTGGATTTTATGTGTCTGTGATGGTCAACGTTCAAATATTGCATTTCTTCAAAATAAAAAAAAATAAAAATAAAAAAAAAGAAAGAGAGAAAGAAAGTGTACAAAATAAATAAGCATCTGCGGTATAAAATGTGAGTACGAGAAAATATATGCATTTTATATTTTATGATTTTAATGCTCAATCTCTATTTTAATTACATGACTTTTTGTTATTATTTTAGAATAATATGATGAGGGATTTTATTACAATTATTGTTTATTATGCATTGTTTTCTCGTGCTCATATTTATTTTTGTGAATAATATTAGTTAGAAGTTTTTTTAGATTACGTCGAAATATTTCATAGTCTTACAAATGCTATTTAAGAAATAAGACGCCAAATATGATAACAGGATAAAAGGATATTTTTCATATAACTAAGTATCTATCAACCGTGCACTCTTACTGAAATTTCATTCAAAGTATTAAGACAATCTTTTTAAAAAAAGAATTCAGAATATTGACTTTATAAATCGTATTTTTTTGGATGATTGTGCTAAAAAAAAAAATTCTATTATTTTACTTATTTTCTTTAAATATTACATTTTTATTTACTTTGCAATGCCAGTCTTTTTGAACTATTACAATCTGACATTCATATGTATAAATTTACAGTTATATATATTTCTTTACCTGATATTATAATATGATTTAAAAAAAAAGAAAAAAAGAAGTTAAAGGTAAGTTAATGGTGCATCTAAAATATTCATGTTTCTAGGCAAATAAGACAGAATGTTTTGTGTCAGACTATTATTTTTGCATGTTAGGAAGTTTAAAAAAAAAAGTAAAATGAAAGATAGATATGAATACTTTTAATGAATAAAGATGTATGCACCTCTCTATATTTTTGACACTGCCTTCATCTTAGATACATAAAATTGTATCATTTGAGTTATATTTTATTATGCTTTGAAAATTCCATAATCAAAGGGTAATTTATGTTTTACTGTGTTTCTTTGAGTATTATTTACAGATAATACATTATTTTTATATTTGTACTTAAAAGTAATTACCATTTTCATTTTTACCAGAATAATTGAATATATGTAATCAATATTTTTAAAGGAGCATTTTCTATTGATTATATCCATTTAAGTAGATCTATTTCTTGCAGCTAAATGTTACAGAATTTTTCTTTATTCTGAGTACATAAAGAAGACGACTATTTTATAACATAAAATATTTAAATGTACTACACGCATGATTATTCTTCATCAGTAATTATAACATTATAAGAACTTTCATTTTAAAGGTTATTTCATAAAAATATATCTAGGTAATTTTCTTGAAATATCATAGTATTTCTTAGACATTTATTTGATACAAAATGGTACAAATGGTACTAACAACTTTATTTTTTTATTAATCAATGTGTGTATTTGTTTTATTATAGAGGTGTGTCTTTTAAATATTTGTGTATAGATATCTTATTTTTAATGTTCATAAAGTTCATTAAGTGGTATATTACGACATACCATTATAAAAATATTTTATGTGTTGCCATGTTGACAAATTTGGAAATATAATGAAGGAGGCGAGAAGCTTAAATTTGTTTTCGCTTATGGTAAACTCTTCACTTGTTTTTACTAAACTTTAAATAGTTGACAGCAATTAGACATTGAATAATTTACATTTTAAAATATTCTCGCAAATATAATATGTTTTTAGGTTTGGAGATCTTATGTGTAAAATATAATATTTTCTTTAATTAAATTATCTCAACCTGTCACAAGCTTTTCTCTTAACTTTGTAATGCCTGCTCGAGTCATCAATATTATTATTAATAATAACAGAAAGAGAGATTTTATTTATTTCATTAAGGCAGTTAAAACATATAACGTACTAGTATACATTTTAAATCTATTGTATGTCGTGTTGTTGCATACCAGCACACATTAGTACATGTGAAATCTCAGTATTTTTCAATTTCAGTTAATATTTTATTTTTCTTTCTAATCTTTAGAGACTGTTTTCGATAGATTTCTTCTTGCATTGTGTTATTTTCTAGAGGTATAGATTTTCTAGAGGCACAATGTCAAGAATGTTTTTTAGGGGTTTCTTTTCCTTTTGGGGGTAAGATGGCCACTTACCTACGAAAAGGGAGAGAATGTTTGTCTTCATTTACAAAATTCATTAATTCATTTTTTAAAATTTACTATTATTAGACACTTTGCTAAATTCTCACCGTTTTTTTTCATGTGCAGAACATTTTTAATTTTTTATTTGTTTAGACATGACATTACTGAAGAGTGGTCTCGCGCGACCTCGCGGTTTTCAAATTAATTCGTTAGAAGATATTTCACAGAGATTTCCTTTTTCTTGCAACTCTTGTACATATTTGTTGTGGTTTCATATTCAACCTGGCTTTACATGCATACACATACTTACACTTCATTCTCACAAAATTATTTTTGGTTATGGTTCAAAGATAACACTCGCCTTGGTTGAATTCAGTCATAATTTTTATGTACTTCTGTAATATTTTTTCTACATACTGTGTCATGATCACATTCCTTTTATTTTACTCTGCAGACAAAAAAACTATTTTGTTTTACATAATTTTTACACTCATTCATGCTGGTTGGTTTACTGTTAGGAACAGGCATTTTTCCTCTTTTGAAGTTTAAATTGTTATAAATACACTTTATTTACATCTTCAATTATTTTAATTATTTTGTTTTGTCATATAATGTATTAGTTCCTGGTACACATGAGAATTTTGTTCATAGAAAAAACACAGGAGTTCATCGCACATTCTTTGTTCATTGATGTTACACTAGTTCATCGCTTTACTTTCCATTCTTGTTGTACATGGGGAACTAGTTACATTCATTTTTGTTAAAACAAAAAAAATCGCTTTTTCCTGGACATTTTAGTTCACCGAATAAACAACTTAGTTCATAGCATATTTATATGTTAGTTATAGAAATTCTACACAGTAGCTCATCGATTTTTTTTCACTTTAGTTCATAGAATATTTACACGTTTAGTTATAGAATTTTACACGTTAGTTCATCGATGTTTTTCACATTAGTTCATAGAGATTTTATACATGTGTTCAGTCATGTCGTACGTAGTAGGTCATAGAGATATACACTTTAGTTTGTTGAAGTTTTATATTATTGTTCATAGATTGTTTACACATTAGTTCAATGAAAATACACATCTTTGTTCATAGAATATGTAACACATTACTTCTTAGAAAGTAAACCACATTTTAATGTACATTATCTTTAAGATATAATTTGGAACCTCTTTTTAATTATTTTTTTTTTAGATAAAACAGTAGTTTTTTTAATGAATTTTTTCTAAAAATCCATACAACACTCAGGAAACTGCCAGCACATACTTTAAGGATTTTAATATAGGAAATAAATTATAATATGTACATGCCTTTCCACATACATTTTTCTTTACTGATAAAATTTGACTGATTGGATGCGGATGGTGACTCGATGCTAATTATATCATTTCACAAAATGATTTTTCTCAGAATATTATAGTACATCTTTAAAATTGGACATGTTTCTGATACAATATTATTTTGGTTGTTGTCACTAGTTAGATATACTTTTATCTTTAAAAGTATATATGCTAGACCAGGTATGACCATTACATCATTTGTACTTTTCTCTATTTTAAATGACACTTTAAATTTTCACACATTTAAGCTTTTAGAAATACATGCACTTACTGCAGTTTGTTTAGATCACCATGTACACACAAAAATATTGTAAGCATTTTTATTATTTTACAATAATCACAATTGTTTTGGCATGACTCTTAGCTATACCTTAAACATCAAGAGTATTTAAATCGAGGAAGTTAAATACTTTTACAGTTTTAATATTACATATTTGTCACATTTGATATTCCGGTAATATTTTATGCCTATACACTTAATTTTTAACCTTTTGCTAACCATAGTATTCGACAGTTTTTTTTTTTCACTTCACACATAGTTCATAGTTAAAACATGCAGTTCACTGTAGCTGGTTTAGCGTTTAACCAGAGTTTCTTTTTACATAATACATTTAGTTCATTGAGACAAGTTAACCCTTATTCATCGTGTTGTTTAATGATTGTTAATTCATTAATTATGTAATTGAATGTCACTCTTTGGTAGGTGTTTTTGGGTTCTGGTACACATACTGTCTGTTTCTTATGTTAGCAAAAAAAAAAAAAAAAAAAAAATCCTAATTTGTTTTTCTACACAATCGCGAGAGTGTTGCTTAGCATGCGGCAATGGTATTTACAATGGTATTTTATTTTACAAAGGTTTTACAATGTTACTTTTGCGGCATGCTACGCGGATGAGCTTGTGGTCTGTGGATAACAATTTTGTGGGATTTCACCTTTCTTATTTTTTCCCTCATCAATGGCATTTCTTGTGGTCCAAGACATTTCACGTGAATATATATATATTTATTGTTCACGAATTTTCTTATAGGTAATGCACAGGTTTTCATTTTTCTTATTACATACATGCAGCCTTCTCCTGGTTTATACCAGTTAATTCTTTAGCACATATTAATTGAGGCTGAGTTCACACACACACACAATTTTTCTCTTCAGTATTACCTGTTGTACAATTCACTTAAAATTTCATTTTTCTCATACATTTTTACATTTAAAAGATTACATGATGGAATAACTCAATTTTTTTTTACACAAGTAAAGGCTTATTAAATCACAGTTTTATTTAAACTACATTTACATTAAGACAGAGGAATACAGTTCTCACATGGAATTAAATGGCTTATGACAGTGTTTGAGGTATTTTTTTTATATCCTGATTTTCTACAGTTTTTTATTATTGTCTTCTTTACCTTATATCTATCTCATGAATATACATTTGTTTAATATTCATGTTGAGAGATAAAAAAAAAACCTTTAAAAAAAGAAAGAAGCTTAAAACCCATACTTTCGGTCATTATTATGGGCATTATTTCTGGATTCTTAATTATTTACATTATTTTTGTTTATCTGTGTGTTATATTATGTCTTTTGTTGCATTATATTACTCGATTATCTTATTTTATTTTATTATAATATTGATCAATATATATATATTTAATGTTTATTATTGAAAACATTTTGAAACTTATAGCCAGCTGGTAAGTGACCTGTTTATTTAGGCCTAATGTATTTTTATTTTGTAGGGTCACCCGGGGTAAAATGGGTAGCCGGGGTAAAATGGGTATATTTTATTTATTTATTTTATTATTTTACCAGACAAATTTTTAAAATAAATTAAAATTATGAACAAAGTGCTTACATATCTGGCAATACTTAAACCTTATAAAAACAAACTGGCGATGCATATAATGGGCTTAGCAACCATTTTGTTTTTCAGAAGATAGAACAAAGTGTTTTTAGTGGTTGAAAAACTTCTTTCCAGAAAAATATACAGGAAGAATTTTAGGAATAAATTGTTTGATATTTACAGAAGAAGGATTCTTCTAACTGAAAACTGTTAAATTAAATAAATTTATTTACTCACAAAAATTTTATAGCGTTTTTTGTCATATGGGGTCAGGGGCGTAGCTACTGGGGGGGCGTAGGGGGGCGTCTCGCCCCCCCAATGTCGGCAACTTCGATGGCAGTCGGCAAATTCTAGGTAGTCAATATCAGTCGATACAACTATAAAACACCCCATTTTTTTTTTTAATTTTACATGTTTTTACTTAAAGCAAAAACTAAAAAACACCAATCTTTTGCATTTTTCTAAAGAATTTCTTCCAAAAATCTGAATTTTGCCTTATTATTTTTCGAATTTACGTGACAGCTGAAAATAAATTGAGAAAAAATTCGGGAAAGACTAGTCTTTCTGAGAATTCGCAGTAGATTAGTAGAGTTCTAGCAGATCAACTAGTATTAAAGATGTTGACGACTTTGGTGAAGATATTCATATTTCTCGTGTGCATGGACTTAACCTACGAGTGGCAACAATCGCACTCGGCGAATATGTAACCGTCTGAAAAAGACTGTTTATTGGATGAATGGAAAGTTGAGTAAAAATGTTCTTCATTCTTATTGGACAGGAAAGCCATTTCACAGCCAATCATCTCATTGAGTTTGTAGCTAAAATTCTAGGATTGGACAGAAATCGATTATCTTATTAAAATGCAACTGATCTGCCAATTTCATAACTTTGTGGAAACTACTTGCAAAAACTTTATTTTAGTATTTAATTGGTAGGTTTATTACTGCGTCTTCCTGCTCCCAGTCATCCATGTTTTTCATACCTTAGGGTCCAAGATATACTTGCTCGGGCCCGGGCTTGATCCGAGGCCCGTACCCGGCCAGGCGAAATAAAGACTATTTTCAAAGGGGCCGAGTCGGCAGAATTAAGACATTTTTATCAACGGGCTGATAAACGAAATATACAGACCGTGCCAGCAAAAAAATTAAACGGACCACCCAGGCCGGTAAAAAAAAGTAAACAAAACCTGTAAAATATTGGCTAGTTTCAATGAATATGATTTTCGTGAGAATAAGTGTAAATGTTCGTCATGAACCGATGCTAATTTGACAAATCAATACAGAAATGTAGCATGTTCACCGTAGAGGTCGGCATCAGGAATAAAGTTTTTTTTTCTTTTTTTCTCTTGCAGTGCTGAAATCAGGCTTGCTTTTTTCTCGAGACAGGGTGGAACTGTACTTAATTGTTCTCAGGATGTATAGTGCAGGCAGTGTGTTGTGTAAAAATATTAAAAACTATAATCTTCTGTTAAAATAATCTTTGGAAATATATCGTAAGGTAGTCAAATGTATTGTTAAACAACACATTTTTAAACTAATTTTTAACTGTTACAGTTAAAAAGTTAGTAGGCTTAGTTAGTAGGCTGACTATTGAAGCGATTTGGAATCCAATAGCGTTTCCCTTTATTTATTTTTTTCATATATGAATATAAATAAATTAATTGCTGACATATAAGAGATTCTTGTTATGGTTTCACATTTTTCTCCTTTTTCATGATGTCGCAACTGGAAATTCGTTTCAAAACGCTTTCTTTAACACTATTTTATCTAAGTTGCATTGTCTTTACCAAAAAATGAATAACGTCATTCGATTAAATAGTTTCTAAATGAGAACACCTGCCAATCTTATGCATTTCTGAAAAGATATGATGATATGAATTCAGAAGTGTGTTTTCAAAAATAGCTCTTTTGTTTTGGGAAACACCTTAATAAATGTCGGAGAAATATTTTCACAAATCTACTTTTTATTAGACAGCTTCAAAAGTATTCTAAACTACATATTTTTATGAATCCTTAGTTGAATGTTGAAACGTCAAAAAAAAATAGTCATTAATGTTGCTTTTATGTACTTTCCGTCTTGCGAACGCATCGTAATTTTAATACTGTAAATTTATTATATAAATATGTATGCGATATTCTTAAAGGAATCTTAATTGTAGTTAAGTCAAAATTTTGAATTTTTTTTAAAATAGAAAATGAATTGGGCCAGATCGGGAAGCGTTGTGCCGTGTACTATAAATATAAACGGACCGAACTTTAAATTTTAACATCGGATAAGCCGGTCCAAAACTATCGTTCGAGCCGGGCCTCGGCCTGAAAATTCCAGGCCGTAGTGAAATTCTGACTCTAATACAGGAAAATACGATGATAAACCTATCTGTAATAATACGATGATAAAAATCTGGTCTGCAGGTGGCATTAACCCTCTGAATCCCAAACCGCCTGAGATCGCCCGAGATATTTTAATTCGTATATTTCAGTTCCCACCAGAAAATTAAAACAACAATATTTGCTTCAATCAATAACAGAACATTCCGTATTTAAATAAAACGAAATTAGCCATTGAAATTTTCTGGTGTGAAATGAAATACATAATTTCTAGAACGTGTTCTAGCATGGGAATTAAAGGGTTAAGTATGACTTTGGAGACCAGTTGCATTTTATCATGTGCGAATTTCGAAATTTCAGCCGTCAACTCGATAAGGTGGTGATCTATGCAGCTGATTCTCAGTCTGATGGTGTTTTCTTCTAGATATCCGTAGCTGACGTGACATAGGTAAAGTTCAATGAAATGGGTTAAAAAATTGAATCATTTAGTCGATTGTTTACGACTAAAGCCGATTATTGAAAAATTGACCAGTCTGATGAATAAAGTGTTTTTCTTATTCCTTTTAAAAACTAGAGATCTCTGCACGGGCCGAAATTTTCAGGCTCGACCCGTTCGAAAAAAATATTGGCCCGGCCCGCTCTAAAAGTTGAAATTTCGACCAAGACCGGCCCGCAAAAAAGAAAAATTCCATCCCGGTCCGATTGAACTTCTACAAAATACTGATTTTTACTTGTAAGGAGAAGTTCTGATTAAAAAAAAAATTGCCTTAGAATTTTTATAACGTTTATAACCTTCATTTATATAGAAGTGCCATAGTTTATGTTTTTAATAAACCTCTGTTTGTTGTATGTAAATGTTTCAGTTATCCTTAATACTAGTAATCCGTATTCCATGTATTGGAGACATAAATATCTAAAAAATGGTATGCTGTAAACTCTTCTAAAACGGAATCGTATAGGAAAGAAAAAAATCGTTATAGAAATGTTTCTTTCTTAGCAGGTATAAAATTGTATTATATTTTTTCCCTCACATATTATCGCATTCATTTTATATAGATGAAACGCAATTTTCAATTTAAAACAATATTCTGTGTTAGGCAAGTATTTTTTTATACATTTTACTGCATTTTAATGAGTTTAGAAATCTACGATTCTTTAAAAAGAATAAATTTTTATGTTTAATTGATGAATAAAAGCGTTCTTAAACTATGTGCTTTTTTTTGGGGGGGGGGGCAAAAATTTTTGGATAGGCCAAATTTTATTGACATTTCAAGAGACCTGTCCCCACTGAGACAATGATTATCATATAGGCTGGCTCAAAATTGGGACTAAATAGTTTGGTCCGTGAAAACTTAGAAGAATGATATCAGTCCCGGCTCGGTACGGAAAAATTAAATTAGGCCCGGCCCATATCCGATCCTTGGAATAATAAGTCCCTATCTCAGCCCATTCCTTGAAGAGTAATAGAATAATTTTTGATTTAATCCTTTTTATTATAAATATATATATAAGTTAAGTTCCTTGAAATAAATTCAAAGTAACATCTTACTAAAAATCTTGTTTAATTAGTCTGAATTCGTATTTCCGGCTGTGCTGTCAGCTAAAAATAAACAAATTTTCATTAATATCAAAATACTTAACTGGAATATTTATAGTAATGTAATGTAAGGGGTAGTATAGTATGGCCATCTTTAAATCTATGTTACAGTCTCCTCAATAAGTGTAAAATATTTGATGTTCTAAAGTGAAAAATTTAATCTCGGTGGGTTAATAATGTTGAATTTTACATAGAACATACATTGTGGCTTTAAATGAATTAACTGATTTAAAAATTCAATAACTTACAAATGGTCGTAGCTATTTAATAAATATTTTTAGAAAGGTTAGGTAAGATGTGAGGAGTGTCTTTTACAGCGGTTCTCGACTTTAGTTTAAAATAGTAGAAATACATGACATTGCTAGCAATGGGTGCTAAATTGGGAATTGATATTTTGTTTCTCTTCACTCTGTCTTTTTGCGATAGGAGATTAAATATATGGATACTCTCAGTTGCCAATGTAATTTTGTTATTAGGAGTCCACTGCATATATTTAATCGCCTTCTTTCACATCAGTATTGAGAAGAGAGACCAAAAGAGCTCAAATTTAACGCCTATTGCTAACAGTACCATCTATCCCTGCTATTTTAAATTAAAATCGAGAATCGCGGTAAAAAACTTCTGCTATCTTACATTACACTTTTGTAGGAATTTAATTTTACAACTACCGCAATTTGCAAGTTACTGTGTTTTAAAATCAGTCAGTCAATTTTAGAAAATCCGGTAGATGCATGTATACAAATACCAAAACATACTTTTAAAGATATATACATATACACTTTAAGTTAGTCGGCAAAATCATCATTTACGCCCCCCTAATGAATTCTAGTTGAATACGCCTCTGTATGGGGTATAATGGGTATAGGTCAATATATGAATGTATGAAGATTGATCAAAGCTGAAAGACCTTTTGAGGGCAAATTGTTATTGATCCTATGTTTTAAACTGAAATTATGCTTTGTTATATGAAATTAGACTATTACTTATATCATCAATTTATCATTTATATTATAAATTAGGCTATTTTGGGTGACATTATAATACATGCAAATTGATTAAATGTACAGGAACACAAGGTAAGAAAAATATAGCAAAATTAAATTAAAGCACATTTTCTAATACTGGCGAGGCTATAAATAAACTCAGAGAAAACACAAGAGAGTACAAGCAAAGGTAGGAGAAGTTTTAACTACAGAGCAGGTAGCTGCAAGTCTTTGCACTAGGAACACAAAAAAGTACAAACAGTTAAAAGAATCGAAGCAACCCATAAAATAGAAGTTAAACTAAAGGTTTTCACTGCAATGAATCCAGTGATTGGCAATTGAGTCCCTGTAAAAGTAATGTAAAGAAGTCTGTTCAAGAATTCACAGGTCTTATTGATATTCCTTATGAAGGTGAAAGTTTGCAACAAAGTCATCTGCTGGATTATTTTATATCTTTCCTGAGAAAGACTATGTTGCTGATGTGAACGCATCCTAATTGCCAGAAAGCTATCTCAACAGAGCTGCAATAGTCCTTGCCAATATACACTTTGCATGTAAATTTTTATTATGTTATACCTATCTGCATAAATTGCTTTTGATTACACATTGATTTTCCAGCGTAATTTAATTTCTAATTTTTTTCCTACAGATATTCATGCTGATATCTATCTGCTTTTGAATTTCATTAAATAAAAAAATACTTTTAAAGAGAAACACGATTCACAGCATGTGTGTAAACTGATGTGGTGAAGGATAGGATTTGTCAGTACTCTCATCTTATTTACATTAGTTTCATAACAGTGTTTTTATATGTCAAGAAAAAAATGTAAGCAAATTGAACTGGGGAGTTTTTGAAGCCCTTTCCCCTCACCTTCCAAGTTTACACATGATTCAGAGGATGAAAGTACAAAACTTTTAAATGGTTTACACATTAATTATAGTGTATTTAAGTATATTTAATTTATTATTCAACTTTAACCAGCATATACCCATTTTACCCCGAACCACGGGGTAAAATGGGTGTACACCGGGGTAAAATAGGTATAGTGTTTTACACAAAAATTAAAAAAAAAAGTAAACACAAATTATGTTTAATTTAGACCTAAGATACACAATGTCAAAAATATTGAACAAAAACATGAATTTATTTCATAATATTTCTGCTATGAAACATTAGAATTAAAACAGCTGATTTTTATACCCATTTTACCCCGGCTGACCCTATGTGCACATTTCTGATACAGGTCATCGTCTAAATAAGACGAATTGAAGAGTGATCACAAATTTTATTAATGAAGCTACAGCTGTTTCTAAATAGAAACAATATATGATGTCATTTGTATGACAAAATTTATGGTACCAATATATTATATCATGATATATATATTTTTATTTGGGATGGTTGCCTACTTTAAGAGAAGTTCAAATGCTGTTTACTTTATTTAGTAAAGGTTTGGTTTGTTTTCATGAGCATTTTACACATTATTGCTTGTAAGAGCATATGAAAATTGATTTTTCTCCCTTCATCAGGGATGCCACTCAGAAAATAGAGAAAAAGAGGAAATTATGCGTAAAGTAAAATTACGACATTTTTCACAACATTTATGCATGAATTTTGTAAACTATATTGTTTATAACAATTAAAAAATAATTGCAGCCCCCCCCCTTTTTTTTTTTTTTTTTGTAAACTTAATTTATAAGAGTAAATAAAAATGATTTGTCTTTAGTTTATAGTATTTTACATGAATTAATTTAATCCAGCAACAAATTCAGTGAGGAATTTTATGTATCACATCATTTTAAATCAATTTAAGTAACTCAGCAATAGATTCGATGATTATTTCAAGAGTAAATAGCAAAAATTTGCAAGGTTTTTTTTTTTTTTTTTTTTAATTTTCTTTGTACGTTTTTCCCGCGATTTTTTTTTTTCATTTGACGAAAATAGCTGTTTTATTTCATGATCGTTTGACGGAAAATGCCGTTTTATTTCGCGATCGTTTGACGAAAATTGTCGTTTTACAACGCGATCGTTTGACGAAAATAGCCGTTTTATTTCGCGATCGTTTGATGCAAATCGCCGTTTTACATCACGATCGTTCGACGAAAATCGCCGTTTTACATCATGATCGTTCGACGAAAATCGTCGTTTTACATCGCGATCGTTTGACGAAAATCGTCATTTTACATCGCGATCGTTTCACGAAAATAGTCGTTTTACATCGCGATCGTTTCACGAAAATTGCCGTTTCGTTTCGAGATCGTTTGATGAAAATTGCTGTTTTATATCGCGACTGTTTGATGAAAATATGACCGTTTTATTTTGCGATCTTTTTACAAAAATCACCGTTATATATCGCGATCGTTTAACAAAAATCGCTGTTATATTTCACGATCTTTTAACGAAAATTGCTGCTATATTTCGCGACCACTTGTCGAAAAAAAGCTGTTGTATTTCGTGATCGTTTGATGAAAATAACAGTTTTATTTTGCGATCTTTTGACAAAAATCACCGTTATATTTCGCGATCTTTTAACGAAAATAGCTGTTATATTTCAAGATCTTTTAACGAAAATCGCTGCTATATTTCGCGATTTTTTGACGAAAAAAGCTGTTGTATTTCTCGATCGCTTGACGAAAATTGCTGTGTAATTTCGCAATCGTTTGACGAAAATTCCCGTTTTATTTCGGGGTCGTTCGACGAAAATCGCTATTTTACTTCGTGATCGCTTAACGAAAATCGGGAATTCTTAAAAATTAAAAAAAAAAAGCGGAAATCCGCCTTTCGGCGGAAAAGTGGCATCCCTGCTTCATGTACATTTATAGTTTTTTTTTTTTTTTTCGCCTGTGAAAGGGGTGATATATGTGATGTAGAATCACATATAGTACTCTTAAATTTTACATTTTTCTAAATTACAGTTAAAAATAATCTTTAATTAATATCTATTTTATCTTAACGCTTATTCTCGATCCCACAATAACTTTCCGTTCAAAAGAAAAGAAAGAAAAACACCTAGCATCTGCCTTATTACTGAAAAACGGCTGTCAGATAAAGAGAATTCATTAAGATGCACATTTCACCCTTGCTGGAAACAAATAAAAAAAGAATAAAGATCGAATGTGTTTGCGGTCAGTGAAATTTCATTTTCCTCTCTGCGTAATTTTAAGTCTAACTTATTCGTTGCATAAGAGTCTTTTCATGTACATAATGGTTGTTTTGTCTTATGAGAACATTTTCTCAAAATATGCTCCTAACGTACGAATTGGCAGTCGGATTCCTTTTGGCGTATTTTTTAGGACTGCTGTTTTCTGGTTGCCCTGCTATTAAATTCAAAATCCTTTTATTGTTTAAGCGTAACAGACAATTTTGCGTAGATGATATCAGTCATTTTTCATATGCTTAATGTCGCCAATTTTGTGATGCCAATGTGTGAATTTTTCAGTGAGGAATCAATTGCCTCGGTCTCGCTTCACGGACTCAGACATGTAAAGAAGGTCTCTTAAGAATGCTTACAGGCACCATCCCTAACCATTTCTGTAAAAAATGATTTAATTTTTATAACTCTACTTCAATAAACAAAGTTCTCAAAAGGCATTTATTTTATTGATCACAGCCTACAACTTTAGCGAATGCATTTTTAAAAAGAACCTGGTAAATATACTTAAAAATACAGATCTACAGCATAAAGCTGTGTCTCATATTTCATAAATAAAATGTGCTACATAATGAAACATTGATACCCTGAAAATCTTAATGAACAATCTTTTGATTACTAGCACTATAAATAAATATATGATATAGATTCATATATAAAACTTCATATATATTATTTTCAAATGGTTATTCAAAATAATTAATTTGAAATACTTGTTATATGTGATGTCTGATTTTTTTTTGTTAGAAGACTGCATGAGTTAATTATCTTTTATTCAAAAATAAAGCTTTTTATAAAGAATTTTCGGAAGGATTTGAATTTAGCAGTTGAGTCTATTTACACACTTCAAGCATTGTGTTTTCTAAAACTACCAGTTAAAAGATGACTGTTAAATAAACAAAAGTATCTATTTAACAGCTTTTTAGACTATTGAAAAACATTTATGTTAAAATATACAGTAGCTTTATAAATGCTGTCATCTACCAAAGAATTTAAACAGCCATCGGACTGCATGCTCTATTATAACACTTAGTATTTATAAACATCTAAACTAAAAATTGCATTTTTATGAGACTTTTTTCTATTACGCCTCAAGCAAACCTTGTCTTGCCCCCCCTCCCCCCTTTCTGCCAATTTTCTTAACTGATCTAAGTAATGGGTTTGGTTATGCAATAGAAGATTTAAATATATTTTTTGCATATTTTAGTTAAATGTAAACAGATGCTTTACTAGTGCCTAATTTTTCAATGTCTTCTTATTCGACTTCATATCTTGAGTTTTTTTTTTATTCTTAAAAAATAATCTCTCCATTCAAGAAAAATTTCTTTTAGAGCTTGACTGAAATTTTAAAGATCATTTATGTCATTATCTGTACATCTGCGTTTCTCAAAGAAAAATATTTTTTAAATCTAAATATTGCATATTTTTCATCTATTTTATTTTTGCTAAATTTACATGATTTAAGTGTTTTCTGTAGAGTTTGATATGTTCGTCAGTGCATGAAATATGCATTCTACATGTATACTAACATGACCTTGACTAGACTCACTATGTCTTATGGTGACTATTGAGATAAGACTTAAAAATAGAAATTACCTTCATCCAATAATTTGAAACACTTAAATTACAAAAATGAGAAAATATTATATTAGATTTGTTCTAAAAAACCAATTGGTTTGAACTGTGCCAACCTAGCTGGCAAAAGAATAAAATTATAATGCAAAAAAACCCAATCCCAATGTAAGAATGCAAGAAAAACAAAGGCTTGTTAAAATCACTAATCACAGAGCAAATAAAAAGCTCATTGCCAATTATTCAATAGCATGCATAACAAAAAGAATTTCTGAAATCCTTAGTAAATCTTAACTAATCAAGCAATTTAAATAATAAAAGTGCATTTTTAACCCGAGTCTGCCCTTCTGGCTATATATATATGTTTTACAAATAATGGCTATATATATATATATATACATATAGGCCTTAAAAAAGAAAAAGAAAGAAAGAAAACTGATTAGTTTTTTCTAACCAACTAATTTTAGAAAAAATAGTTATTCTGCCATATAGATTTACAGCTTACAAGAAAAGTTGAGTTGATTCAAATTTTTTGTCCTTTTAGAAACTTATTAATTCATCATTTTTCTACAGCCTTGCTTGTAGCTTCTTCATAATTTGGATTTTGCGTTTTTCAATAATGTGTAAAATAAAACATTTGGGTAAAAGAATAAAAAAAAACAGCATGGTTTTTTTAAAAAACCAATTGGTTTAAACCATGGTTTTAACCACGGTTTAAACCAACTTGGTTTAAACCAAACAACCCTGCTCTGTGGTTTACAAATCAATGTTATTTATGCCTATGTGGTTGAAAAAAATCTGTTGGATAAAAATCTGGGCCAGCGATTTCCAACATTGGACCAAGGTTCTCAGTTTAGACGTTCCTAATACAGAAATTCTTAATTCATACTAGAAATTTAAAAAATACATTTTTTTATTTTATAACCCTTTAACAATTTTATATAATATTACTGTTATCAGATACAATAAAATAAAAATAAGTATGAAAACTCTCTTTTTTTGTATTCAAATATCTACCTTGTATAATCGAGATATTTCCTTCAAATGCAGCAAAAATTATAAAAAATTGTAATTTCTGAAAGTTTTTGGTAACAAGAAAAACAAACTGTTTTTTATCCGAGCGATGTTCAAGCAAGTTAAGGGGTTAATGCCATCCGGATTTTTTTTTAGGGAGGGGGAGGGATATTTAGTATGAACTTGGAATTAAAGGTCAAAATGGAATCATGTTTGTATTATGCATGCGTAAAATTGTTATTATTTATGACTAACCCACCTCCACACACAGTAAAAAAGGTAAGTTGTACATTTTTCATTTACAGAGAGATTCTTCTGTATTATTCCAATAGGCTACTTGGGAAAAAAAGAAAATGCGTAGTTCCAATCACCCATGAGTAATTATGCAACATATTTTCGCTAGTCTTGCCTACCCATAATAGAATGATGAGATTACGGATTATTTTTTCGTTTTTCTTTAAGTTTCTAGTACTTCTAAACAAGCAATGGAAAAAAAAAAATCGCCTCTCAGCTTCTGTTTTTTGAACCAATTAAGAAAATACACTTAGAAACAGGTCATCGTTTTAGTGTTTAGTTGATTGGGGTAAAGTCTATAAGCTGTATTGTTAGGTGCAGCATAGTTTGCTTTTTTGGATATTTTATTTCAAGTATTAGGCTATTAATTATAGTTTTGAAAGAAACTTTCTTTCGTCGTTTTTCTCAAAACAAATATGTAGTTAAAAACTACACATGTTAAAAAAATTGCAAGTTGCAGAAAAAAATGGGATATTTGGGTTGGATTAATATTATATTAGAGTTGATACTCATTGATAAGCAGTCTAAGCAAGAAGTGGAACTGAGCATTTTTTTTAAATTCTTAATTAGATGACAAATGTAAAGAGCCGATATGTATTTTTTTAAAAACTGCTACAAACTTATTTACGATTGGAAAATGTGGCAGAGACCAATTAAAAGAATATTTTAACCCTTTAACGGACAAAGCATTTTCATTGCTAATAGGTTGAAATAAATGGATGACACCGGTAATTGTGAACAATATACATTTATAAAAAGGTAAAGTGATTTTTTTCACATAAATAATAAAATGGATTTTTTAAATTAAAATTTTGGTGTTGATGCATATCAGAATTAAAATTTTGTGGTTTCGTAGAGAAACCAATGAACGTATTAGGACATTTAAACCTTGTTATTAAGCAATAATAAAAAAATAAGTATAAACATATGAATAGGCAAAGCTTCATAGTACAAAACTTCTCCCTTTTGTTTCCCAAGAACTAATGGGGTTTTTTCTGTTTCAATGCACCTTGGGCATTGGATTTAGAATACTATTTCTTATGGCTTAATATAAATACTAGAATACTATTTCTTGCAGCTTTTAAATAAAATTTTTAAAACACATCAAATGCAGAAATATAAAATAAAGCAATTCTAGCCACAAATATTATACAGAAAATAAGTAAATGTATAATGCAAATTTTTAAATGGTTATTGTATTTTTCAACCCATTAAAGATATATTTACTTTTGACATTCACACACAAAAATTCTCACATACTTTTGAAAATCTTTCAGTTGCAATATACTAATTTCTTTCATGTTTTGTTTATTTTCCTCGAATGCAGCGGAGCACACTTTGGGAATCTCTGATCTAGACTATGAATTTTCATCGAGTCAGAGTTAAGTATTTTGAATATTCATGTCTGATCTGAACAAGTAATAAATTGCATATCAGTTTGAAAAGAGAGAAAGAAGAGTATGATTGTACAGTAGAAGATCTTTATATGCATTTCTCCATATAACGCACAGCTTCTCTAGATGTAAACAAAGAATTTTGCAATGAAGAAACACTTGAATTCTCAAATTGTAAAAAAATGCTACTGTCTAGAAAATAAAGTTTAACTAATGCATTAAACTTAATCTCTTTAATTTAGAAATTTTTAATAAAAAAATTATCATACAATAAATATTTTTGAAAATAAGTAATATAATGAATGATCAATAGAATACAAAAATTTATAATCCGGATGAGGAATGCAGTACAGAGACACTCTAATGTATTTTGATATGTTTCAGACATATTTGGCTATATTTATGAGATAAATTTAATGATGTGTGAAATGTGACCCATATAATGCAAAATTCTATTATAACGTACAACCTTACATTTTAAGATTAGCATTAATAGATCTTCTACTGTATATTTAATGCTTCATCCCTCACATTGATGTATTTTGTACATCATAGGGAGCTTTATTGGCTTTATTTAAATCAGGCTGATTTAAATCAAACAACCCTGTTTTTGAGGTTTGATGAAAGTCTAGGGTTTTGTTGAATTATGAATACTTTTTCATTCTTTTAATTTGAGGTTTTCAATTGATTCCCCATTTAAGTATCAGAATTTAAAATTCTAAAACTCAAAAGCACTAGAAGATGTCTTTGACTATCTTCACAAAAATTTTGAGCCTCGTATGTATCGTAGATTTTTCTGGCCGCCACAAACAGACAGGCAGACACACATGCATACAGAAGGAAACTATTTTATTAGTATAGATTATTTGCATTTAATAGGTTGCCAAAATTCTTTGACTTTCAAATAAAAGTAAGATTTTAAATCAAATTCAGAATAGCACATAAATTTTGAACTTCAAAACAAAATTGTGAAGAAATTTTTCGAGTGACAAAAAGACACACAAATTTTGTTTGCTCTAGGGCACTGAATATGTAGCTATGCTACTGATATGAATATTTCCTTAAATAATAAAATTGGTGCGAATGCATTTTACTCTCCTTCTTGGTGTGTTTTTGCGTCTTGTCTCCCGGAGCAACTTGCTCCAAGAGACACTATGCAAAAATGCACTTTCCAAGATGGTGGCAATCAAAATAAACAAAAGGCACACAAAATACAAATCTAAAGACCAAAAAAAAAAAAAATTTTTACTTACACCGGAGCTGCTGTTTTGCTCCGGATTGACTGGTCAATCATATATTTTTTCCCGCAAACTTTCAACAGCGTAAAGTATCCATTTCAATACTTTACTTCCTCATTCAAACAATCAACAACTTCTATAGTAGTTACTGAGCGGTATGTAACTAAATATAAAAAGAGGAAAATGCAAAAAAATAAACTCACTCGTTGAATGCAAGACGCAACTCCAAAAAACAATGTTACCGGAAGCAATAAACGTGCCCTCTCTCAGTTCTCTATTCTTTTCTTTCGTCCAATAAGAAAACATTTAACAAAAAGGAACGTCCAATCGGGAAACTGCTTAGAAATTGGTAGGATACGTAAACCGGAGCACTCCATAGGGTTGCCACATTAAAGATGCGAGAGGAGAAAATGAAAATGCAGGGTTGCCATATTGAAGCATTTATTGCACCAAAAAAAAAAAAAAAAAAGTCGCCTTGGCGAAGGAGAGTAAACTGCATTTCACCCATAAAATTTAAGTAATTTATGTAAGTGTAAGTTATGCTAGAAAGTTTTGACTTCTTTTGAGTGGTTAAGACCAATTTTAGATGTTAAAAAAAGTTTTCACCACACTGTTCTGATTAAATTTGAGTTTTGACAAATAAAAATTACAATCCTGCTCACCAATTCTTTGGAGATGAGGGTTATAAAAGGAAAGCCATCAATCATAAAACAACAAAAACAAAAAAAGTATGAGAAATAATGGTAAATGAAATTTATTGAGTTTATTTAATTACGTAGATATTTTTTGCAGTTTAGCAATTGATATACAGCAAGGTTTTAATGCAGAGTTACTTTTTTTGTTGTTGTTGTTTAATGTGTGCACTGAATAGTAGCTAACATTAAAACTGAAGAGTAGAAAGCAAAAAATTGTTCAAAATTGAAAAATCAGGAACAAAAAATTTTTAAACATTTGTAAAAATACAAAAATCCAGAGCAAAAAATTGTTAAAAATTTATTTAAAAAAAAAAAAAAAAAAAAAAAAAAAATTAAAGCAAAAAAATTGTGAAAATCCTGAGCAAAAATTTATAAAACTTTGAAAATCTGGAGCAAAAAATTTGTAAAAATTGAAAAGTCCAAAGCAAAAAAAAAAATGTTTTTTAAATAAAAAATCCTGAGCAAAAAATTTTTAAAAGTAAAAAAAATCTGTGAGCAAATTATGGCAAGTATATGATGTCCAGCCAAATTTATATCCATAGCATCTTTATTTATTTATTAATTATTTTACTCCATGGGTATGGAGTGTAATAATTAATTAACTAAGTTTTTAAAAACAACATTATCAACTAAATGTCATATATATATATATATATATATATTGCTTTTGAAATGGTGCAACCAAAATCATTTATTCATTTTCTTATCCAAACATTATTCATAAATATGAATAATAAATTGAACTGTTTCATAAGACCATCTTAGAAATTTTTATGTTAGCTGGGTTACAATGCCTAATAATTACCATAAACCAAAACACCATATTTTAACTTCAAAACATTGTTTGTAATTTATACATGTGAAAAAATAAAAACTACTACTATAAAATATTTTTAAAAAATCCTACTGATAAGATTTTTTATCTGGCTAACATAAAAGTAACTTATTTTACCTCAACCTCTATTTGTACTTACAGCTCACCATTAAAAATGTACAAATGCAATTCAGCTACTTAACTTTACATATCATTTATTTTGCCAACAAGTAAGTACTTTTGCTAATTACAAAAAAGAAAAAAAATATTAGATTAAACAGAATGACTAAAAATTGTGTCTTAATTCACATCTGATAAAAGCTTTTAATTTATTATACACAAAAAGAAAAAAAGAAATTAAAAAAAAAAAGAAAAGAAAAAAGAAATATATATATAAATATATAAAGGATACATCGCACATGTTTTTCTTTAACAGGTGATTCTTGACAATTTATCGCTTTAGATATGCTCACGCTCTACAAATGACAGAAAAAAAGAAGTTTCAAAAACTTTTTTTTAATAAATAATATATAACTTAATGCAATTTTTCAATACAATAATTGTTTAAAAATAGACTAAAATACTGAAAACTTATAAGTGCAGACCATTGTAAATTAAAGATGCAAAACGCTATCCTTAACAGGGAAATTGAGAAAACAACTTTGAAATCGCTTAAAGAGATTAAAAAGAAGAGAAAAAGTTTTTCACGTTCCAATAAAATTACTCAGTAAAAGAGCGTGAAGAGTGAACTCAAGTATTTTGACTCATGACAATCAGTTCTGCATGACAGACACATACCAGAAGAACATACGTAAGGCGTTAACATCTCCGGTTTCCACAGAATAACGGATAGCACAAGATGTATCTTACCTGGGATCTCTCAAAGTTTTCTCTTTCGGCATCTAAACTATTAGTTTTTCTTTGTGGGAGAACTTTTGACAACGGTAGTGCACACATTTCTGACTGAGAAATAACCTTTCACAGATGATGCACTTTTTAAAAATTGAATGTCAAAATCATGTATTTCCGCCTTGATCTGCTAGACACAAGAATTCATTGTCCTCAAAATATGCTATAAATTTTATGATAAACAATTCTAGAAAATATTTTCTTGTTATTTAAAATTTAAACTCCAATATCAAAAGTTTTAAAACTCAAAACATATTAAAATTAATAACAACTGAAGAAAATCAACACAGCTGTCTTTAGTTTATATATAAAGCGTTGCCAATTTAAAAACACCTTATCTAACATAAAAATATACTTCCGGTATTTTTTTTTTTTACACTTATCTCGGTTCAGGAACGTCCGAGTTCACGCGCGCGCACGCAAAGGAGATTTTAAAATGGAGTTGGCTAATACTTCTAGTTACCAGCAGACGACCATCTTCCAGTTTCCTGTTCATGCAATAAAATATCATTCAATCATCCAACCATTCATCTTGCGATTTGTCCAATCAGCATTTAAAGTCTTTGTGTTTGTGTTTTAAACCTTGTAGGGTGTGCTTAAATATAGTTTCGTATTTGAAAAAATATTTTGCAATGATATTATCCCTTGTTTTACATTTTTAAAAACATTCTTTCCACTAGTCGTACAATTTCTTCAGTATAAAAGTATGAAAGATACATATTATTCATTAATATAATATGAATTGTCTTATTAGCATGTTTCTTTGTTTTCCGTTACTCTGAATACTAAACAAATTCAATTTGTAAATAGTTTTCGTAGTTATATCTTTATTGCAGCTTATTTTATTACGAATCTACTCTGTAAATGCAATTTCAAAAGATTTATATTTAAATTTAGTAAAAACTTTGTCAAAAGTTTAAGTTTTGTGCAAAAAATAAGTAGTTTTCATTGAGCTTATAGAACTGCACATCCGTCAAGTTTTATTTTAACACGATTCATTACTTAATAAGATGTATGAAAATTGATGCAAATATAGTTAATAGTTGTATGTACGCTTAAAAATAATCTTTTTTTATTGTATAACATTACTAAATGATTTTTAAAATTCGAAGGTCCAATCAGCTCCATGAAAAATTGTATGAAACCAAATGTCTCATGAAAATCTTTCTACATCACTCATTCTATCAGTATTTTTTTTTAAATTGTTTTGTATAGTCGAGTTTTAAAATACTTTGTAGATTTTACATTTAATTTTTCTTTTAATCCGTCTAGTCATGTTGTGTATGGGAAAGTGACAGATGCTGTTTAATAGTTTGACCAACGAAAAATCTAATATCTTAAATTTAATTTGAAATGCTGAATATATTTTTATGCCTGTTTTTATTTGTAATCCTTTTAGGATTAAATTGATTCATTGCAGCTGTTACAGAAGGAGTCACCCATTAGGGATGTCACATTTCTTCAAAAAGAGTAAATTGTTACTCTTATATGTTGTTCAACAACATATTATTAGGGGAAGTTGGTTGATGTTGATTTATTTGATATATTGTAACATCTCATATAAAACATAAAGATAGGCATTTTTTGCAAGCACTGTATGAAACTCATAAAATATTTTTACATAGATGATACTAGATATATATTTTCATTTTGTCTTAAATTTCAACAACTTGAAAGGAAAACAAAATAAAACATGACAATCTTGATGATATTATGGTATTTATTTCAATGTATAAGTTAGTAAATATTATACAACTTTTTTTGCCCATATCAAAAATCTGATGTCATAACAAGAGAAGGAGAGGGGGGGGGGATATCACCTGAATTTGACATCTTCTGACATGAGAGGTGTGTGAGGTTTTAAAAAAATGGGCTAAGGTGCTTTTGCGTTCGGCCAGGATTAATGGGGAAAATATCTCGCCAAGTATGGCGATAAACCCCTAATTCTGGTAACCCTGTCAAAATGTTGCCAAATCCCATATTTTTGGCAACCCTAATAGCAGCTTTCGCGGAGGCAAGGAGGAGGTTGAGGTGAGGGAGGGGGGGGGGGAGCTTTTCTCTTCCCGGAGCAAGAGGGAGGTTGAGGTGAGGGAGGGGGGAGATTTTTCTCTTTGAGCCTGTGATGTAATTTGATTATGAGCTGCGCAGGTTTTGTTTTGTTTTTTACATCTGCGCAATTTATGTTCTGAAATTCAAATTTTTGAACTATCTAACGGTGTTTTTTCTTTTACGCTTTCCGTCGACAGCGAGTAACAACTCCGAGTGATCTTTTTAAGGATAGATTAGGACGTTATATTTAGCCCAAAGGGCATTTTTAAAATTTTTTTATTGGGGTGCATGGCTTCTTTTTTCATTTTTTGGATAATTTATTTGGAACAGGTGCTTTAGCGTTCGGCCCCGTAAATTTGGCGACTTTTTTCGCGCCAAAAAGCCGTTTCCAAAAATGATCGCCAAACTGAAATTGCCGGAGAAACCCGTTTTCAAATATAGCGATCACTTTCAAAACTCCTGAAAAAATGCATTTTTGTAAATATTTAAAAAAAAAATGAATAATTTACACTTAATCAGGGGGGCTCCGCCCCCCTGAACCCCCCGGTTTTTTTTTCAGGAGAAAAAATTTAAAATGTTTAAGTGATCGCCATATTTAAAAACGAATTTTATTGCTAATTCAGAAACACGATCATTTTGAAACGAACTTTTTAGCACGAAAATGCTCAAAAAAAAAAAAAAAAAAAAAATAGTACTTGCATTTTGTATATTTATTTTTATTTATGAAAAAACAAAAAGAGGGCTACAAATGAAAAAAAAAACATATAAATAAAACGGGCGAAATAATTTAAATTCTAAAGAAAATTTAAAAAAATCTATATACAGGGTGCATGTAAAAATTACAAAAATTGCCGATTCAAAATCGTGATCATTTTAAAAACGATTTCTTTGCATATTTATGAAAAAACAAAAAGAGGGCTACAAATGAAAAAAAAATACATATAAATAAAACGAGCGAAATAATTTAAATTCCAAAGAAAATTTAAAAAAATCTATATACACGGTGCATGTAAAAATTACAAAAATTGCCGATTCAAAATCGTGATCATTTTAAAAACGATTTCTTTGCACGAATAAACAGAAAATAAAATTAAAATAATGACAAAAATAGTACTTACATTTTGTAGATTTCTTGAAATTTTCAAATAGTAAAAGATCAGAAAACGGGTTACGACATAATATTTACATATAAATGAAACGAGCAAAATAATTTAAATTCAAAAGAAAACAATTTAAAAATATGTATACAAGATGCAAGTGAAGATTACAAAAATAAAAATACGCTATTACAAAAAAGATAATTAAAAATTTTAAACCAAAACATCGATCTTTACTGAAAAACCACTTTCGTTTCAGATTAATAATTCTCATGTCCGATTTGCAGTTTCGGTAGTTTCGTTAAAAATAAATGGCTAAGGTGCTTTTGCGTTCGGCCAGGATTAATGGGGAAAATATCTCGCCAAGTATGGCGATAAACCCCTAATTCTGGTAACCCTGTCAAAATGTTGCCAAATCCCATATTTTTGGCAACCCTAATAGCAGCTTTCGCGGAGGCAAGGAGGAGGTTGAGGTGAGGGAGGGGGGGGGAGCTTTTCTCTTCCCGGAGCAAGAGGGAGGTTGAGGTGAGGGAGGGGGGAGATTTTTCTCTTTGAGCCTGTGATGTAATTTGATTATGAGCTGCGCAGGTTTTGTTTTGTTTTTTACATCTGCGCAATTTATGTTCTGAAATTCAAATTTTTGAACTATCTAACGGTGTTTTTTCTTTTACGCTTTCCGTCGACAGCGAGTAACAACTCCGAGTGATCTTTTTAAGGATAGATTAGGACGTTATATTTAGCCCAAAGGGCATTTTTAAAATTTTTTTATTGGGGTGCATGGCTTCTTTTTTCATTTTTTGGATAATTTATTTGGAACAGGTGCTTTAGCGTTCGGCCCCGTAAATTTGGCGACTTTTTTCGCGCCAAAAAGCCGTTTCCAAAAATGATCGCCAAACTGAAATTGCCGGAGAAACCCGTTTTCAAATATAGCGATCACTTTCAAAACTCCTGAAAAAATGCATTTTTGTAAATATTTAAAAAAAAAATGAATAATTTACACTTAATCAATGGGGCTCCGCCCCCCTGAACCCCCCGGTTTTTTTTTCAGGAGAAAAAATTTAAAATGTTTAAGTGATCGCCATATTTAAAAACGAATTTTATTGCTAATTCAGAAACACGATCATTTTGAAACGAACTTTTTAGCACGAAAATGCTCAAAAAAAAAAAAAAAAAAATAGTACTTGCATTTTGTATATTTATTTTTATTTATGAAAAAACAAAAAGAGGGCTACAAATGAAAAAAAATACATATAAATAAAACGGGCGAAATAATTTAAATTCTAAAGAAAATTTAAAAAAATCTATATACAGGGTGCATGTAAAAATTACAAAAATTGCCGATTCAAAATCGTGATCATTTTAAAAACGATTTCTTTGCATATTTATGAAAAAACAAAAAGAGGGCTACAAATGAAAAAAAAATACATATAAATAAAACGAGCGAAATAATTTAAATTCCAAAGAAAATTTAAAAAAATCTATATACACGGTGCATGTAAAAATTACAAAAATTGCCGATTCAAAATCGTGATCATTTTAAAAACGATTTCTTTGCACGAATAAACAGAAAATAAAATTAAAATAATGACAAAAATAGTACTTACATTTTGTAGATTTCTTGAAATTTTCAAATAGTAAAAGATCAGAAAACGGGTTACGACATAATATTTACATATAAATGAAACGAGCAAAATAATTTAAATTCAAAAGAAAACAATTTAAAAAATATATGTATACAAGATGCAAGTGAAGATTACAAAAATAAAAATACGCTATTACAAAAAAGATAATTGAAAATTTTAAACCAAAACATCGATCTTTACTGAAAAACCACTTTCGTTTCAGATTAATAATTCTCATGTCCGATTTGCAGTTTCGGTAGTTTCGTTCAAAATAAATGGCTAAGGTGCTTTTGCGTTCGGCCAGGATTAATGGGGAAAATATCTCGCCAAGTATGGCGATAAACCCCTAATTCTGGTAATCCTGTCAAAATGTTGCCAAATCCCATATTTTTGGCAACCCTAATAGCAGCTTTCGCGGAGGCAAGGAGGAGGTTGAGGTGAGGGAGGGGGGGGGGAGCTTTTCTCTTCCCGGAGCAAGAGGGAGGTTGAGGTGAGGGAGGGGGGAGATTTTTCTCTTTGAGCCTGTGATGTAATTTGATTACGAGCTGCGCAGGTTTTGTTTTGTTTTTTACATCTGCGCAATTTATGTTCTGAAATTCAAATTTTTGAACTATCTAACGGTGTTTTTTCTTTTACGCTTTCCGTCGACAGCGAGTAACAACTCCGAGTGATCTTTTTAAGGATAGATTAGGACGTTATATTTAGCCCAAAGGGCATTTTTAAAAATTTTTTATTGGCGTGCATGGCTTCTTTTTTCATTTTTTGGATAATTTATTTTGAACGAAACTACCGAAACTGCAAATCGGACATGAGAATTATTAATCTGAAACGAAAGTGGTTTTTCAGTAAAGATCGATGTTTTGGTTTAAAATTTTTAATTATCTTTTTTGTAATAGCGTATTTTTATTTTTGTAATCTTCACTTGCATCTTGTATACATATATTTTTTAAATTGTTTTCTTTTGAATTTAAATTATTTTGCTCGTTTCATTTATATGTAAATATTATGTCGTAACCCGTTTTCTGATCTTTTACTATTTGAAAATTTCAAGAAATCTGCAAAATGTAAGTACTATTTTTGTCATTATTTTAATTTTATTTTCTGTTTATTCGTGCAAAGAAATCGTTTTTAAAATGATCACGATTTTGAATCGGCAATTTTTGTAATTTTTACATGCACCGTGTATATAGATTTTTTTAAATTTTCTTTGGAATTTAAATTATTTCGCTCGTTTTATTTATATGTATTTTTTTTTCATTTGTAGCCCTCTTTTTGTTTTTTCATAAATATGCAAAGAAATCGTTTTTAAAATGATCACGATTTTGAATCGGCAATTTTTGTAATTTTTACATGCACCCTGTATATAGATTTTTTTAAATTTTCTTTAGAATTTAAATTATTTCGCCCGTTTTATTTATATGTATTTTTTTTTCATTTGTAGCCCTCTTTTTGTTTTTTCATAAATAAAAATAAATATACAAAATGCAAGTACTATTTTTTTTTTTTTTTTTTTGAGCATTTTCGTGCTAAAAAGTTCGTTTCAAAATGATCGTGTTTCTGAATTAGCAATAAAATTCGTTTTTAAATATGGCGATCACTTAAACATTTTAAATTTTTTCTCCTGAAAAAAAAACCGGGGGGTTCAGGGGGGCGGAGCCCCCCTGATTAAGTGTAAATTATTCATTTTTTTTTAAAATATTTACAAAAATGCATTTTTTCAGGAGTTTTGAAAGTGATCGCTATATTTGAAAACGGGTTTCTCCGGCAATTTCAGTTTGGCGATCATTTTTGGAAACGGCTTTTTGGCGCGAAAAAAGTCGCCAAATTTACGGGGCCGAACGCTAAAGCACCTGTTCCAAAAAATGTTTTACAGTAAGATATGAAAAGTAAAAAAAAATCACTTGAATCAGATTTTTATATTTTTGTTCTGTATGAAGTTGTTGAATGGCAATGTAGAAATTGTATGTTTCCAAAACTGTTAAGCCTCTTATTAGATTTAAGAGCATTAAATGTTTTTTATCACACTGATTTTTACAGAGTCAGGTATGGTTCAGTTCTGCAAAATTAGGGCATTCAGTTCCGAAAATTTGAAATCAATCATCAGTCTGAAAATTTAGACTTTTTAAAGATTTTTTTTTTTTTTTTTTTTTTTTTTTGCCACAATGTAAAACTTTTTTAATTGATGTTTAACCAGGAGTGAGTCATGTTTCTGGGAATATTTAAATTACAAATTCCCTTTTTCCTCGGAAGAAGTGACTTGTTTCAAGATTTTTTGGAGAGAGGAGCAAAGTTTAAAATACTGTGTAGGACTGCATAAATCACTCAAAAAATAAAGGTCGAGTATTTCTTCCTCTTTCCCCCTCTAAAAAAGCACTGTAAAATGCTTCATTTTTTGATGATTTATCAAATCCTCATTTCTAATGTCAAAATGAAGTTATTCTCATGAATGTCCAACAATTTGTTGCTGTAAACAGGGGTGATTCTCGTCCGAAAATTTAAGGCATCTTCTTCCGAAAATTTGAAATTGGGTTATCAGTTCCGCATAGTTGCCAACTTGTACGGTTTTGCACGCGGAAAAAACAATTTCATAGAAATGCAAATTTCTTGATAGGATCGCCGAAATGGCATTCATTTCGTCAATATTTCGTGGAAAAACGACGATTTCGTCAATGTTTTTGTAAATGAACTTTGTCAAAAGATCGATGAAAAACACGAATTTCCTGTGCGGATCGCGGAAAAAACGGCAATATCACCAAATATCGCATATAAAACGCTGATTTCTTCTGAAGACGGCGGGAAAACGCCGATTTCGTCTAAAAATTGCAGATATAATGCCGATTTCGTTAAAAGATCGTGGGAAAAAATGCAGTTTTCGATAAAAGATCGCTTAAAAATATTTTGTCAAAAGAATATTTGAAAAAATACGCCGATTTCATCAAAAGATCACAAAAAAAACGCCGATTTCGTCAAAAAATCACGGGAATAAAACGCCTTTTTCTAGAAAAAAATCGTGTAAAAAAGCAAATTTTGTCTAAAGATCGTCGAAAAAACGCTGATTTCACTTTAAAAAAACATGGAAAAACGCTGATTTCGTCAAAAGATTGCAAAAAAACCGCCGATTTTGCTAAAATATTGCTGATTTCGTCTGAAAATAGTGGGAAAACACCGCTTTTGTCCGAAGATCGCTGGAGGGGGGAACTCACGACACTTTCCCCGTGCCGATTTCCGAAAATGCAATGCGAATTTCTGAAAAAAAAAAATTTTCATCCAGAATTACCCCTGGCTGTAAAATCCTAAATCCTATTACATCTACACACATTAATGTTTTCATGTGGGGCTCTTAAAGTACAGAATAGCTATTGCAAAATTTTCAATATATTTTATAAAATTTTGTCAAATATGAATACCCATGTATGCAATAAATGTTTTGGTCCAAGTTATTATAATATAGACAATCATTTTTAGTTATGTTTTATTTTATTTCTAGAGAAATGGATTGGTCTTCGTCTCAATGGAAAGAAGGGTTATCTTCTACTGCTTTGCAGAAGATAAATGCCTTAGAAGAGAAAATTGAGAAACTACAAAAAGAGAGACAGCAGAAACAGACCCAATTTGAATGTCTGGAACTTCTATTAGATAAAGAAAAGCGAAAGGTAATTAATATATTTTTAATATACTTCAGTGCTTGAATTTCGGGGCGGGATTCACACCCAAAATTTTGAAATCCTGCCCTAAAAATATCATGGACGGGAGACTCCAGCCCGAAAAGTTTCACGAATTTTCTGGAAATGTTGCACTTTGAAACTACGATCAAACTCCTGCAAATGCTTTGCGAATTTCGTGATTATATATATACAAAATATAATTGAAAAATACTGTAAATTTTGATAAACAGACACTGAAAAAATTAATTTCATCGCACATGAGTACAGAAATAATGCAAATTTCATCATAGGATTTCGACAAATAATCGAGAAAAAATACAATTTTTGCCGGAGGATCTTGAAAAATTTGTGAGTTTCAACAAAATTTTGCGATTAAATGCGAATTTCATTAAAGGATCATGAAAACACGTGACATTCGTTGAAGGATCGTAGAAAAAAGTGCATAATTTCGTCAAAGGCTGTCAGAAAAAAAGATAGCAATCTCTTTAGAAAACGATACAGACACAAATATTCATGTTTATTATCATAAGTATTATTTTTGATGTAAAATGATAAACCGAACTAATTTGCAGACTACGCTTAGTCTAAAATTGGCCTGAACCAAACACAGTTTATTAGACTTGCAACAAAAAATAATTAGCGCCAAGAGTTTATCCCTCCTTTGCTGCAACATTTAAAAAATAAAGCTGTGAATTTTTTTACCGAGAATTATACTGAAGGTATGAAATAATTTCATGGTTATTTTTTGCAAAAGATTGACGAAATTCTCAGATTTTCCAAATTCAAACGAAAAATTTCCCAATATTTTCCTGCAACCTACAGAGGGATTTCATTGTATTTTTCTGTGACCAATTGACGGCTTTCGCAATATTTTATCGTAACTATTCGTCGAATTTTGCATTATTTTTTCCACCAATCGATTGACAAGTGTATTTATTTCATGGCTGTGTTAATGTACATATACTTCTTAAAATAGCACATAAAATATTAGAGGCTTTAAAAAAAAATTTCTCCCTCCCAAACAGCTCAACTCTCCTATATTTATAAATGTTGGTAGGGAGACTCCCTTCCTAGAAAAAAATCGAATTTCAAGCCCTGTACTTCCATATTTGAAATGCTTAGTGGAAAGTGTTATGCAACAAAAATTATATGAATGCTTTTTAGGTACTACTTGATTATCCCATTGACCAAAAAACTGTCCCCAAACTGTAAAATTAGATTCCAATAATGGATGACAATAATGTCACATAAACTTGCCATTAAACATGTTGCATGTGTTTGTTGCATCGTAAAGAGCTTTTAATTCAATTTTTAATTAATATTTTTATTAACTTTTTACCAATTTATTTATTGCACATTTATAAACAGTATAGGACCCATTATCCAGAACTCTGAAATCCAGAAAAGAAAAATGTTCAAAAAATTACTAAATTTGTAAATTTGTGCTAAAATTTTGTAATTTCTGAAATTTTTCAAAAAATTTAGAATTTAGAATTTTTTTAGTCCATTGTTCTGATGTGCAATCACTGAAGTAAGTTATTTTAATAATAGTTATGTTTTTCATTCTTTTTTATATTTTTCCTAATCCAAGTATTTTAATTTTTAATAAATTTATATTTTTAAGGTTGAGCAAGAAAAACAACAAACTTCAAGGCTTGAACGTGAACTGCAATCACTTTCTGATACTTGTAAAAATTTAGAAAATAAGCAACAAAAACTTCTTATTGAAATTCAAAATAGAGATTCAAGACAAAACAATTTAGAAGCTCAACTTGCACAAGCTAAAAAGCAGAATTGTCGAGTAAGTGTAATTTTTTTCTTTATGAATTTTTCAGTAATATGCAAAATTAGTTTATTTATTGAACCTCATGTTATCATAGAAATAACCTTAAATATGTTTTTCTTGAAAACAAAAACAGAACATTAATTAGATATAGATCTAATAATTTTTTTTTTTTTTAAACTGAGACATTTAACAGAAATATAAAGAAAATATTACATATATTAGATTTTTTTTTCTAAGTCATGTTTTTAGTAAAGGTATTGTTATGTTATAAAAACCTTAAATAACATTTCCTATTCAAAATTAAGATATAACACTACCCAACATCAAAAATGTTTTGGGCTCAAAAATAGTTATTTCTGAAGTATTTTGTCTCGCTGAACATGAAAATCAACATAAAAAGTTGAGATTAGCTCTTGTTTTCAAGATAGGAACCAACTTGAAAAATCTCACTATGGCTGTTATATGGAAAATCAAATGTTTGGAAGTTGGTATGCCTAATAGCTGTAATTCCCCTCAACTGCATTCCCTGTATAGAATCCAACCAGAAGTCAAGATCACAGAATACAGGGCTTGTCACAAGAATCTTCTTCATTTCTTTGAGAAGAAAGAACATGTAAATGCTTGTACTGAAGTTAATGGTTTGATGAATTCAATGAACATAACTCATGATCCACGGAAGTGGAGGTTATTTACAGATTCTTCCAAACTTAGTTTGAAAGCAGTCTTACTAACGGCAACATTCCTTGCATTCCCATTGGACATCCCGTTCATATGCAGGAAACTTGCGGAAATGTTAAATTATTCTCGAGTCAATCAAATACGAGGATCATAAATGGCAGGTTTGTGGTGACTTGAAAGTAATTGCTTTACTCCTGTTAATGCAATTAGGCTATACCAAGTATTGTTGTTTTCTGTTTTTGTGGAACAGTCAAGATAGAAACTCTCACATAAAAGACTAATGACCTTCAAGAAATCTAAATCCCGAGGAGAGAAATGTCCAAAATGAGCCTCTAATTGAACCAAAAAACATTCTGCTTCTACCCCTGTACATTAAGCTAGGATTAATGAACTTCGTGAAAGCCATGAACAAGGATGAGGAGGCTTTCCAGGGCCTTAGAGTGAAATTTCCAAGACTGACTGAATAAAAGGTTAAAGAGGGAATCTTTGTGGGCCCTCAAGTATGCACAATAATGAAGGATCCTGCTTTTAATAGAGTTTTGGAAGGGAAAAAGAAAGCAGCTTGCGAAGCCTGCTGGGAAGGCAATACGAGGATTTCTATGCAACAAAAAAGCCGAGAACTACCAACAGTTGTTGAAAAAACTCCTACAAAAGTACCATGACCTTAGATGCAAAATGTCTCTGAAACTTCATTTCCTCCACTCCCATTTTGATTTTTTCTCTAAAAACTGTGGAGTTGTAAGAGTGAACATGGTGAAAGGTTCCACAAAGATATCTATGAAATGAAACGCAGATATCAGGGTTGTTGAGATGAGTCAATGCTGGCCGACTACTGTTGGACTGTTACAAGAGATGCTCCGGCATAGAAATAAATTGTTGACACACAAATGGCAATTCAAAAGGAAACATTTGTAAAAATAGGCTAAAAACAACCACTGCTTTCTGAAAAATGAATATTATTTAGAGAAACATACCTATTGTATTGTATTTATTACGTAGGAATTTTTTTCTTCTTCAATTTGCTTGTAAATTGATGTGTGGAATGTTGTGTGTCTTTCTCAAGTGGGCTGTATTGCATCTTAAAAACAAGAGCTAAAAAAAAAAATTCATTTACATGTTCGTTTTTTTCAACCCAAAATTAGTAGGAATTCGCTATCTAGAACCAGGAAACTGACAAAAATATTTTTTTTGTTGGCTAGTGTAATTTGCATAAAATAAATATTTATATTTTATTTATTTAAATAAACAAAACTTAAAATTCAATCTATTTAATAATATCATTTTTCATATAATGAATTACATTTTCCTAATTATAAATTTTATTTGATATTAATTCACACGTTTGATCAATATTTATTAATTTAATCAATAATATTATTTACTTTTAGCAATCTGCTAACTTTTTTTTTTAGGTTTTTGATGTCATTTTTTAAAAATATTTACTAAGTTTTAAAATTAAAAAAATCTAAACCCTTTAATTTTTAATATTCATGTTTCAATCTATATTTAATAAATAAAACTATTTTTTATTATTCCTCTGGTAAAATTTCAGCAAGATTAAGCCATTATTTAACCAAAGAGAAAGAAAAAAAAAAAAAAAAAAAAGAGAAATCTTTGATTTCTTAAAAAAGCAAATCTACAAATTTGTAAGAGGATAATAATTTTATTATTCCTTAAATAAGTATCTTTATGTTAGCTATTGTACATATAAATTGTTCGAATGTATATTTATGTTACCTCTGTTATGTGTATAAACTGTTCAAGTGCATATTTATGTTGATTTGTTCCCTTTTTTTTCATAAATTTGTAGATTATTTACAAAATCGGCTTCCGCGATAGCTGCACTATTTAATTCCATGGATAATTAAGAGTTTACTGAATATGGATTAAACTTATTTTTTTTATTCTGTGTCTTTGGATATTGGACAAAATTAGATATTAAAAGATATTAGTTTGCTTTTCAAAAATATATTTGTGTATTCTTCTATTATTATATAGTTGCAGCAACTAGAAAAGGATATTGAAGAATTAAGATGCCTTCGTGAGAATACAAAGCTAGAACACAAAGAACTAGAAGAAAAGCTAAAGAAAGAGCAAAGCACTATTGTGAAACAAAATGATGCTATAACAGATTTAGAGCAGACTATAAAATCATTACAAGAAAAAAGTTTAAGTTCTTCGTTAATTGTCATTAGTGACAAGTCTCTGACAATGGATTCTAATAAAGAAAATATTGGTACTTTTCAGAGTAAGTATTCATATTTTTATTATATTAGTTGCAACATACATATATATATATATATATTTTTTTTTTTTTTTTCTGAGTGTTATTTTATTTATTAAACTCTACACCTATATTTCTTCTTTTGTTCAAAAATGGTCTTTGTAACAAAATAATTTTTAGAACCTATGTTAGTCATGCAAAGGCACTTGTATCTGAGCTACACCGCTTATAGCTTTCAAGAATTTAAAACTCCCCTTTCATTTTATAATATTTTTCTTGTTTAATCATTTTTCATATTTCAGCTTTATTTTATTCTGGTAGAAGTTATTTTTTAATGAAGTATGACTTTCACCCCTGAAGTTTAAATAAATAGGTTAAATTTGCTATGATATTCATGCATTTTGTTAGCTTGCATATTTTGGGGTTGCCTGTTGCAAAATTATTGCAGCATTTTTTATTAAAGTTTATTTTTGTATCATTTGGTACATTTTAAAGTATTTAATTAAACAATTATATATTTTATATTTCAATTTAAATATTTATATATATTTATAGTTACAGATGTGGGTGATGATAAAAATTCTGAATCTTTAAGAAAGAAGATATTGGAACAAGAAAACATCATCAATAATCTTAAAGAACAGGTAAAAATATTTTGAATGTATTTCATTACTACCTACATTCATTTCATCCCCTGTCCCATTTAAAAAATAATTTATTATCTTTTTGTAAATATTAATATATTTTTTCATCAGAAAGAGAAAAGATAAACACAAAGTTTTGAATTATTCCTTTTATATATAGCATAAATAGTTTTGTTAATGATTGTTTGATGACAGAAAATAATTTACGTTTTTCAAATTTTCACTCATTTGGATCTGGCATATGATTAATGGGACATATCTTTTAATTCACCATTATTTTGTCTTGATAATTACTTTTATTATTATGTACATGTAATGATGATTATATATGTGTACATTTATTATAGACTTAATTTATGTTTCAGCATTTATTCTTAAGGCTGTTCTTAAATCAAAAAGGGCAACTTTATGACATAAGATTTAATTTATTTTTGTTTGGAAATGCATGAAACTAACAGGTGTTGTTCAGAAACTATCTAATTGCACTCATTTTCTTTTTTTGCAAACACTAGATTTTTTCAGAAATAGTGTCATAACCAGAACAGGATATGGAACTCTTTCCCTTCATTTTCTGACCATAATCTGAGTTTTGGCAAAAATCCTTCTAAAAATTGAGCTAGAGCAAACTTATATGTATGCCAAAAATCTCGTTGTTTCTACAATTTTCAACATCACATATTGATTTGAGCTGCATTGGCTCAAATGAGATACTTTTTATTTATTACTATAACTTCACTGTTTATAATTATCAATCAGGAGTGACACAAGATGTGAATGCAGATTATAACACAAGCAATGCATATATGACTAGATTTTGATGATATTTTTCACATGCTCATTAAAAGTTGCAGACTTAAAAGTAATAGAAAATTTTCAATTTGAAACCACAGAAGTGTTTTAAATGCTCTCTTAAAAAGCTGTGGTATAACAGATGAGCATTTATAAAGATCTTTATAATAGATAAAGCAAGGTATGTCTGCATAAAACATTTTTTAATTGAAATTTATCTAATTTTAAATCATTCTGCATTGTGTAATGTTAACCTGTAAATATCAGGGAATTTTAAAATAAGATTTGTAACCACTCTTTCAAAAGGATTAGATTAGAAAAGAAATAAAAATTTTTGAATATCATTTAATGACTAATCTGATACAGTATTAAAATTTGTATAATTCAATGACTTATTACATACTTATTACATTTTACTTTATTTTAACAGTTGAAAAATACTTCTTCCGGTAAAGAAAAAATGGGACCTCCAAGTGATATATTAACCCCCATCAAGACAAATACATCAGGTATAATTTAAAAAAAAACTCTGTTTTAAATTATACACATATTATAGGTTAATGCCTTTTGTTGTTTAATTGTGTCACTTGATTATATTATCTGTAAGACAGGTATATTCTGCTCTTTTTTTCCCTTTTTTTATTTTTATTTATTTATTTTGCCTTCCAAACATTTTTACTGAAAAATAAATGTGTATTTGAGTTTTAAGTTTTAACTGTTAAAGGACCGAGGTCCACAAGATTATGAAAATGTTACTTTCAAAGATGATAAATACGCTTTTTACTGTTTATTATATTAATTCAATATTATATGGCCAAACTTCACTATTATTTCCACACTAGATAGAGCAAGAAAAGTTGCCGATTTGATTTTGATATATGTTTATATTAAAGCTATAATAAAAATTTATTAAGCATTAAAGTAAAATTGATACTTGGTAATTTGGATGTTTAATTATTATTATTTATTTATTTATTTTCATATTTTGTTTTATTACTCACAAACCGTACAAATATGAGAGTTCTGCCAGAAGGAGGATTTCTACTTTTTTTAAAGCAATTTTGAACATTCTCCGAGTTCATGCAAAGAAAAATATTGCAACCATAAAGTGTGTGTGTATATATATATAGGGGGGGGGGGGGTTAGGGTAATATTCAGACATTTTGCCAACTTGAACCCCCCTTTTATGAACTTCCTTTCTGAATGTCATCAGAAGAGCTATCAGATCAAAAGTCAGTTTATGATGTAAGTATTTGAAAATAATGTAAATGAAGTTGCTTAAAGTGTCTTTGTAGAATACTTTTGAAAATACCTGAAAAGAAAAATAAACTTTGCTTAAAGTTCTTTTTGGAATAGAAGATTTTGTGCCATCCAGTACTTTTGGGTGATTTCAGCAATTTATTTTTGGAGCAGTGATCATTTTGTTGTGCATATATTTAGATTGTAGATTTTTCTTTGATATAAAACATCTAAAACAGCCAAAGTCTTCAAATTAATATTAATATTTTTAATTTAATCAGTGATTATGAATTCATCAAATATATTCATTCTAATTTATACCTTTTAGCAAAATATTAAATTTATACCTTTAGCAAAATATCAATCATAATTTTGCATAATTTTTTATTTGGAATAGAATATTTTGTGCCATTTATCCAATACTTTTGGATGATTTCAGCAATGTATTTTCGGAGCAAAGATAACTTTGTTGTGCATATACTTAGCATGAAGATTTTTTTTTCTCCTTTGATAGAATAAAAATCTAAAACAGTCAAAGCTTCCTATTTTTAATTTAATCAGTGGTTATGAATTCATCAAATTTGTTCAAATTTACACCATTAGCAAAATATCATCTATTCTGTTTGATTATCACTTAATTTTCCATGTGTTTTATAGAAAAAAATTTTAGCTTGCTGAATTTGTGTTGTGTAAAAATCCTTGTCCAGTAGACAAAATTTTATCCATCTTTGCTTATTGTAATGTTTGCTCAAGAAATATTTTAAAATAATTTTATTATCATAGAAATCATTCGTAAAATCTGTATTTATTGAGAATATTTATTTTAGAACAGTAAATGGTATTAAAAGGCAATATTAAAGTTTTTAATATTGTCACTGTAATAATTATATTTTTGAAAACATGTAGGTACGTTGTACTTTGACAATATTACTGTAATACACTGGTTTCCAAAAATTAAGGAAAAATCACAAAAACAGCAATAACTCGTTCAAAAAAAAAAGCAATCCGTGTAAAATTTGCATATATTGTTAAATAAAAGATGCTGAATAAAAATACCAAATGCAAATTAGTGGTGCTGCAATCGCATTGTGTCATCCATTAGACACATAAAAATGCACGTTAGAGAGTAAAGCTGCAGTTGTCGCTGTGATAGTGATATTATAAATCTAAGATAGCCAATTCATTACAATGACCTCGAGGCATCATTTGCCCGCAGAACTGCGATTTAGAGCTATTGGGAGATTCAAGACAGGACAACGTCAAGCAAAGGTGACTAGATGGTTAAATGCGAGTCTTTCGGTGGTTCATAGGCTTTGGCAACAATTTCAAACCACTGGTTCGCATTCAAGAAGGTTCAGCCAAGGACGGCCATAGGTTTCGACAAGTGCCAATGACCGATATTTGCGGTTTTGTGTACGAAGGAATAGAACCGCAACCCCATCTCACCTTAGATCCTGCCTTGCTGCAGCCACTGGAAGGTTGGTGTCAATGTCTACTGTGCGTAGAAGGCTTCACGAAGGTGGACTTTATGCGAGGTGACCAGCAATTTGTGTGCCGCTCACCTCACCTCACCGGGGAGAACGTTTGATGTGGGCACGTCAACATGTACTCTGGTCGGTTGATCAATGGAGCCGTGTTCCCGGTTTTGCCTCCAAAGCGATAGTAAGCGTTGTTTGATTTGAAGAGAACAGGAAACACGCTTTCATCCATCAAACATTCGTGAAAGAGATTCATACGGAGGAGGCAGTGTCTGCATTTGGGGTGGTATCTCTTTGGGCGGATGCACAGACCTCCATGTCTTTCTATATGGAACCGTGAATGCTCACGTCTATAGAGATGGCATCCTTGATGCTTATGTGCGAACTTATGCCGGTGCAATAGGTAATGATTTCCTGTTACAGGACGACAATGCTATACCACACAGGGCTCACATCGTGGAAGATTATCTTCAGCAGCAGACAATTCAGTGCATGGAATGGTCAGCTCGATCACCAGACTTGAATCCCATCGAGCATGTTTTGGATGCTTTAAGGAAACGTGTTGCTGTTTCAATCCTCCTCCTCTGACACTTGCCACGCTTACAACAGCTTTGGAAGAGCAATAGCTCTTACTTCCCAGCGAACTCATCGACCGCATAATTGATAGTATGACACATCTCTGTATGTGCTGTATTGCTACTAGGGGTCACCATACGGCATATAAAAGGTACTTTTCCTATACCAAACTAGCTAACCGATTTTGTTAATTTTATAATTATGCAATTTTTTGAAACACCATAATTGTCTGGTAAATGCTTTTTATGTTATTTTATACCTTGCTATGCGTCGTATGGCTGAGTTTCATTAAAATCTACATGTAATATTTTTAATTATCACTATTTTTGTGATTTTTCCTTAATTTTTGGAAACCAGTGTAGCTTGAGTAATTAGTAATTTTTGCTGAAGATACTTTTATGTTAATTTTGTAAATAAACCTGTTAATGATAGGTTTGCAGAAAATATTGTATATTTTAATTTTTTTAAATCTTAATTTCATGAAATTTTCATTTTTGTCAATTCTTTTTGCTTAATTGAAAACCATTTCTGCCACTGTGATTGATTTATCTTTTATGCTATTTTTAGAGCTATATCAAAAGTTTAAATTGAATTCTAATAGCTTTCTGATTTTTTTAAATTATTTTTTTTAGTTATGTATTTCTTTTTTTTTATGCAATTTTCTAGATTAAAATAGTTTTTTTTATTTATTATTAGAAAGGTCAACAAATAACTCCTTTAGTGTTTGGGATAGTTTTGGAGCAACACCGTCTAAGGCTGGAAAAGCAATGAAACATCACTCTGATTCTTCAGCTTTTGATGATAGTGATGAGAAGGTACTTGAAGTAGTATTTCAATATTATTTTTTTCATTTTTAATCATTGGAGAATATCTATATTTTTTTAATAATTAAAATTTTGAAAGGATAATAAACATAATATTTTATGTTTGTTTGTAAAAACTATGGATTAAAAGTAATATTGTTTTAAGCTGTTTTTCTTTTTCTCCTTTGGATTGCAGACACAGTATCTTAGTTATAGCTGTTAAGATTTTTATTCTCCTTTACGTTTTTTAAAGTGGTATGCTTAATACTATTTTGACTAAGTATAAAGTAAATAAATAATGCAATAGTATTATTTATTTTGTTTTCCTAAAATACAGTAGTATGTCTGATGATTACACCAAATTTTCTATTTATAATATAAAAATTTCATTTTTTTATCCTCTAAGTGAAATTTTGTAAAAAGTAAATTATAGTTAGATTTTTTTTCATTTAAAGTTTCTATTCTATATGTTTTGTCTGCAAATCAGAACAGGAGTGATCGTCTCATAATATTTTTAACTAATTGCACTTCAGTAAAATAACTTTTTGGGGCTGTCGTGTATTAGATCATAAATTTTTTGGTAATTATGAACTTCCTTCCTTGAAATACCATAAGTTATCAATCCTCAAATTTCCCCTCTTTTTTCTTAATGTTATCATTGTAAATGTTTTTGTTTTCTTTTATAACTTTGCTGCAGGTGTCAACTTAGAAGAAGAAAATTTCAAAGTCAGTTTTGAGTAACACTTAGATATTTTTTGCACAGCAATTTAAAAATTGCAAGCATAATTTTTTAGCCTTAAAAATTTACAACAAAATTAAGAAAATATTTTATTTTTTCAGACTGTCTTGAATAATAATTCCACTGATAAATTCTTGATTGAAAATTCATTTCATTTTCGACCTGTCTGCAAAGAACATGAATTGTTTTGATTTAACATTATTTTTACCATTTGTTTGAAACACTAACCATTCTCTAATGGGATAAACAGTTTTTGTAATTTTGAACAATTTTCAATTTCACTGTAACCATATTATGAAATAAAAATATTTATCTGCAATAATGTTAAAAATCAAATATTTATTAACACACCAGCAATGAGAAAGGGTAAAAGTGATTCGATTAATTGTGAATTTTAAAAAAAAAATTGCTTTGAAAAACATTTTTGGATTGTGATGTATAAAATGAACTTTCTCTTCAGAATACTGAGCAAAATCAGGACCTATGAGAATCAGTTCTAAATGCTAGTCAAATGGGGGGGGGGGGATCTTAAGTTTAAAACAATACTACAAAATATCTGCTGTACATCCAGCTAGGTTGCTTGTCAGAGTGTTGCTCAAAGGATTGTAACCTTGACCGAATTTACTTCCCCCATAACTTTTCTCATATGAATCACACTCTTATTTATCATTTAAATGATGGGATAGAATGAAACCCAATCTGGTAAGAGAAATGGGGAATATGAAAAGTATGCATTATAACGACTGCATTTCAGTGCGTTTCTTGGGTTACATTTTAGTTAAAATCTAAATAATAAATTGTGATGCAATACTCCTTAAATTGAACCCTGCTTTGCAGTGATATATAGATTCGATTATGTATTCTTATTTGTATATTTTACTGATTCAATTGAAACAAATTAATTAATGAAATATCACTATTATATTTGAATTTTTTTCAACAGCAGATTATAGGGCTTAATAATAGGAATGCTGAATGTTAGGATATTTTTATGGAATAAAATGACTTTATTACAATTTTTTGGATTTAATAATAACTTTGTCTTTTCATAAATTAAAAAATGTATAACAGATTATTTTGATGTAAAGAAAATGCTACAAAAAGAAAGAATCAAAATTTTGGTTGGATTAAAAATAACGATATCAAAAGCCAAAATTCATCACCTCCCTAGAGATATCTTATGATATCAAGTGTTGGACACCCCATCCCCTCCCTCCTTCTAAAGTAATAATATTATACTGTTAGGTTTATATTACTGTGGTGATGCAGGAAATCATGCCGGTAGGCTGTTAAGATAATAACATAGATTTATTAAAGAACATAGAACCTTACTACATCGCGGCTAGTGCAAGACTGCCCGTCGCGTGGGAATCCGTGTAGGATTGCCGGTCATACAAGCGCGCCGCAGAGGCGCCATCTATCATGCACAAGATCTATTAAAAATCAATCATAACAATTCCCTCCCTTCTTAAAGAAAATGCAAAATGTCATAGAGTCTTGTTCATCGAGATAGTTCAAAAATAAAACAGCTCACGACTAAAAACAGTTTGTCAGGAACAAGCAAAACAGACTAATACTGGAGGCGTATTGGTTTTTTCCTAACTCGTTCTGAACGTCTGACCAATGGGGTACTTGCATCACGAGTTAACACTTGTGGTGATAGAACTGGGGATCTGCAGGTGGCTTGTTATTTACCCTTGGAGAAGTCACTTCTAAGGGGAGCACAGGAGGTTTGGGGGTACCTGTGGGAACATCGATTTGCAAATCGACTGGTTCTGTAGCTGTAGCTGCAGGAATTGGCAAGTCGAGTGGAGTCTGAACATCACTCATCGGGTTCTCCTGTCTGAGCCTCAACTGGTCAATGTGGCATGTCCAATTTCCCAAAGGAGTTGACACTTTATACATAACTTTCCCCATGGAACATAAAATATTGCCTTTAACCCATGGTGGGCCACGGCCAAATGAACGCACCCAAACTGGAGTGCCTTCTGCAAAACTTCCGGAACTGGTCTCTTCCTTCTTGTGCGTCTGACTGATAAGATCTCTAATTAGGTCCAGACGAGTTCGGAGAGGACGACCAAACATAGCCATGGCTGGGGATAATCCAGTGGCTGCTGATGGGGTATTGCAATAGTTGAAGAGGAACCTAGACAGTCTCTCGGCAAGAGTCCCTCCAGTCATTTTCTTCAGGGCTGACTTTACTGTTCGGACTGCTCGCTCAGCTAAGCCATTCGAACGTGGATGGTAAGGAGGCGTCTTCACTTCAGCAATGCCATTGCAAGATAAAAAATTTGCAAATTCTTCACTATGGAAACCAGGACCATTGTCGCTGACCACACTCTTTGGAATGCCGAAACGAGAAAACAGGCTACGCAAAACCATTATTGTTGCACTTGCAGATGTACTTGATACCTGTGCAACTTCTAACCATTTTATCTTGGCATCTACAATTATAAGCAGCATCTGACCTTCCACTGGACCTGCATGGTCAATGTGTATCCGCTCCCATGCTTTCTCTGGCATAGGCCAAGGAACATACTTTGATAGAGGTGCTGAAGCATTCTGCTGACATGCAACACAGCCTTTCACTCTTGCTTCTAAATCGTTATCCAGCTCTGGCCACCAAACATAGGAACGAGCATGTGCTTTAATTGCTGTTATGCCTTGGTGAGATGAATGAAACTCATCTAGAATGAATTTTCTAAATTTTGGAGGAATAAAAACACGTGTGCCTCTCAAAATTATGTCTTCTTCGACAGATAATTCATCTTTTACTCTGAAGAACGGATGCAAATTTTTCTCGATTTTCTTAGGAAATCCTTTTAAAATATATGATTTCAGCTTCCTTAGGTCAGGACATTTGTCAATTTCGGTACTAATTAGGTGTCTCGTCACTGGAGTGTCATCTAATTGTGTTAATAATAACACCGACTCTGCTGGAACTGGTGGATCTGCATACTTAGTAGCCAATGGCAATCTACTGCAAGCATCTGCATTTGCGTGCAAGCTGCCTTTTCTATACTCAATTGTATATGAATACGCTGCCAGGGTCAGAGCCCAACGTTGAATTCTTGCAGCAGCTACTACTGGTACAGGCTTCTCTGACGAAAGGAGATTAACTAAAGGACGATGATCAGTAAGCAACGTGAATGTTCGTCCTAACAAGTATTTTCGAAATTTTGTTACACCAAAGACCAGGGAGAGAGCTTCTTTTTCTATATGGCTATAATTTTTTTCAGCTTCTGTTAAGGAACGGGAAGCAAAGGCTATTGGACGATCACCATCTTCGGTTTTGTGAGACAATACTGCTCCAAGTCCATAGGGACTAGCATCGCAAGCCAAAACAACTTCTTTCTTGTTATCGAAGTGTATTAATAGTGATGAGTTCTTCAAAACCTCTTTCACTTTAGAAAATGCTTCCTTCTGTGGTGTCTCCCATTTCCATCTCGTTTTTCCTTTCAATAATTCATATAACGGAGCTAATAAGGTAGCCATGTTTGGTAAAAATTTGCTGTAATAAGTAATGAGACCGATGAAGGAACGTAGCTCATCAACATTCTTTGGATCAGGAGCTTTGACTACAGCATCCACTTTAGACTCTAAGGGATGAAGTCCTTCCCTGTCAATACGATGACCCAGATATTCCACCGAAGATTTCAAAAATGCACATTTTTTTGGAATTAAGCTTCATTCCAGCTTCCTGTAAACGCATTAGAACTGCTGTCAAGTTCTGTAGGTGTTCTGCTTCATCTCTTCTGAAAACCAAGACATCATCGAGATAGCAAGCAGCCTTCAAACCATGCAGAATTTTGTCAATCTCTCTCTGGAACATCGCTGGAGCTGAGGCAACTCCGAAAGGAACTCTAGTGTACCGGAAAAGTCCTTTATGGGTATTTATCACTACTAGATCTTTGGACTCTTCATCCAGTTGCAGCTGGCAATATGCATCACGAAGGTCCAATTTAGAAAAAACAATTCCTCCTGAAAGCTGTGCAAACAAATCTTCGATGTTTGGCAGTGGATTCTGCTCCAATTCAGTCACCTTGTTGGTAGTTAATTTGAAATCTCCGCATATTCTGATGCGTCCATCACGCTTTAGGACAGGTACTATTGGCGCTGCAGACTCAGCGGTCTTCATTGGCTCGAGGATGCCTTCCTTAACGAGGCGAGCTATTTCCTGATCAACCTTGTCCAAAAGAGCATAAGGGATTGGGCGTGCTTTAAAAAATTTGGGCGTTGTAGAATCTTTCTTAATCAGGTGCACTTTGACATCTTTTAGCATGCCTAACCCTGGTGAAAATAAATCTTTGAATTTTTCTAAAACTTTATGTAACTTCAATTCTGGAGTTGGCAAATTGTTTATGGCATAAGACTGGTTTGGATTCTCGAACACTTTCATCAATTTTAATGGATAAATCCAATTACGTCCGGCTAAATTAATTTTTCCCTGTTCAACAATCATCAAAGGTAAAGGGCAGGACTTGGATTTGTAGGATACATTCACTTGTGCTATTCCAATCACTTCAATAGGATGCCCTGTGTAAGAATTCAGCCTTATTGAAGTATTTTCCAAAGGAGGAAAACATTCTTTTACTCTATTGTAAACATTTAACGGCATCAAAGAAAAAGGAGCCCCTGAATCCACTTCAAAAATGAAAGGCCTACCTTGTAGAAAGCATTCCACTTTAGCAGGAGGTAAGGTTTCTTCCATACCTGAGACATTAAATAACGTGTATACTGGTGGCACTTCATTTTCTACTTCTTCCACTCGCACATTATGTACCCCAGGACTGGAATTCTTCTTCTTAGAACGGCATACTTTAGCGATATGGCCGACTTTTTTGCAAGAATGCCAAGTTGCATTCCGAAAACGGCATTCGTTTGACAAGTGATTTGATCCACATCGGCTGCACTTTTCAAAATTCTGCTTTGTTGTACGAGAATTAGGACTTCTCGGCCCATTATTCTTCTTTGAATGTATTTTGTTCGTATTTATTTCAGCACCTGATGTCATACGCAAGTTGTTTGCATCTCTAGCCGCTGTCTCCATCGTCACCGCGATCTGTAGCCCTCGTTAGGGTTAACTGATTTTCTGCGAGAAGCTTTCTCTGGATTGCTTCATCTTGAATTCCACAAACAATCCGATCCCGCAACATTTCGTCCAACGATGTGCCGTAACTGCAATGCTTAGCCAGGCTACGTAACTCAGCAATAAAATTTGCGACCGATTCGCCGGCACGCCGAACTCGGCTGTTGAATCTGTATCGTTCCACAATGACGGAAGGTGCAGGGTCGAAGTGCGAATTCAAAACGGCTATTTCTACCAATGTCTTCGTATCCGGTGCCGCTGGTGACAAGAGATTCCGAATTAAAGCGTACATAGAGGCAGGGGTGCAGATTATGTCCGATCCGGCGATCTAGGATCGGGGGAAATTTTAGCCATCTGGGGAAATTTTGCAGAAAAACATACAATCGATTTCAATTTTAATAAAGAATTACATATTTCTCTGAGATTTTTTTTTCCTGACAAATAAATAGATCTATCTGCTTAGCGACTTTCACAAAATCAATCTAGGAATAATACGTATTGTGTATATACTTGTGTATAAGTTGAGAAATTTTTAGAAAAAAAAGTCTATATCTAAACGCATGTAAGAATTCTAAAACATAAAATTTTGGGGAAATTTTCATAAGGATTGAGGGAAATGTGGAGAGTAAAAACATTTTCTGCACCCCTGCGTAGAGGGGCCGACGACTGTGAAAAAAATAGCTCTTTTCCGGTTGTCGTTCTCAATCCCGTTTGCGATGAAAAACTGCTGGAGTCTTTCAGTATACAATGTCCATGATTCGGCTGTCGAATCAAATTCTTTAATTTGGCCAAAAGAGCCCATCTTAGCTTTATTTCTTGAAGGCTTTAATTCCAAAGAACACGCGCCTTTCTGCTTGGACTTCGTTCGAGCTTGCGCTACCGGCAAATGGAAATCTCACGACCGCGTGTTAGGCTTAACATCGCGCGTCAAAGATCGGCGTTCGGCGTTGTAAATTCGCCGAAAGAAGAAAAAAAAAAAATAAATTCTCTTCGCATCACCATATCCCATGCTCGTCGCCAGTGTTAGGTTTATATTACTGTGGTGATGCGGGAAATCATGCCGGTAGGCTGTTAAGATAATAACATAGATTTATTAAAGAACATACAACCTTACTACATCGCGGCTAGTGCAAGACTGCCCGTCGCGCGGGAATCCGTGTAGGATTGCCGGTCATACAAGCGCGCCGCAGAGGCGCCATCTATCATGCACAAGATCTATTAAAAATCAATCATAACATATACATTCACAGCCCCTATCTGATGGTCTTTTTTCCCCAGAAAAATAATTACAAAATTATTTAAAAATGCAATCTTTAAAGGGACAAAAATATTTCAGTGAGGAAAAAAAAAAAAATTGCAGTTCTACTTTTGTGACTAAATAATGAATGCACATTTTCATTGTCTTTGTTTTAGTCAATAGTTTATACATTTAAATTGAAAATATAATTTTACAATTAAACAAAAAATTGAAAAAAAATCTTCCATTATTTCAAATTTTCCTCCTTTTCTCTTTTCATTTATTTTATTTATTTTTTGGTTTTTATGCATATTTTGCTTTAATTATTCTGTATTTTTGTATGCTTTATCTTTCAAAGGCTTATAATTTTTTAGTGTAGAATGGCCAGCCATTAATTAAGAAAAGCAATACTGCTATTACATATGTATATTGAGTAATCATTTTAAATAAATATTTGGGCTGTTTATTAATTCACAGTACATTGATTGCTATGAAATTTTTATATGTTATTGATCTTTTACCCTAGCACAAACCCTATTGAAAATGAAGTTTCCACCATCAGTAGTTTATTTACAGCAATAGTCAAAAGTTTTCCGATACATTGCAGCCTATTGGAAAAAATCATTTCAAATGAATTTTAAAGGTGTTACACCTAGTCAAACATTCAAATGTATATGGATTCACAAAGTGCACTAAGATATGCATTGTGTAAAATATGTAGGGAAAATAATAGTTATTATTCATTTACAGAGCCACTCAAAAGAATTCCATTGCACAATAATAAAGGGGGGAATGTTTGCAGCATATTTTAACTTTGTTAAACAATTTCAAGTATCATAAAACTTATATATGTCGCTGAGATTCAATATTTCACGCATAATATGAAGTGCATAGCATTTACATGGACACACAAAATATTTCAAATCGTATATTATATCCGAAGTACTGTATGTTATCGATGTTAGCTGATGGATGGATGAAATGCATTTTCATTTTCAATTGTGATATTCGCTTTTAAATTTTACTATGGTGTGTATGAATGCTATAGTTGATATACAGGGTTACACAAAAGAGGTTTCAAACCTTACTCAATATGAGATTAATTTACTTAAAGGTGATTTTTAAATAAATGATGCATTTTTATGTAGAACTGCTTTCAGTTTACTAAGAAACATTTGTAGAATATAAATAAAATGAAATACAGGGTCATGCAAATAATTATCTACATGGTCACCCATGGTTGATAATTTCTGGAAATGTGATTTAGTAGTTTTAAAAGTGTTTTTGTTTTAATTAAATTTTATCAATATACTGGCATGTAATAAAAGTACTAGGTAAACTACAGGGCTGAACAAAAGTATTGAAGTATTTTTCCATGTATTGTATAAATTGCTAAAAGAGAAATTTCAACCTGTTAAGCATTTTCTTGCACATTATATAGTATCTATATCAACTGGCAGATCAAATACAGGTCTGTTCAAAAGTATCAAAATACATGTTTGGCTATGGACAATAACACCTTATTTATCTAAATAACGAAGTTTTGTTAAAAATTTCAGGAAGTATTGGAAAGTGTTTCATAATCCATGCTTAACGCATGATTTTTCTTATTATAGTTTCAACACATAAAAGTTGAATGTGCCACATTTGATAGTTTCTAAGGTTAAAAAACAAAATCACCATAAACATTTGTAGCAAAGCATTGAACATGTCATATTTGTTATTTTCATAGTTAGACACATTAAGAAAAGCTTGCATATTCAACGCTTTAATAGAATAACATTAATAAATGTATGAATATTGACACTTTGATATAGTCATTGTCTGTCTTTTTAAAAAGGCTAGAAATTGGACAATTTTCTGTTGAATGTATCATGTACAATATATAAAAAAGTAGAAAATAGGAAAAAAGCATTTGGTTAATATTTGAGAATTTTATTTAATAACAATCATATCATAAAAAAAACCTGCAAAGATTTTTATTTTTTAAGGGGGCTCAAAGGTTGAAAACTTTTCAAAAAATCGATTTATTTTTTATGATCTAGTTTATTTATTCAATTAATTCTTAACTCGATGCAAAAAACCGCATAAAAATATTAGCATTTTTAACGGAGTTATAAGCATTTATGTACCAATACTTACATAGCCGCATCCATATAATTTCAACTTTAAGTCGTGTTTTCTCAAAATTTGATTTTTGACAACTAACACCAAGATTTTTTAAAAAAAAAACTATTTGATGGAATGGCTTAAATATTTTTTTGCATGCATATAACATCATAATCTAGATTATGAATTAAGGATATAACTATCACTTAATAGAAACAGTATTAAAAAATCTCTCAAAGTTGAAAATTTAAAAAACCCCTAAAAAATACAACTTTTTTTCCATTAAAAATACTCAAAGTATTAGACTATCTAAAATATATTAATTCATAATCTAGATAATGATGTTATATGCATGAAAAAAAAAAAAAAAAAAAAAAAAAAAAAAAAAGGCAATTCCATCAAATAGTTTTTTTTTAAATCTTGGTGTTAGTCATAAAAAATCAAGTTTTGAGAAAATGAGAATTAAAGTTGAAATTATATGGATGCGGCTATGAAAGTGTTGATACATAAATGCTTATAACTCCGTTAAAAATGCAAATACTTTTATGCGGTTTTTTGCATTGAGTTAAGAATTAAATGAATAATCAAATTAGATCATTAAAAAATCGATTGTTTGAAAAGTTTTCAACCCCTGAGCCCCCTTAAATTTTTTTACTGTGTGTCAGTTATATATATATGTAAAATAACACCTCCATATTTGCAAGGCAATGCTATCCTTTGTTGCCCTTCTGGCATCATATTGTAGGAACACAAACACATTCCGTAACGTTTTCACCCATCGGCCATTATTGTGCGTATAATGGTGGTCCATAATTACATGTTGTAGTCAGTCATGTTTAAAGTGTAAAGCAGTGAGGAGACATTTTCAGTTCTTGGGCCTTGATATACTATCCTTTTAGTGTACATAATGGTATTTTTGATGACCAGGTCCGTGTTGGCTTGACTTAGAAATTTTAACATGATCAGAGCCTGGACAGCATGTTTGTTGGCAACTTTTGGGGTCCAAAAGCCACTGAATTTTATTGCTCCGAACTAAATTCTGTAACTCAAATTACTTTTTGACAGGTCATGACACTACAAGAATGGGAGGTGACTTAATTTATTTGGTTAAAAAAAGATATGTCACTGTGACATTATAAAAGTGCTGCTATCTGGGGTTCATTTTACTCTTCGCAAGAAATGAGAATTGTACTTAAGTCAGCTTTTTTATCTTAAAGAACGCTCAAAATATCAATGTAAGTAATAAGGTGTATTGCTTAAAAATGAAGTTATCAGGGGCAAAGTTAGAATTAAGGTTAAAAGAAAATTAGATGGGACTTTAAATTTTTAGTTTTAATTTTAAAGTTTTTTAAAAATGGGTTATATTTATCCTTTTATGTATATGTTGCAATATTGTAACAATTCCATTAATTAACATTAAAATGATTTTCTTTTTTTCTTTTCCTGTTGCCATATCTTATAAATTCACCAGTTCATGCTTTCTACCATGTATAAAGTTGTGCATTTTTCGATAGAAGTTCCAAACTAAATTGCAACAGACATTATGAATTGCAGTCATGATATCGAATATGATTTTTAAAATAAACATTGAATGCTTATAAAAGCATGTGTTTTTACTCTTTTTTACTTTATTTTTCATACTTTTAATTATAACTTTGTATTTAAATATAGGTGCGTAATCTTCAGTTAAAAGTGAAACAATTATCTCAAGAACTTGAGTGTCAAAGGCATAATTCTGAAGCAGCTAAAAATGCTTTAGAACAAAGATTAAAAGAAAAAGAAAATGTCTTAAAAGCTGAAATAAAGCAACAAGCTCAAGGTAAGTGTTAAAAATTACAATTGGCTTTCTTGCCTGCTTTTTACAGGACATATCACTTTTAAAAATGATAATACAAATCTGAGAAAATACTCTGTAATATACAGTATATCTGCAGTTTCTCCACAATTTGAAAATCTTTCCACATTATACTAATTGCTGTCTTGCACTGTCAGCTTTAGACATTGTTTACGGTATCTTCTAAAGACATTTAAATTTCTAGTGTATTTTTAACTTCTTGTTGAAATATTAAAAAAAAAAAAAAAAAAAAAAAAAAAAAAAAACTCATCCATGGTATCAAACAATGATCTAAGTAGGATTCTGATATTTTGTGAAACATAAGTATAGAGTTACAAATTTTCAACAAATGCTTAAACTATTTTTTAAAAAATTTAGTAGTTTAATATTTTATTGCTTTTATAATTTTATGAATGCTAATAATGCATATTAAAATACAGTATAGCTACAAAATATTGTTATACTCCAAAAAGCAAGAATGAATTTCAGTTTAGTAAATCAATTCATTCAAATCAGTTTAGTAAATTAATTTCTGTGATTGACAATTTTCTATTAATGCATGCAATATTTGCTTAAAGTCTTATGGCAGAATGTGCTCAACGTTACGATGGGTGTCGCAGATTTTTAAGGATATTGGCAGACTCGGCGATGTTAAGGATGCACTACAGTGCGTAAATTATGCATCAAATCGGTGATGGGATGCAAAAAGTAGCTCTTATGTGTCCCATGGGATGCGTAACTTTATCAAAATATCACGGAATAAGCCCGAATTTGATCCAAAATTGCAAGAAGAAACGAAAATATAATCAAATCATTGTAAAAAACGGCAAATTTCTTTTAAAAATTGTGAGAAAAAGAGACTTGTTTTTTAAAAAGTCGCTAAAATGAATTTATGACAAATTTTGCCAAAAAATCTGAATTTTCCAGGAGAAATTCAGAGGATTGCAGGAAGAAACGAAAATTTTATCGTAACATGGCTATAAATGGCAAATTAATCAAAAAATTTCTAAAATCTCAAAAAAAAAGGGGGGGGCAAATTTTGTCAAAAAATCCCGATAAAACGAGACTTTGTCAAAAGATCGCAAATAAAGGGCTGATTTTGTCAAAAAATCCCGAAAAAACAGCAAATTTCATCGAAAAATGCTGAAAAAAGTCTGAATTTCTTCAAAGGAATGTGGAAAGAAACGACAATTTCATCATAAAATCGCTTTAAAAAAGGCAAATTTCGTTAAAAGACCACTTAAAAATGTTAAAATTTTGTCAAAAGATTGCAAAAAACATTGATGACTTAAAAGTCAAAATTACAACCGCAATAGCTTCTGTGGATGCCGACATGCTTCCCCGCTACCTGGTGTGAAATTGACTATCGACTTGATATTCTCCGTGCAATGAAGGGGGCACACGAGGAAATTCATTGACAAGGGTCATGAAACTGTTTGAGTATCTAACCATTTATGTTCTTAATTTTAATCTATCTTTATTATTTTATGAGTTATTAAACATCAAAATGGGTCTGGGACTTTATAAACACCCTGTATATAAAATCATTACTCGTATTACAATATGTGAACCATTGAATTTAGTAACTTATAGTACTTTGAACATGGAGGGTTTATATATATATATATATCTTAAGTAAAGTATTGTTTGTATTTCACTCATAACTGTTTGTTGAAACTGTATATTGAAAAAGAAAATTATAAGTAAATACAGGTGTTTACATTTTAAACATAAAAATTGTATTATTACGTTTTATTGCATTCTGAAGAAAAAATGTGTTTGTACTGCACTGTATTGTTATAATTATATTTTTTCTAATTTTATGCCTTTTTATTTTGCATTACATGATTATTAATTATTTCTTTTAGAAATTCAAGATCTTGATAAAGAATTGAGAGAAATACAAAACAAATATCAACAAGATGTTGTCCAAACCAATAAGAAACTAGACATAGTTAATGCACAGCTACAAAAAAGCGAGCTATTGAAACAGTAAGTACGCAGGATTAATGACTTTTAAAGTATTTGAATTTTTCTTAACCAAAACTAATTACTATTTGCAATTGTAAGTATAATTATTGTTTTTGAAAACTTTGGCATATTTCTTATTTTTTTTAATGAAGTCAAATTTGAAATTTTTAAAATCTTTCAGTTTGATTTTTATATACTCTTTAAATTTTTCTAAAAAGTTATTATTAAGTTTAGCATTCAAAGCCATTTTATTTAATGTCATTAAATTTTAATGATTTTTAGGGTTATATTCTTTGTATAATTTTGTTTAATATGATTTTAATAAATTTAATTATCCATTTGTGTAATACTGTAGAGTCTACTATTATCAGTTATTTATTCCCTCCCCCCCCCCCCAATTATAAAAATGGTTGTGAAGTACAGTATAAATACTTTTTAGCAGGTAGCTGTCAACATGTACTCTGCATGCAGCTTAGTGCTATAGTGAATGCAATCTTAAAATTGAAAAATGTTTTAAAACATTTGAGACTCTAAAATAGTGTTTAAAATTTGTAGATTTCATAATACATTTGTTAAAAACTGCTTCAAAATGATGTAATGATAATGAGTATAAATTTATTGAAAGAATGCATTCTATGCTACCCTTTGTATTACATTAATCAGTTAAAATAATATGGCAACTTGTACGATATCCAATAGCTACTTTTTCCTGAAATTTGTTCCTTGTGAAAGCTAGTAATGTAAGAAATATTGGGGATATAAAGGTTTCATTTTGTTCAAGTAGGGCAGCAGGGTTTGTGCTCATCAGGAGATTATTTGGGAAAATCAGGGGATAAAATTTTGCTTCTAAAAATCTGGAGATAATGCAAAAAATTCTCAAAACCTGGCAAAATGATATGCTGCTCTAGAAAATTGAAGGCAGTTGCTGCTGTTTCACATGCTTTATGATATATTGACATCAAGCTAAAATGCATCTTCTAACATCGTGAGATATATAACTGAAAGTTATACGCTCTTTTTTACAGAATAAATATAATTTGTTAAATTTAATCGGTGATGTCTTAACATCTGTTGACATTGATTCAATCACTAGACCCACTTTCTAACATCAAGAGGTTTGACAGCAATTCAAAAGTAGAGCCGTACCGAGTACTCGGTAAATACTCGGTATTCGGCCAAATTTTGGCCGAGTACTCGGCCAATACCGAGTAGTTGTAAGAATTTCATTTTTTAAGCATATGAATTTATAACTGATCTGAAAAAAGTTATTTGAATATCAATGTATAATATATATAGTAATTCATATTCAACTATTTACTCTGTATTTAACAATATGTCTGCAAAATATAAAAAAAAGTTAAGAACAAAATCCCTAAAGAAATTTCACATTTATACAAATAAAAATACTTTTTTATATATAGGAAAACAGGAAAGACTTATTTTGGATGAAGAAACTAAAAATACGATAAATGAAATAAAAAATTAATAATTAAATTTAATATATTTCAAATTATGGTGCAAAAACACCAAACGTTCTACATTATTAGTAGACAGGGCATTTCTTTTACTACTATAAATTTGGCCGGCCTCTATTACATTCAGAATAAACAGTTGTTGAAGGTGCATATAAGAGTTTTTTGCAAAGTTGCACATAATCAGAAAAGTTCCCCCCCCCCCCCCCCCTCACCATGCAAATGAAGTGTCAGTTTTACATGTCTTCTGTTAAGAAAGCCTGTATATCTTTTTGTACCAATTCTTCATGCGGTGATTTTAAACTAGTACTAGTGCCACAATCTTTTTTGTTCATTCACAATTTCCTCAAAGCATTGCCAGAAAATAAATGAACTTTTTGCTAGCATTTTCTCTTTTGATTCGTCGACATTAGCATTCTCATATTTATTTTTTGTTTCTTTGGTGGATTTTCAAGTTCTAGATCATCTAAATTCATCAATTTTAGAGCTTGCTTTTTAAGGCATTTTTAATTTACACATTTATAATTTTCATTGAAAAAGGTTAGTTTTTTACTGAGATATTTAAAAAATAATAAATTTAAAATAACATAATATAATCTGTACACATGAAAAATGAAAAGAAACTGCAAAGCCAATACATTTTTTTTTTAATCAAAAGAAAATAAGGTACAGACAGTTACAAAATAAATATGAAATGTTTGCATTATTCAATGAATTGTTACAGTAACCGATGAACATTTTTATTTTTAATAGACAGATTTCAATGGTTGGAATAAATTGGAGGGTTAAAGAATGTTTAGTTATTATTATTATAAGAAGTATATTTAGTATTAGTTAATAACTGTAGTTGTCATGTATCAATTCTCCTTTCTTATTAGTTTTGAACTGTCAAAATTTGTCTTTAAAAGGTGCACAAATTTCAAATTTAATAAGCTTATTTATACTATATATGTATATTATATTATATGCACACACAGGTATAGATATGTGTACACAGCTATATTTATACATATGTACACCTAAGCTCACATTATGCGCACATCAGTGTTTTATTTTCTTATTATACAACTACTCGGTACTCGGCATTCAGTACTCGGTACTCGGCCGAGTAGTCAGTGGCCGAGTACTTGGTACTCGGCTACTCGGCCAAAGTACTACTCGGTACACTACTATTCAAAAGTAGCTTTAGTAAAATAAAGGATATTTTAAAATTGATATTGGCACTTGTAGCCTTCGTGCTATTCATATCTCTTCTAAGAGGTAATAAAACCACAAAGTGAAAATTAAATTTTTTCACCAAGCTAACAAGTTTTTCAAGGCATGCAGATTTCATCTTTTTACACAAATTAATGTTTTCCTTTAACTGTTTATATTGGTAATATATGAACTTTATTTTTTAGATTACTTTTATTTTGAGGAGGTGGAAGTGTCATGGCTTTTAAAAATGTCGTTAATTTTTGACATGGAAAAATTGTACATCCTGCAAAATACATCAGAGGATTCTCAGGGATTTTATTTATTTATTTATTTATTTATTTATTTATTTATTTATTTTGAAAATGAGTATGAACCCTGTGCAAATCTAATTGGGCAATCTTATGATTTTTAATGTCTTAATTAAAGACTAGTGTTTAGCTCTCCACCTGCACAGAATTGGGTTTACTTGAAGATGAAATGAGAACAGGTATTCTGTAAAGGACTTAACTAAGTAAGATGTACTTCAGTATAAGGTACTGTGTACCTTTTAGCTTCCATTGTAAAAAGAAATGCAAATGTTTTGCATGCCTAAGTTAAATCAATATGATATTATGTGAATAGTCATAAAATTCTGGCTCATCTGCTAATAGTTTTAAAATAATTTCTGTTTGAAAAGAAAGCAAAGTTTACAGAACAAGTAACTTTTATTAATTATACAGTTTAAATGCAGGCTGAGGCAAAATTTTCTTTGTAAATGTGGTTAAAAGGAGAAAAAAAATTATATTCTTACTTTCTGCAGTGAATTACATTTTAGATACTTATTTGTCATACATAATATGTTACTGTAGATTATTAGAAAACTTAACCAAAATTCTAACTGTAGGTTGTAGATTAAAAAATTCAGGGCAAATAAAAACTTTTGACTTTAAAAGCAATTTGGTTTTATGTAAATTAGATTCAGAATCCAAAATTTCTACATTGAGGATGAAAAATTATTTTTATTTGAAACAAGTTACAATGGTTTATCTACTTATTTATATACAGTATAGCTGTACAACATTAGGTATTGAGGAATTATAAACTGTTTTTATTCAATTATTGTTAAAGACATTTAAATATGTTGACAAATTGATTCAAAATCATGCTGTGTTAATTCAAAAATGATATTTTTTGAATTGCCATTATATAAATATTTTTTTTTATCTTTGTCCCTGCTACAACCACTATATTGTAAAAGTGATTTTAATGTATTAAATTATAATATTAATTATTACTTTTTATATTCTAGACAAATGGAAAAAGATCTAAAGGCTCTTGAATTACAAATAAATTCTCGTAATACTGAGTTACAACAAAAAGATGAAGAATTGAAAGATCTTCAGAAAATAAAAAACAATTATGAAGCTACAGCTAAAAAATTAAATTCTGAAAAAAGAGAATTGGAACAAAGCTATAATGCTCTTCAGACTCAGAAGAATTCATGGCATGAAGAAGTTAAAGATTTGAAAATGCAATTAGAAGGTAGTAATAACCTTGTAAAAGAAAAGGAGACATTATTGCATAACATGAAAAAAGAAAATGACCATCTGTCAAGAGTGAATTTAGAATTTCAAGTAAGTTTTTATAAAAGACAAATTCATTAAAAATCTTTTAAATATAAAAGAAAGATTTTTAAGGGCACAATGATTTTTTCAGAATATAAAAACCAACTTTAGGCTAGAAAATTTTTAGGTTGGGAGAAAAAAAAAAAAAAAAAAAAGGCTGTCTTTTGAAAATTTCTAGTTGTTTCCAAAAAGGCTGCACCCTCCTCCTTTTTTTTTTTTTTTTTTTTTTTTTTTTTTTTTTTTTTTTTTTCAGGTTATTATTTTTTTTTTTTTTTTCTTTTTTAAGGTAAGAGGTAAGGGAGGAGGGCAAGAAACTACTGAAGAGGAAAATTACCACCTTTTATATTTTTAAAGTTGCTTATTTGTTTTTAAATGAATTTTTCTTAATTTGAAACTTTCTTAAATTAAACCTATTTTTAACTGAAAATCACAATGAAATAAACAGATGTTTTGTTCATAATAGCTGCGAGTTTTCTTTGTAATTACACGCACACACAAAAGCAATTCTTAACAAGTAAACAGCTTTTTGAAACAGTGCCACCAGTTTAGCTATTCTTGTATTTTACTTATTTTGAGATTTTTTATTTTGTTTGTTATTTTTAACTGTATATTTCTGATGTTGCTATTTTTTCAGACCAAAATCCAAGCCATTAATAAGGAGTTATCTGCATCCCAGTCAGAAAAATGTCATTTAGAGAAAAAACTGCAAGATTTTGATGCAAATATAACATCCTTGAAGGAAAATCTCAAAGTTATTTCTGAAGAAAAGAAAAATATCTGCAGTTTGTTAGATTTAGAAAAGACTAAATCTGCTAAATTAGAGTTTGATTTAATGACAAACAAAAAAGATAAAGTTAGTCTTCAGTCTGAGGTTGAAAATAATGAAAAGTTGATTGATTCCCTTAAAGCAGAATTAGAACAGCTGAAGAATAATTCTGATGTAAGAATTTTTAAATTGTCATACATTTTAAAAAGTTTATTCTGTATTGATTATTTTCAAGGGATTTTTGTTCTGAAATTGTTAATGATAGAATTGCTTGATTTGTTTCTTTGTCTGTTTTGAAAGGAATATATATATATATATATATATATATATATATATATATATATATATATATATATATATATATATATATATACACACACACATATATATTAACACTGTTATGTTATTATTTTTTAACCTATCCTTATCATTTACATCTTATTAACTACATTGAATGTGTCAGTCATGTCTTCTGCAAGGAACTTTTCTTAAAACCGGTACATTAGTTGTCATTAGTAAATTTTCATTTTAGTCATTCATACTTATTTTTATGAAATTATTCTACAAACATTGTTTAACTGTAATTTTGCAGCTATATTTTTTAATATAAATAAATAATAAAAAAAAAAAACTATTTTAGTAACAAAAGTAAATCAATATTCTGAAATACAGTGATGGTCTTGGGAAAAATTTTAATTTTACCATTATTTATTGGTGATCTCTGTTAGAAAACAACATATAAAAGATACTTATTGTAGAAAACTCTATGTTTTTAAGAAAAGTTATCCCCCCTCTCCTGAAATTCAACTCTCCCAATTTTAAAATTTTAGTGTTTAAAATATGCTTTTTTAAAATTTTAGTGTTTTAAAATATTGAAATCAATTCAAAAAATCATACATAAAATAATAATTAGTTAAACACTTTTGTACAAAATTGTATACTTTTAAAATCTCCTCACCACCTTCAAAATTCAACTCTACCTAGCTCATTAAAATTGTTAAATGTTATTGAATAACTGAAATTTTAAAATCAATCCAAAAAATCACAAGTAAAATAAAGAATTAGTGGAGGAAGCTTAAGTTATCAAGTTAAGTTTCTTTTTTTAAAAAGAAAAATCAATATTTTGATAAAATAAAAAGTTACTTATTAGTTTTTAAGAAAATTATATATTTGTTATCAACATTAAAAGTTAAGTAGACATGCATAAATTAAAAAATTCAAAATGCTGTATTTTGAAAAGTTTGATGCACTTCAAAAGAAAGCTGGTTTAAAAATTATTCGTAATTTTCGTTTCATATCATGTCCATGTGTCTGACTTTTAAAATGAGGCTTTTAAAGAAATTATTCAATTAATGAACTAATTAACTGATTATTAATTAATCTTTTAATTATAAATTACTAATTAACCGGCCATAATGAAATTTTGATATTCATAATCATCTAAAAAAATTACATATAGATATATAAAAATTAAATCTGCAAATTTAATTTTTGAAAAATTGTACAAATTGTCTATAAATTCCATTAACCACCTGCTCCAGTTGTCTGTATTTGAAACATCTGATCTTGCGATGAAAGATATCTCAAAAACCTGCATTTCTTTCATAGGAAAAAAAAGTAGTTTTTAAATAAATTTTTCATAAATGTTTTTACTTTTTTATAACAATACAGAAATAATTTTCAGAATTTCTGAAAGGGGGAACTTTTCTTGTCCATGGCTGTGTAGTTTTCCAGTTTTTAGGTCTGGTAGATTTTAAAATAAAACTCTATGAAAAGGCTCTGTACATTTATTGCCCTTAGCAACTGTTCATTCCAGCAAACCCTGAGTCTTTCTTTCAATTGTTCAAAGATATTGTCTGTGGTTTGATAAAAATCTGTGCTTTAGTTGAATTATGAAAACTTTTCCATTCTTTTAATTGGGGTTTCTAACCAATTACCTCAACTAATTTTGAGAAATTTAAAAATCTGAGTCTCGGGTATATCAGGAGACATTTTGGGCTAGCTTCACAAAATTTTTCAGCTGTTCGTGCCATAGATTTTACTAGCCATTGTACACACACATAAAGCAAAACTTTCTTTTATTAAGACATATCATATTTGCTCAAATTTAAGACACTCTTTTTTTAATCTTGAAATTGAAGATTTCTCATTAAAAATCATACATAATATGCAGAAAAATTTGGATATATATATATATATATATATATATATATATATGTGGGTACATACATTCTAGATACAGTCACCTCTGTGAAATCAGTTGATGTATAATCTGTAAACATCTATTATCCACACAAAAAGTTGGAATGTAAACAATGAAAATGTCATTAACAGTTTATCTCATAAAGTTAAATTAGGTGCATATATTTTTTCAGTAATCAATTTTTCAATGAATAAATATTTAAATTTTCTTGAGTAACAAAATTTTATCTCTGTGCAGGAAGTAAATGAATGTTCATAGACTGCAGGAAAAAATTATTGACAACAAACCAAAACTGAAACTATAACTTTGTTGTGTAAATGTTTAAAATTTTTATTGTATATAATTAAAAATTGTCTTAATTATTAAATATAATCAAACAGCCTTAAATTATGTTTTTGCCATTATAAGTTTATGCAGTTGATTCTAATTTGTCAGACTTTAAAGAAACTGTAAATAAAGGGATGATCTATAATCCGCCAAACCTTTGGTCCCTAAGTGTGCAAATTTCACAGAGTTGACTATATTTATTAACCACATCCAAATTTGTATTCATTGCTCCTAGACACTTCTTAGTGTATTTTTTCAGACATATCACTGCATAAAGCATCTTTTCTGTCTCTGAAATGTTGCTTATAGCTGGATTGTTTATAGATAGCATCTTTGATTCTATTCAATACTTTGAAAATTAAACTTCAGAAAAGACATATTAACTAAATCATTAAAAATAGGTTTTTCATGTATTTGACTTCATTGTGCCTGTAGACAATGAATGATTCTTTAAATACTTCCAGCACTTGTTAATTATTTGTTTCACACTAGATGAAATGTAAAACAAATTATTTCTTTAAAAGGTCTCAAAATAAATATGAGTTTAATTAAATCACTTAGTAGGGTGAATGATTCTTATGAGTGATCATTCACATTATAAAGATCATTCTTATGAGTGAATAGTTGTGAATTTTTATAAAAAATTGCAAACAACTTTTAAATTGATGATATTTAATACATTTAATAACAAAACCAATTTCAAGACAGTAACAGAATTATTTAGTTTTGAAGGCTGGTTGAAATTTGAAATACGGTAAAACCTTGCTAATCCAAAATTCTGATTATTCCAAACCAATTTTATTTTTTAAAAATTATACTGGAACAAATTAGCTGAAAAGAATAATTTAAGAAATTTTCCAGATTATGATCCATTGTATGAATCTCATGAAAAACATGTAGAAGTTGCAATTGAACAATGTATAGCAATAAAACTTTTTTAATTCTCTAAACAGCTTGAAGAGAATAATAATTTAAAAAAAAAAATACTCAATGTTGTAAAAATATGTAACATGTGTACTTGAATATAAAATGAAAACGGTCACTGTAGATTTACTTTACATATGAATTATGCCTGAAATAATATTTTTATTGCATGTTTTTTTTTTTTTTTTTTTTTTTTTTTCATTGCATTGCATTCATAACTAGATATAAAACCAACAGAGTGAAAAGGTGACAAGGCCAGAATTCAAACCTGGGTCATTGGTATATCGCATCAATGTTTTTCCCTCTGAAGCACTTGGACAATATCCAGCTTTGCATCCCTCACTCTTTTATGTTGCCAGGTCTGCAACCACAACACAATATAGAATATTTTCATGAGCCACAACACTGTGACTAGCATGAGGTGAAATTAATCCCTGTATTGATACCCAGATATTACTTTTGAAGTTATGAATTATGCCCAAAATATTGAACATTTTAATTGCATGATTTTTTTTTTTTTGCATTGCTAACTAGGCATAAAGCTATCATAGTAAAATAGTGTTCAAGCTGGTACTTGAAAGCAACCTTACCACTGAAAATTTATGCTTTTTGAATTGTAGCTTTCTTTCTATGTGGTTTACATTCCTCTACCAATCACCTAAAGTAGAATATAATGCATTTAAAATCCTGCAACTAGGTAGTAGTTGTGTTTGCAAAATGGCCATTGAACCTATCACAGCCTGAACATGGTTCTCACTGTCGCTCGCCATTGTGCCAAATTGCAACTAAATTCTTTATTTGGCGAGTAAACAAGCGATTAAACTCACCAAATTGCTAGAGCTCAATCAGGGTTGCCACGCCACCTGGAAAACCGGGAAAACACAGGGAATTTTAAATCTCCTCCCAAAACAGGGAAAATCCAGGGAATTTTTAAAAAAATCTGGAAAACACAGGGAATTTTTTTTCAAGATTAGAGTGGCAACCCTGTCAATTTTTTTCTTTTCGTTTTTCATGTCGCATATATATATATATATATATATATATATTTAATATATTTGTATCGGATAGTTGGAATTAGTTTAATAACAATCGTTGTCACAATTATAAAAACTTAGGTTATTATAGAAAGTATTGGAAAAAAAGGGAGTACATTAAAGGATTAAGGATAATTTTTATTTGCGCTACACAGCGAATCTGTTTTGCTAACTCTTTTTTCATTTGTCGAATGTTTTTTATTTTTAATTAGTCAAATTACTAACGTTGGTCAAATGCCAGCGAAAACACTGAGCCTGAAGCAGTTTTTCAGATTTCCTGAAAAATGAAATTTTTTGAGTTATGGCACTTTAATAGCAAGAGCACGATATAAGAGAAAGGTGTGGTAATACTGATGTGCTATACCAGTGACCTATGTTTGAGTCCCGACTTGGACACTTTTTCCCTCTGTTGGCTTTATGCCTATTTAGCAATTAATAGAAAAAAAGAAACATGCATTTAAAATAGTGAAATCAAAATATTGCATAGTGTGATAAAATCAAAATATTTTATCCTATTATGAATTTTATCATAGTCAGTATTAAAGAGATGAATCTGTAGTGAACTCATGATCATTCCTTTGTTTCCAATGAAGAATGATCTGTCTCAAAATTACTGGTAAAGAGAATTTTTTATACCATAATTGGTATTTTAAAAGAAAAGGGTTGCATATTTTGTAAATGACTATCAGTGACAGCTTATAAAAAACTTGTTTTAGACATATTTTCAGGGACGTAACAAAGGAAATATAGGAATAATTTACTGTAATTTAAGATTCTGTTTAATTCTTAAGTACATGAATTATGAAATGGAAAAATTTTATGCTATTATATGTAAAACTGAACTTACTTTTGATTATCTTCATAAGATTTTTACATATTTGAAAAAATAAGAACAACCTGAAATAATTAAGAATTAGTCTAAACATTAATTATTACACATCAATTTTTTAGGTTAAAATTAAAATGTTGGAAAACACGATAAATACATCCATTGCAGAAACTTCATCTTTAAAGAATAAACTAACCGAATTTACCCAGAAAGAAATGTCCATGCAAGAAACTATCAAGCAATTGAAAGATGAAAATGACAAGATTGCAAATTCGTTGGAAGTTGTGAGTTCTGAGAAAACATCGATGGAATCTCATATCAAAGAATTGATGTCTCAATTGGCATTACTTCAGACTGATAATAAATCTAAAGATGAGATGATGAATCTACTGAAAAAAGAAGCTGCTGACATGAAGGAGAATTATGAGGTAAGAACTTTAGTTGCAATACTTCCCGATAAAACATTTAAATCGTATGTACTTCAACAACTATGCAAGAAACGTAAGATATTTTATTGATTCTATAGAATTATTCTTTCTGGCACAATTCTTATATTTTGCATTTTATCCCATAATTTCATTCTTCCCTCCTTCTTTGTTTAACAACAATGATTTATGTACTATAAAATATGGCAAAACAGAATCACAAGGGACAGAAAAATAAATTCTTCTGGTACTTATGTATTAACGCCACTGCAGCTACAGATATGGCAGTTTTTAAGTACCGCCAATCTACACCTAAAATTTTTGCAAGAAAATTGTGATAAAATAAAACACCCTATTTAAAATTAAAACACTTTTAAAATTCAAAACACTTTATTTAAAAATAAAGTACTCAATTGGATTTCGGTGGAAAATGAGTTGATATAAAGTTTAACATGAATTCAAAACTGTTTTTTTTTTTTTTAGCAAATGCCAAATACGTATTTTCGTAGCACTTAACAAATGGCGTCAAAAATCAGTGAACAAAAAGGCAACAAAGAATCCAAAAGATAACTGCGTGTGCGTTCGAACAACAAAATTGCATTCTATTGGCGCATTAGCACAACTTTTGCTGCGGTGGCGTTAATACGTAAGTACCATTCTTCTTTAGACAGATTTCTGGCTCAGCACATATATGATAGAACAGGATTCTACAATAGACTTTGTATTCACAAATCTGCTGTAACTTTATAACAAATTATTGTATCAACTTGCACACAGTGACATTTACAAGGTTTCTCAAAAGATCTAGTAAAAACATGAGTTTCGTGAAAAGGATCCCAATAAAAAAGGAAATTTCGTCAAAATACCATGAAAAACAGCATTTTTTTTTTTTTTTTTTTTTTTTTTCTTGAAAGATTGCAAAAAAACACACTACTTCACTGAAAGATTGTAAAATGAATGTAATTTTGTCAAAGAAGTGCTGGTATTGTAAAAAAAAAAAAAGAACAAAATGTGTTAAAAATAGCAAAAAAATGTAATTTTCGACAAAAAAGCACAAGTTTAATCAAAGATTTGTGAAAAAATGCAAATTTCACCCAAATGTTGTGAAAAACACAAATTTCATCCAAATATCACAAAAACATGCAAATTTTATCAAAAGATCACAAAAAACACATTATGTTCATCAAAATATGGAGGAAAACCCCTCAAATTTTGTCAAAATATCATAAAAAAAAAATTCATCAAAATACCTCAAAAAACAAAAAATCCCGTAGAAAAATTATAATTAATAATTTTTATAATGCTAATTCCATCGATAGACTGAAAAAAAAAGTTAATTTTGTCTGAGGAGAAAGAGAACAAAACATAGATGAAAGACCACAAAAAAAAAAAAAAAAAAAAAAAAAAAAAAAAAAAAAAAAAAGCTGAATTTCATCAAAAAATCAGAGTTTAATGCTACAAAAACAGATTTTTGTTGCTCCAAAGTTGCTACAGAATGGCTGTAGTACAATTATTCCCTGCATTTGATTTAGAATTAAAACAATACATAATAAATGATATCAGACTTCACCTACTTAAAAATCTTTAGAGAACCTCTTCTTAAGTTAAAGTACCTTCATTCTCCCTCACCCCTCCAAAGGGAAACAAAATGTAAAATTTTATTTTTTGTAGACTTATTGGATTTTTATTTCTAGTGAGAAAAATGAAGCTCTTCCCAAATGTTGATATGTCTACCAGTTCTCTTTTAAATCCCAATTTACTTAAGTACTAAACAGCCAAATGATAAAATTCATTTCAGCAACCAGCAGAAAGTGTAAATTAAAAATGTTCAATAAATAATCACAATTCTTTGCATAATTTGCATTTAAAACCTTTCCATGGTCAAGGTTGAAATAAATGGCAATAATTATTATTTGACATTACATTATTATTTGAACATGGTGTTGGTATAACGGAAAAGTGCAAAAATATCATATTGTCTCTCAACTGTGTGCAATTTCTTGTACTCTTGCACATCAGGAAGTAGGTAAAAAATAAGCTATAAAATTCCATTTTCGCATATTTGAACCAACTTAATTAAAAGAATGTATTGATTTTATTACTTTCTGTAAATAGTTTTTATCTTAGTATTTCTTGTTAGTTATATGACTTTAACTGACACCAACAATATATTGAAACAATGTGGTATTCTTGTAGTAAGCCTATTTGTAATTATTTTTTCTATTAAATGTCATACCATAAATATTTTTTTAGGTAAAAATCAAAATACTAGAAAACACTATAACCACATCCAGTGCAGAAATTTCATCTCTAAATAATAAATTGAGTGAATCTGCCAAGAATGAAGTGTTCATACAAGGAGCCATGAAGCAACTGAAAGAGGAAAGTCAGAAGATAGCAGATTCATTGAAAGTTGCCAATTCTGAAAAAGCTTCAATGGAATCTCACATTAAAGAACTGATGTCACAGTTAACATTACTTCAGACTGATAATAAATCTAAAAATGAGAAGATAAATCAGCTGAATAAAGATGTTACTGATTTAAAAGAAAATTATGAAGTTAGTAATTAAATTGCATTCCTTTCTAAAATAGCCATCCATCTTTTTTTATTTATTTATTTTTATTATTTTTTTATTATTATATTAATATATAAACTTTTTGATAATTTACATAAAAATATGTAAAATTTTATCAACTTTACCAGTAATGATGTTTCTTCTGTCACATTCCTTATTTGTAGCTATATGGGAGTAGTGGTGCCAACTTATCTGGGACTGTGGTGCCCGACCCACCCAATAATTTGCTCTTCCATCCTACCCAAATTTTGTTATTTTTTATTCCAAATTTCTGATTATTGATGCTGGCAAAATTAATTTATTTGGAAGAAACACACTCTGACCTATCCACCTTCATCCTAAATGAAACAATAAATTTTCTATCAAATAAAAAAATTTCTGATATTTGCGATTTATTTCGACTTCATGAATACAGTAAATTTGTAATTAATAGTCACAGTTTTTGTAAAAGTATTTTGAGTTAAAAGAGATAAAATGCTACAAAAGCAGTTTAAGATAATTTTCAGTATGTATTAGCTTTGGAATAGTCTTCATAAGACAGCAATTTATCATAACTTATGATGTAATAAACTTCAGTAAAATAAAATACTATTCAATTTGAAATTGCATGATAGGTTGTGCCTACAAATCTTGTGCTCTGTAAATGTATAAAAAATTTTGTGTTGTTGAGCTAAGAAACCTATTCATTTTTTGGATTATAAATAGATAGTTTGACTTATAAATAAAGTATTATATACGGCGAGCATACGTATAAAGAATTCTATAAAAATAATAATGGTAAAATTCTGGTGGCCTTCTCTAACATAGACTATATTTTATGTTGGTAAAGTTCAAATTTTAATGGTGAAATGTTTTGAAAATGTTCTAAATTAAGATTTATTTGGAACAGTTAAGGCTAGAAACTTAAAATTTAGTATGGTTGTTTCTTTAAGTGATCGCTCAGAAGTTTTTTAAAAATTACAAGCTTGAAAAATGGTATGGTGGTTACTTTTAAGATGTAATGCTCGATAAAAATAATTAAAATAATAATAATAATAATAATTTAAAAAGTATAAAGAAAACTCTAAAAATTATAAAATGTAAAGTATCAAGACTCAGTGGGTTTTTTTCTTAAAGTATTTTTTTTATGTCTTAGGACTTTCCTTTAATGTCCTTTATCTAAGTATAAATTACAAACAAACCACTTGGCTTTGCTCATGTTAATCATAAGTTGCAATGTTTATGTTACAGTTTATAAGCAGATAAATTTCCTTCTTTGGCAAGTAGCTCAATAGCGTGGGTGTCAGCATACCAGATTCGCAGGGTTTTCAAATGATCACCTTTTGCCCTAAAAAGTCTCCTTAGCTCCCTTTCAGTGACTGGAGAAAAAAAAAGCTGCAAAAAAAAAAAAAAAAAAAAAAAAAAAAACTAAATTGTTAAAAGCTCAAAAATTGTGCAGTACAAAATTTATTATTGTGGGCTTAAGCATTGTAATAACTGTAATTCTTTTACGAATATTAAAAAAATTACCACAGAATATAAATTTTAATAAACTCATTGATCTCATTAAAATTGCAAAAAAATTTAAATTTTGTCAAAAAATCTACGAATTTTATCAAATAAATTACATAAAAGCACAAATTTAGGCAAAAAACCATGAAAAACAAAAAATGTGAATTTCTTCAAAGGGCTACTGAAAAAAACAGATAGTTAGTGCAGGTAGGCGTATTCTCCCTCTGGTGTAACATTTCAGATAATTTGCTCTGAATTTCGGAAGAAAAATAAAAATTTCAACTTTTAATCACCACTATAATTTTCATATTTTTATCCTCCACAAAACAAAGTATAAAGACTTCTCTTTTGTTATGCACTTTCCATCAAGGATAAACTTGTTTTAGCCAGACCTGTTACTTACATGATTAGTTCTTGAAATCAAATGTCAAAAAATTATTGCAAAATGCACAAAAAAAAAAAAAAAAAAAAAAAAAAAACCCTCAAACTACATAAAAAAAAAATTTGCACCAATTCAAATAAAAATAATATTTAAAAGATGACAAAATGTATTAAACTGGGCTATAATATTGAAACTAGATTCCTTTTAATAATTAAAAAATCACAGCAAAATTGGAAAAAACTCTAAAAATTGCATAAATAATCAAAAATTAATGTACAAATTCTGTATAAACTTTATTAAAAGGAGGTCAACATTTACTACATTAATTCCTTTTAGGGTCATTTCATGTCAATTCAACCTTGTAACCCGACCGTCAGGGATTTGGATGAAACTTTGTGTACATATAGTAGCCCTACCTTGATATGAACAAATAAAACAGATTTTCTCTCTAGACCTCATAGTTCGAGAGATATTGGGGTTCCAATTTTAGTATTTTTCTCCAATGGCACATTTCTGAGTCTATTTTGAAATTGCAGATCTATTTTCAAAAAATTTTTTCTCTGGATCTAAAATGTGAACCATTTTAAAAATATTGTAAGTACATAAAAAGATGCAGATTTTAATAAAAAAATATTAAAAAAAATAATTTATATTTATGCCAAAAAAGTAAACCAAAATTGAAAGTTATGGCTATTTTTCCAGATTTTTGCGACTTTACGAAAAAACTCAAATTAAATTTCCAATTTCTTTAGATTTTAAATAAATGTTTACCTATTAGGCTTTCTATTTATGAAATAAAAATTGTCTTTCTCGTGCTTTATGCAAGATTTTTCACTTATTTATGGATGTTGTGCCTATTAAGAGAGAAAATCTCTCACTTTGCTTATAGTACCTAAATAATTGCTGAAAATTTTAAATTTTAATTAAATTTATTAATGGTTTTGAACTGTTTAATAAATCTGTTCCTTTAAAATTTACTTATTACAGTAGAAAATTTTTAATATAAAATCTTAGTAGATATTTATATTACACATTATCTAAAATTGTGCAATTTACAATTTTATCACATATTTGTCACATAAAAGTACATCTATCATTAAAAACAATGATATATTTATATGAAAACTTTCATAATAGTAGTATATAGCTATATGGAAATAATCATTTATTAAATGTGAACAAGCACATTAAATAAAATTGTCCATTAACATTTAAAAAGTACAATTATTCGAATTCTTATATAACAAATGAAGAATTTGTTTTGTTTTGTTTAGTTTTTATAAAAAATCAGAATAAAGATTATATTTAGAACACTTAAATTCAAAAATAGAACTGTACTATATATATAAATATGGAAATGTAATAAATAATATGTTTTTGCAGTTTCACTTACTTTTAATGATTCTTTCTTCATTCAGTTTTGATATACAGTAGAACCTCGCTAATTCGGACCCCGATAATCCGGATAAATCGGATCAGTTTGGTCATTTTTTTTTCAAGCTTGAGAAGCGATTGGCTAATTTCCATAACATTAACTTGTTTCATCGTCGTATTCTAAATAAAAAAAACTTTTTCTGACATGTTTTCGGAATAATTAAGCAAAGTAAACATTATTACTGTCTGCAAATATTCAATAAGTTTAACATAAAGGTGATTTTCTGTTAGTATGTTATATTTTATTTCATTTTTTTTTCTAATTCTCTGGATAATCTGGATTTTTGATAATCCGGATTGGGTCCGGTCCCAATTAATCCGAATTATCGGGGTTTTTTTCACTGTATATTTATTATAAATAAGTAACATTGTGACCATTTTATCCCTATTTGAATTTATTTTTATAATCAACTTTTTATAATCAATCAAATTATTTAAACTTAGTAACATAATAAAACATCAGTATACATCAGGAAATCTTTTTTTATAAATTACATGGTTTCCTTCTGAGTTAAATACACAAAGTGACATCATGTTTCATATCATCAAGTAAGGTGCAAAGACTGCTCCTGGATAATTTATCATTGGGAGACTGGGTGTAACAGCAGGATAAACAGTGCACCCTTCTATGATCCAATGGTAAATTTGAATCTCATCTTGAATAACAAAATTAAAATTTTCACTGAAATTCAACAAAACAATGGTTTTTTGAGGGATATATATATATATATATACAGGGTGTCCAAAAAGTCTGGAAATGGTCGAATAACTCGAGAAATACATATGAGATTGAAAAACGTAAATATGCGTGTTAAATATTTTTAAATAAGCTACTCAGTGATACCAAATTGTCCGTAGAATCCGAATCTGCAATAAAAAATGAGGGTTATAATTTAAGATTTCAAAGTTGGACCCCCTCTGACCCCCAGAGGGTCGGTTTCGAAGGTCAAATTTGGTATCACAGAGTAGCTTATTTAAAAATATTTAACACGTATATTTACGTTTTTCAATCTCATATGTATTTCTCGAGTTATTCGGCCGTTTCCAGACTTTTCGGACACCCTGTATATATATAAGCTATAAAGCATGTGAAAACCAGAATGCATTTTGTAGAATGGGGAAATTTAGATAACCCTTCTATGATAAGGAACAACAAACTGGCAGTAATAGAATTCCAAAACATCTGAGGATCATCAAAGGATGACCAAAGGATGGGTGTTATGTGGTAAATATTTCTAAAAATAATAAAATACAGTCTCAAATTGTAAGTGAAAATTATACGCCAGATTTTAGCTTTTTTTTTTTTTTCCTTCATGATTAGAATAAAGTCATTATTATTTTCAAAAGTTAATCATTTTATCTAAATCCTGATTATCATATTTCTTATTAGTTAATTTGACTTTCATTGGCAAAAAATATAAGCATGTGATAAATAAAATTCTGACCCTATTATCTACTAATCAATATGTATTTTTAGGTACATGTCGCAAAACTAAAAGACTGTGTAGCCTTATCCAATGCAGAAATTTCATCTCTAAAAGAAAAACTCAGTGAATTTACTAAGAATGAAATGTCCATGCAAGAAACCATCAAGCAGTTGAATGAGGGAAATAACAAGCTTACAGACTCTTTGAAAGTTTTAAATTCAGAGAAAATGTCAATGGAATCTCATACCAAAGAACTGACATCACAGTTGGTATTACTTCAAACTGATAATAAATCGAAGGATGAGAAGATAAATCAACTGACAAAAGAAGCTGTTGATTTAAAAGAAAACTATGAAGTAAGTTACATTACTTTTTGAAACATCCATCAATCACTTAAATATGTTTAAAACATGTACCCTCTTTGTACTGAAGTATTTTTTATAACAAATTGGCAAAAAAAACCCTCTTAATTTTACTCTTGTACCATTTCTTAGTAAGGTGATAAAATTTATTTGTAAACTTTAATTTTTTTAAACTTTTCCTGCTTGATATATTATTTTATAGTAGGAATAATTGCTCAATCCTAAATTTCATTAGAAGTTCATTCTGTATTCCACGTGTATCCCACCACCTACCTGATTTTCCTCTCTATTTCAGTAAAGTTAGAGCCTCTCTTAAAATTATTGGACTTACTTTCAATACTTAACTGCTTTTTTTAAAAAATCTATTTGTAATTTATCAAACTTATTTACAAAGGTAAGTCATCAAACCGTTTTTGTCAAACTTTTATTTTAAAAAATGAAATTTTTTATGTAAAAAATGTACATTAATTTATAGGTCTTTATTTATTTTGTCCATGAAAGTACTTAAAAATGCTCGATTTTTATTTAAAGAAATGTATATGAACCCTGATAAAATTGTTTTAAGAGCTTGAATTACTTCATAATGCTGTAGTTTTAATTTGTTGTTGCATTGGCTAAATTTTAAAAAATCTTTTTCGGCAAATTAAAAGTTCTGAATTCTGCACCAACCTGCTCCAGAAAAACCACTTTCAGTCACACTCAGTCACAGATAATCCATAATTCTTAAAGTCTTTCCATCTGAATAGTTTTATAATACAAAAAATAAATGTTAAAGCATAAAAAGGAAAGGAATTTTGGTATATTTTCTGCCTGATCATTCTTAGTTGTAGCAATGTGAAATCTATTAGATACATAAAAATCAAATAAAAGAAAATGATTATAAAAAAATGATGTTGAAATCTTTGAATTTAAAATTTAATACAGCTTTCTATTTAGTAATTGTTCTTAACTAACTCCAAAAGAATTTTCACAGTATTCTACCAAACATTAAACTACTGGAGATATTTTGCTTATATTTATTTTATTTTTTAAGTGAATATATTTTGCTGTGTAATATAAAACCATAGTATTACTTTTAAAATTTCATCAATTTATTTAAATCTTGTTTATTATTTTTCTTAGTTATTTATTGACAAAACATATTAGCATGTAATAAGTGTGATTCTAACCATTTTATCTACCAATGAATATATTATTTTATAGGTACAAGTCACACAACTAAGAAACTCTGGAGCCTCATCCAGTGCAGAAATTTCATCTCTGAAGGAAAAACTCAGTGATTTTACCAAGAATGAAATGTCCATGCAAGAAACCATCAAGCAATTGAAAGAGGAAAATAACAAGATTACAGACTCATTGAAAATTTTAAATTCAGAGAAGACATCAGTGGAATCTCATACCAAAGAATTGACATCACAGTTGGAATTACTTCAAACTGATAATAAATCTAAGGATGAGAAGATAAATCAGCTGAAAAAAGAAGTCTCTGAATTAAAAGAAAATTATGAAGTAAGTTACATTACTTTTTGAAACATCCATCAATCACTATTTAGTACATTTAAAACATATGCTCTCTCTTTGTAGTAAAATATTTATTTTTATGCCAAATTCACACAAAAAAAGAAAAAAAAATTAGTAAAATGTTACTGAATTTTTTTCATAAGCCTTAATTTTTTTAAACCTTTCCTGCTTGATATGTTATTGTAGGAATAAATGTTCAGTCATAAATTTCATTAGCAGTTCATTCTGTCACATATATTTAATTAAAATTTCACAAATTCGCTGATATGAAAATTTCACTTCCTTCTTTAGCTTTCCCACTACAGCACCCAAAGTTAAAAACTTTAAATTTATGTATTCTTTTTTTCTTCTTTATTTGTAACAAATATTTGATTTTAAAAACTTCTACCCTACCATTCCAAAATCATTTTCCTTCTACTCTTGCTCTTACCAAGCATATTAAGTTTCATGTCTTTAAAATTCCTTAATTTTTTACTACAGTAAAGTATCAAAAATGAGCCTCCTTTCACTATAATCCCTCCCCCCCCCTCTTCTCATATGTTTTCCAAATCATGTAAATCATGGGAAACTTATAAATTCCAAATATATCCCACCACCCACCCAATTTTCTTTCTATTTCACAAAAGTTAGAATTAAAAGATTCTCTTAAATTTATTAGACTTTCCTGTCTGCCGAAGGGAGGATTATTTTCCGTACTAGACTACTTGTAAATTATCAAACTTGTTTACAAATAGATAAATCATCAAATCATTTTTGTCAAACTTATATCTATAAAAATGAAAATTTAAAAAAAAAAAAAATGCATACTATAATTGATTAGTTTATTTAATTTATAAGTCTTTATTTTGTCCTTAAAAGTGCTTGGTTTTTATTTAAAGAAATGCATATGAACCCTCATAAAATTTTAAGAGCTTGAATTACCTCAACTTACTTCACAGAACTGTAGTTTTAATTTGTTGTTGCATTTGGCTAAATTAAAAAAAAAAAAACCTTTTTTGCTAGTTAAAAGTTCTGAATTTTGCACCACCTGCTCCAGAAAACCCACTTTCTTTTCTCAGTCATAGAGAATCCATACTTCTTAAAGCCTTTTCATCTGAATAGTTTTATGATGCAAAATATACATATTAAACCTTAAAAAAGGAAAGAAATTTTGATATATTTTCTACCTGATCATCCTTAGCTGTAGCCATGTAAAATCCATAAGGTATGTAAAGATCAAATAAAAGAAAATGATTATAAAAAATGTTGAAATCTTTTGAATTTAAAATTTATGACAGTTTTCTCAACTGATTCCAAAAGAATTTTTACAGTATTCCAAAAAACATTAAACCACTGGAGATAATTTGCTATATTTATTTGTTTTATTTTTAAGTGAATATATTTTCCTGTGTAATATAAATTTTTTAATTAATTGATCAGTATACAGGGCTTGAAATTCGATTTTTCTGAGGAGGGGAGTCTCCCTCCCAACATTTACAAATGGAGGGGAGTTTAGCTGTTTGGAAGAGAGAGAAAAAAATCTTTAAAACGCACTATTATTTTAATTGTCATTTAAATAATTATAAGAATACAGACATAACAAAATACTACTGAAACAATTTTTAACAACTGAGAATAATTATGTAAAATGTGTTTTTAAAAAAAGAGGTCAACATTTTATACAGCCTATTCTTTACAGGGGGGGGGGGGGTATTCGCGATCTTCAGACGAAATCAGCGATATTTTAGTAAAATCGGCGATTTATTGCGATCTTTTGTCAAAATCGGCAGTTTTTCCGCGATTTTTTTAAAAAATCGGAGTTTTCCCGTGCTTTTTTTATGAAATCGGCATTTTATGACGATTTTTAGAGAAGATTTGCTTTTTTATGCGATCTTTTCTCGTAAACGGCGTGTTATCCCCGCGATCTTTTGCCGAAATCGGCATTTTTTCAGTGATCTTTTGATGAAATCTGCGTTTTTTCCAATGATCTTTTGAGAAAATATTTTAAAGCGATCTTTTATCAAAAATGGCGTTTTTTTTCCCACGATCTTTTAACAAAATAGGCGTTATATCCGCAATCTTTAGACGAAATCGACGTTTTTCCGCAGTCTTCAGACGAAATTAGCGTTTTATCTGCGATATTTGTTGAAATTGCCATTTTTCCACGATCTGCACGGGAAATTCACATTTTTCAGCGATCTTTTGATAAAGTTCGTTGCCAAAAATATTGACGAAATCGTCGTTTTTCACGAAATATTGACGAAATGTGCGCTTTTTCGGCAATCCTTTCACGAAATTTGCATTTCTCTGCGATTGTTTTTTCCGCGCGCAAAACTGTACAAGTTGGCAACTATGCGGAACTGATAACCGAATTTCAAATTATCGAAAATTTCGGACGAGAATCACCCCTGAATTCGAAATAGAATCACTTCTTTTTTGCTGCAGAAAATAGTACGAAACGTGTCAATCAATCGCAAGAAAAAATGTGGGAAATATGTTGATCGGTCGCGGAAAATATCGTGCATTTTAACGATCTTTCGCGGTAAAAAATTCGCCAAAATGTGTTTATTAGTTGCACGAAAATATCATAAAATTCGCAAAACGGTCATGAGAGTTGATCGTAGTTTCAAAATGCAAAAATTTTTGGGCGGGAGCCTCCCGTCCACTTTATTTTTTTGGGCAGGATTTCAAAATGGAGGGCGCAAATCCCGCCATCCCGCCCTGAAATTCAAGCCCTGGTATAAATGTAAAGTCCTATTATTACTTTTAAAATTTCATCAATTTATTTAAATCTTGTTCATCATTTTTCTTATTAGTTGTGTGTTATTCATTGACAAAACATAATAGCATGTAATAAGTGTAATTCTGACCATTTTATCTACTAATGAATAATTTTTTTTTATAGGTACAAGTCACACAACTAGGAAACTCTGTAGCCTCATCCAGTGCAGAAATTTTATCTCTAAAAGAAAAACTCAGTGAATTTAACAAGAATGAAATGTCCATGCAAGAAACCATCAAGCAATTGAAAGAGGAAAATAACAAGCTTACAGACTCATTGAAAATTTTAAATTCAGAAAAGACATCAATGAAATCTCATACCAAAGAATTGACATCACAGTTGGTATTACTTGAGACTGACAATAAATCTAAGGATGAGAAGATAAATCAACTGAAAAAAGAAGCTGCTGATTTAAAAGAAAATTATGAAGTAAGTTACATTACTTTTTGAAACATCCATCAATCATATTTTAGTGCATTCAGAGCTTATTCGGAGCATTTTTTCGAAGCTTATTAAAAAAAAAAAAAAAATGCTAAACTAGGAGGGAGGTGGGATCTTAATTTTTTTACTCCTGTGTTATTTCTTAGTATGATACTAAACAGTTTTGCATAAGCCTTAACTTTTTTTAAACTTTCTATTTTGTTATTTTATAGTAAGAATAAGTAATCATAAATTTCATTAACATTTCATTCTGTCGCATTTATTTTGTTAATATTTCACATAAATCCCTCCCCCCCTCTTTAAAAAATTTCACTTCATCTGTTTGCTTTCTTCCCACAGTACCCAAAGTTTAAAAATTTTAAAACTGTTAAAAATTTTTCAATTAATATTATCATTTTCTTCTCTGTTTGTCGCTTTATTGTAAAGAATATTTGATCTTAAACATTTCTAATACCCCAGTATTCCAAAATTTGAATTTTTCTTCTACTGAACAAGTATGTAAGTTCAAAGCATTTAAAATTCTTTTAAATTTTTGCTATTTTTTAAAGTCAATATGTAAATCCTTAAATTTATTTACAAATAAATAAATCATCAAATTATTTTTGAAAAACTTGTACTTACAAAAATAAAATTCTTTATTTTAAAAAATGCATACTGATTAGTTTATTCAATTTGTAAGTCTTTATTTATAGAAATATGTATAAACCTGGATAAAATTACTCTAAGAATGTGAATTACCTTAACTTCATAATCCAGTTGTTTTGTATTGTTGTTGCGTTTGACTACATTTAAAATAATCTGTCACCACAAAGACAAAAGTTCTGAATTCTGCACCAATCTGCTCCAAAAAGCCCACTCTCTTTTTCCAATTAGTTAGAAGCCATATTTGTTGACATTTTTTCATCTGAATAATTATATAATACAAAAAATACATATTAATGTATAGGTCAAAGTTTACTTTTTTATTTAATGGCTATTGGCCAGTACACAATGGCGCTTCTCTGTATTTTGTTGATAAACTTTTGTTGTTTAGAATGTTTTTTACACTGCTTCATATTCCACATCAGCATTACTTGTAATTTTTATAACAATTACACAATTTAACAAAAATGCTTGTTAGTTTTATTCTCTTTGAATTTATCAGTTTTTATTCTGATGTGCCAAAATTAAGGATGAAGCAAATAAATTAGAATAAAATCAAAAACAGAATGGATTGTTTAAATAGGTATGATCATTTGTGCCATATTTTCACATCTTGCAGATCTCGTGCTACGATTTCGGTTGATTATGAAAATTTTTGCACAATCGATTATAAAAAGAAATAAAAAAAACTCATCCTTCATTTTTGGACACCAGTGTATTTGATTTCTTCTCTAATAAATTAAATATAGGCCAAAATTGCAATTTTCTCCTCCTCTCATTTCCCTCACGCACTCCAGGAGAAAGGGGTTCTTGGCCTTTGAACCAAGAAGAATTAGTTATCTACTTTCCAGATATACTTCTGTATTTTAAAATAAATTCTGAAAGGTTATGCAGAGGGGAAATTCCCTCCTGGCTCTAACTATGCATTTTTTCAGAACAATTATTTAACTATTTTTTTGTGTGTGTATGAACCTTTGATAAAATTTAATTTTTCTGCAACTCTCTAACGAATTTTCTTTTTCTGCACAATTCCTTTATGAATTTTGAGGGGTTTTTTTCCACAATCTTTTGGGTAAATTTACCTTTTTTTGCTATCTTTAGACAAAATTTGTCTTTTTCGCTATTCTTTTGAAGAAAATTGTTGTGAATTTTTGATGAAATTAGTTTTTCAACCATTTTTGATGAAATTTACATGTTTCTTGGAATCTTTTATTAAATTTTGTGCATTTTATTGGTGATTCTTTGACAAAGTTAGTGTTTTATGCATGATCCTTAGACTAAATTCATCTTTTCTAAACAATTCTTTAACAAAATCGGTGATTTTTTTTTCTTTTTTAAATGAGTGACAAAACAGTTGCTTCTGGCAACCATATTGAAATTATGGATATTTTTTTATGTCTAAATTTTCAGACAGATGATAGGTTTTTTTTTTAACAAAATGCCTTAAATTTTTATAAAATACAAAACAGAATAATAAAACCTTCTACTTTTTTTATGTTTGATAGAATCACTGATCTGGATGCTGTAAAAGTAATATTAAAAGTAAATACGTAAAAAGCAGGGTTGGCACGGTTTAAACTAATTGGTTTTAACCACGGTTTAAACCAACTGGTTTTTTTTAGAAGAAATCTAATGACATTTTCTCTTTTTTCTTTATAGTTTATGTATTTCAAATTATTGGATATAAATAATTTCTACTTTTAACACTTTATTTCAGCAATAAGCATTAGATATAGTGATTTTATTTCATTTTTTTTTTTATGTATAAGATTAAAATATTGATTATCCTGAAGAATTAAAGTCAAATAAGAGAGTTTTGAAAGATTGGGTGCTAGTTACAGCATTTTAACATCAATATTCTTCTTGCTATTATTTTCCACTGTTATCTATTGAATCTAATGACCAAATATATTGACTTCAAATTGTCACTTAAAATCCCAAGAACTATTTGAAATTTATTATTTGACAAACTGTAGAAAATGTTATATTTATGAAATTACATCCAAAAGTTTATTATTAGTAATCAAAAGGTTGTTTGTAAAGATTTTCAGAATATCAATGTTTCATTGTGTAGAGCAGTTTACTCTTTGAACAAAAGACTGTTTGTTAACACTGTTTAAATTAAAATATGGATTTTTTCAATTTTCTACATAAATTCACTGTAATTATACAATTTAAATATTTTAAAATGAAGTTACTATATTTCTAATCCAACAGTGTCTATTTTTATCAAAAAATATACATGTATATGTAATAAGAAATGATGTTTTTAAAAAACCTGGTTTAAACTAAAAAAAAACTTTTTTTTCTCCTCGAAAAAACCAAGTTTTTTTCCAACCCTGGTAGAAAGTATTATTTTTAAAATTTTATCATTTTATGTAAATCTTGTTTATTATAATATTTCTTATTAATTATTTGATCTTCACTGACTATATAAAAAATATAAGCGTGTAGTTCTGACCATTTTATCTACGAATGAATATTTTTTTTAGGTTCAAGTCTCAAAACTAGGAAATTCTGTAGCCTCATCCAGTGCAGAAATTTCATCTCTAAAAGAAAAACTCGGTGAATTTGCCAAGAATGAAATGTCCATGCAAGAAACTATCAAGAAAATAAACGAGGAAAATAACAAGATTACAGACTCATTGAAAGTTTTAAATTCAGAGAAGACATCAATGGAATCTCATACCAAAGAACTGACATCACAGTTGGTATTACTTCAAACTGATAATAAATCGAAGGATGAGAAGATAAATCAACTGACAAAAGAAGCTGTTGATTTAAAAGAAAACTATGAAGTAAGTTACATTACTTTTTGAAACATCCATCAATCACTTAAATATGTTTAAAACATGTACCCTCTTTGTACTGAAGTATTTTTTATAACAAATTGGCAAAAAAAACCCTCTTAATTTTACTCTTGTACCATTTCTTAGTAAGCTGCTGATTTAAAAGAACATTATGAAGTAAGTTGTGTTACTTCCTGAAACATCCATCAACTGCTTTTGAGTACTTTCAAAGCATATAAAAATGGAAGATATTTTATTGACTGTAACAATGCAATAATATTGTGCATTTTGTCACAATCTTTATTTGCATTTATCTCATGATATAATTTTGTGTGAATATACTTGTCAGCTTTAAAACCATTTATATGATAAGTGCTTAAATATTTTCTAAGTAATTTTCGTCCTTAAAAGTATTTACTTTAATACAAAATCTTTAATTTAGAAAATAATTTACTATTTGGTCATACAAGCATGCATGTGCTGAACTATCTCCAGAATTTTTACAGTATTCTGTTAAACATGAAATTGTAAACTATTGATATTTTGTCGTATTTAATTTTTATTTTCTTCTATCTTTATAAGAAGAAAGTATTGGATTTATGAAAAATTTTAACTTCCAAATTTTGACAGAATTATGTTTTAGAAAGTCCTGATAACAACCTGATGGTTTTTAGAAAATATGCCTCTCACTCTGTAAATCTATGTGTGATAAAAATTTTATGGGTGCTCTATCTCAAGAACTAATGCACAGAATTTCACAAAACTTTAGATTCAGTTAGACCTTGATATTAACTGGAGCTGATTAGCTTTGGTATATATCACTCAACAGGTGGCACTGCTATGCTGTGTTATTCACAATTTCTACTATAGTTATATCTCAAAAACTAATGCACAGATGTTCACAAAACTTTAGATTTATTTAGTTCATGGTATATTTTGGTGCTGACTACTTTTTGGTGAAAATCACTCAACAGGTGGTGCTGCCATGCTGCATTATTCATGGTTATCAGAATAGCTCTATCTCAAGAACTAATGCACAAACTTTCATCTAACTTCAGATTCAGTTGTTCTTGATGTAGATTAGTGTTATTTAGTTTTTAGTGTTAATCGCCCTATAGGTGGTATATTTTTATCAAACTTCACTCTCAATATTTGAAAAAAAAAATTGATTCAGATTAGTTTTTGGTTTACATCACCCATCAGGTGGCATTACTATGCAGAATTTTCTACAATTTCCGTGATGGCTCCATCTAAGGAACTAATGCACGGATTTTGATCAAATTGCATATTCAGTTAGAAGTTGACATTATATGTTGCTGACTATATTTTGGTGGGAATAACCTAACTGTTGGCGCTGCTATGCTGTATTTTTTAGGAAGCAGCAAGATGTATGAAATAAGGTTTTGGGATTGCCACATCTGACAATTTTTTAAGTGTATATTTTGCTGTATAATATAAATTTGTGACTTTCTTTTTTTCAAGATTAGAATAAAGTCATGTTAGTAATTTTAAGATTTCTTCATTTTACATAAATAATTTTGTAGTTATTTGATCTTCATTGACAAAACATATAAGAATGTAATAAGTGTAATTTTGACTATTTTATCTAATAATAAATATTTTTATTTAGATACAAGTCACAAAACTAGGAAATTCTGTAACCTCATCCAGTGCAGAAATATCATCTCTAAAAGAAAAACTCAGTGAACTTACCAACAATGAAATGTCCATGCATGAAACCATCAAGCAATTGAAAGAGGAAAATAACAAACTTACAGACTCATTGAAAATTTTAAATTCAGAGAAGATATCAATGGAATCTCATACCAAAGAATTGACATCACAGTTGGTATTACTTCAGACTGAGAATAAATGTAAAGATGAGAAGATAAATCAACTGAAAAAAGAAGATACTGCTTTAAAAGAAGATTATGAAGTAAGTTATATTACTTTTTGAAACATCCATCAATCACTTTTTAGTGCATTTGAAGCATATACCCTATTTGTATAAAAATACTTATTTTTATGCCAAACTGGCAAATAAATTAATTAAAGCTGTTATTTTTTAGTATGATACTAAACTCTTTTGCATTAGCCATAATTTCTTTAAAACCTTCTGCTCTGCTATTTTATGTTAAGAATTCTTTAATTCTCTTCTTTAATAATATTCTTTCAGCTTTTTAATGCAGATTTTGCTATATCCAAAAATACGGGAGCCAGTGACATCAAAAATCCCATCATCATGGAATTGAAATTTTTTTATACAAATCATTAGTAAAAAGTCATACAAACAAAATGAACTAGCTATGACTAGGTTTGACATGCTAAAAATACGTTTAATTAAATTAATTATTATTAAAGATTTATGTTTTACTTTCATCATGGATACTGACAGGAAATTTGTCATGCCTGTTCTTGCCACTTTCCAGCTATATCTCCATTAGTATGACTTATCCATTTTTATTTACTTTTACCTAATTATATCTATCTTTTATTAAATAGTTTATTTATTTATTATAGTTTTTACTGTTTTTTTTTTATTTACTTTTATTAAACACCTTTTTTACATTTCCATTCAAGTTTCTTTATCTTTTTATTAAATCTATTTATCCTTATGTTCCAATATTGTCTTATTATGTTCATCCTGTTTCTTTTCACTGTATCTGATTTATATTAATAGTCATAGTTCTTATATTCAGTGAATATCTTAGTGCCGTCTATTTGTTTACTTTAAGTTCTAATGACTTTAATAATATATACATTCATTTTAGATGCACGTCTTTTCGCCTGATGAAGATAGGCTAAGTTCTAAGGCCTTGCGTTATTTCATGGTGTTTCAAGAAGTTTTTTTGTCTTCTATTGATGTTATATTTTTTATTATTATCTTAGGATTAGAATAATATATATTTAAGTTACATATTTGAAATTTAAGACTTTGCCTACTTGTGCAATTTTGCTAGTTATATACATATATATTTTTTCACTGTATGTTTATCAAAAATATTTAAGAGAATGCATATATAATGTATGTTTCTTTCTCTGCACTGATAGTTTTATTTTTGGATAATCTTATCATATTTTTGCTAGATGAAAGTCCAAGAATTAGAAAAGTCTATGAATTCAACTAATGTAGAAATGTTATCCCTTAAAGATAAATTACGTAAATTTTCTGAAAATGAACTGTCATTACAAGAAAAATTGGAGCAACTGCAAGTGGAAAATAATGAGATTAAAAATTCATTGAAAGTTGTAAATTCTGAAAAGGCCTCAGTGGATTCTCACATTGAAGAGTTAGTATCACAATTAACAGCTCTTCAGACTGATAATAAATTGCAAGAAGATAAAATAATTCTACTCATAAAAGAGGCTGCTGACCTGAAGGAAAATTATGATGTAAGGCTTAAATTTACATTATGTTGCTTTTAAAAAAAATATTTTTATGCTTTAAATTAAATATATTTTATTTCCATGATAATTTGTAGCATTATCAGATGAAGTTATCAACATTTGTATGAGTTAATTGTTAAATGAATCAGTCAGTTTGATTCAAATTACTGAGGGGGGGGGGAGGGGGAAACTACTTAAAGTATCATAATACTTACATAAACTCTTGGTTATGATTCGGTTCTGTTATGCAATCAATCATTTTCTAGATTTTTTTTTTTTCTAGAACCATGTTTGTCTTGTGAATTGCTGCTAGTTTATCCCAAACAAAGCTTAATTGGTACTTAACAGGGCTAACTTATTACGATTTTTTTTAAACAAATTTAGCCCTAAAAGTTTTTAATTTGGCAAGCATTTCTTTATTATTTTTGTGAAATTTTCAGATGGCTAAATTGTTCTGACATACACTTTTAATTGAAATTTATATGTAGTATTTAAGTTATAGTTTCTTTAATTGTTAACTTTTAGCAGAATGTAGAATTACTAGTAGAAAATGCTGAATATTAGTGTTTCATTTATATCAAGGACATGTTTTTAAGTGCCTCTCACCTATTATTGGTATTGCCAAAAGTTTGTGTTTAGATTATTATTTTTGCCTTTTGTTTTTATATTTAATTATGAACAAACTGCATTGGTTTTAATTACTGAAATGCAATTCCATTACACTACCTTAACATTTTAAGGACAATAATTAATAGTAAAATATACCTTAATTGTAACACACCCTTTATTAACTTGTTTTAGCTATTTTTCAGTACATTTTGAAAAAAATCTCTTTTTTTTTGGACCCATTATTTTTTTCCTTTTCTGCTTTATTTCTTCCTTGATCAGTTGTCAACGATGAGCAAGCGATCTACTGTGCATTCTTGTCAGGGTTGGGTTTCTTCCGGAAGAAACCTATTTCTTCCAGGACAGTGGAAGAAACTGGAAAAAACCGGAAGAAATGGAAAAAACTGGAAGAAACCTCCAGAAACCAAAACAAATACTCAAAGTTAAAGTATATTAACTATGTAAAAGAATTAAAGTATAATTACATGAAATCTAAATTGGAAAATTTAATTATTATTAAAAATATTATTTTTGCAAAGATAAGTTATTTTTTTAATAACAAATTTCAGGTTCAGCAGTCATTTTCAGGTGATGGATTTTTACTACTGTAGAGATTGGGATTTTTTTTTTTTTTTTTTATTATTATGGAATGGGTTTTTTATTTTGCTCCATTTATTTAAAAAAAAAAAGAAAAAAAAGAAACTACTTATAAATTGTTTATTTTTCATATAAAAATATATTATTTTCCTGTAAATGTGCATTATTTTAAACTGTGCAACACAGTAAATAAATAAATTTATAGTTTTTTATATTTTTCATCTAGCATGAATATTTCAATGCTGATTTAAAAAGATTAGTGTTCTAAAAATATCTTCTTGTGTCACAAATCAGTTATTTAAATATTAAGAAAACAAATGTAATAGATGACTTCACTATGTGCATAAAAACTAAATTTGTGCCTATTTTTTACAAACATTTTGAGCTTTTACATGCCTATTACTTTTAGTTTTAAAATATTAATTAATAACAATTCTCTTGAAGAAAAAATTTGAAAAAACCTTCATTCAGATTAATTAAATTATCTAATAAGGTATTATCTGATTAGGTTCATATCAGAAAACCCTCTTTTGCTATTTTTTAGATTTGCTTTAATATTTCAGGTAAATACAAGAAATTATTATCAAACAAAAAAATAAAATTTATTTTTGCTATTTAATTTTGCTTATTTTGTATACTTTTGCTTTAATATGCTTTTAACTACTTAATTCAAAGTATATATAATTTAGATTATATATGTATATATTTTTTAAGTCATAAATGCAGTTATTTCTTCCTTAACACCTTGGGGACGAGTGACACATATACATGCCACAAAAAGGCTTAAGAATCATTGTTTATCCTCACCAGTAAAATTATACTGAAAAATTTGCCTTAATTGGTGCATTTTCTCAATTTAATAAGGCACAAATTTCTGTTATTAAAAACCAGTGACAAAACAATTTGGTAAAAGTCTTCTCTTGCGAAGGGGTTAAAAAAATACTACTCTATGATAATGGATCCATTAGTTATGGATATGCAAGCAACCACTCATTTTCTAAAAAATATATTGAAATATTTTTGATTCAGCTACTTTGAAAAAGACAAAAAAAAAAAAAAAAAAAAAAAAAAAAATTTGCTTGTAAAGCTACTTTTTTAACATTCTGCTGTTATTTGTGAGGCAATTTATCTTTTTTTAAATAATCTCTTGTCATGTATTTTTTCTTCTTTTTTTCCTACCATCTGCTATTCTAATTATTTATATATAATTTTTTCAACTTCCCATTTAGAAGACAATTGATGAACTGAAAAAATCAGTAAATTCCTACTCTGCTGAAAATTCATCACTTCAAAAGAAGTTAGTTGAATCAACTGAAAAAAATATTTTAGTGCAGGAAAATATGTCTAAATTAGAAGAGGAAAATAAAAGAATTTCAAGTTTGTTAAATGACATAGATGCAATGGAATCATCTACCCAGGAGATGAAATCTCAATTGAATACTGTGCAAATTACTTTAACTTTAAAAGAAGAAGAATTGGCTAAATTAAAAGGAGAATTTGCTGAATTGGAGAAAAAATATAATGTAAGAGATAATTTTTTTTTTTTTTTTTTTTTTTTTTTTTTTTTTTTGGTGTGTGTGTGTGTTTTAAATTAATTTAGTGCTCTTTTTCTGCAGAATTGTATATATCTTTTATTTAAAGATTCACTTGTCTTACAGCTACAAATGAATATATCTATTAACTTTTCAGTTTTATACAACATTTATTATTCATTCAAACAAATAGTAAGTTTAGTAAATCACAGCAATTCACCACATAGATATATAAAATACACTTGTAAAAATAAATATTGGAATTGAATTAGAACTCTATCTCAAATCTTTTATTTAGCATTTAACAGAACTTCAACCCAAATAGTAAGTTTAATAAATCACAGCAATGCAACCTTATAAATAATATAATACACTTGTAAAAATAAATATTGGAAATGAAATAAAACTCTAGCTTAAATCCTTTATTTAGCATTTAACAGAACTTCAACTTTCATGTTCAGATAAAAACTATGGAACTGTCAATCTCTTTCGTTACTTTAATTTTCATCTTCTTTACACACAAAGATCTTTTAATATCTTGTGATTTCTCCATGTTTTTCATGTTATGTTTTTTCTTTCCATATGGTATCATGTATCAATTAATTAAATGTGTAAGTTTAAGTTGCATTGTTCAGGATATTTATTTTTTTCATTGTGATGTTTCTCTGAACTTTTTAAGGAATTGTACCTTTTAAACCTGCAGGTACAATTTAAACTTGAAAGAAAGCAGGATCTCACTCCAGTGCCAAAATACAATAGTTGAGACAGTCTGTTGCTGTCAATTTTGTGCCATTTTGTTTCCCATAAATAAGCAAAATGGCAGTATGAGTGTCTAATGAGGAGATAAATAAGTTTTCATACTGCAATTGTGCAACAGTCGCTGTATGCAAATTCTGTAAGTTTTTACTTGAGTACTTTTAATCAGCTATTTCAATATCTGAAAGCTTTTCCTTTCCCTCAAATGAGAGGGTGAGTTTCAAAAATAGATCTATAACTTAAGATTATGATTGAAAACAATAAATTTAAAGGATGGCAAATTATCATAAGGTTAAGAATAAAATTAATGTTTAGGTAGATTTCCATTTTGGAAATTTTATCTTAATGTATTCCTAAATGTTCTCTTTTGCATTAACTGCTTTGAAGAGTGGAAAGGAGATCTTTTTCCGAAGCTACTTTTTGCTGCTTAAAAATTAGATAATTTTTACTTTAAAATTGGATTTTTAATACTCAGAAGCTATGCCAAATTGGATATTGTGCATTTACATATCTTGTAGAGTTTTGTTAGAAAAAAAAATTAGAGAGAGATGATTTTTGCTGCTATAATTTATTTTTCCAAGTGAATATGTCTTCAGGAAAAAAACTAAGCTTTTGCTATGAAATGATTTTTAAAATAAGCAGAATGAAAAATTTTTTTTAAGACTGATGTATAAATAGAGAGTGAGGTGAAAATATTTTTCTGAAATTCAAATTTGAAGAAAAATCAAAAGCATCCTTAAAGAATAAATAAATAAATGAAAATATATCATTTATATTAAGAAATGTAATTTATTCTTCATTGCCAAAAACATGAAAGTGAAATTATTATTATTATTATTATTATTTTATGTATCATATTATTATAGAGATTTCCATAGTGTAAAAAGAAAGAATAGAGATGAAGTAAGGTGGTGGAGGTGATACCAAAAATGCAACTTTAAAATCTGCTAGATTAAGCCCAAACACAACCATGCTTTCACAAAAAAAAAAAAAAAAAAACTTATGCAGTTTTTAATTTTTAATACTGTGAGATGCTATTTTAGAATGCTTGAATATAAGCATATAATTTTTATTTAGAGAAAAAATGCACAGTTGATGTCAAAGAATTCAGTCTCTGTTCCAAGTGATCATTTTGTTTGGGCTGAACAAAAGCATTCAAATTTGGGGGATAACGTGCATCATATTGCAATCTGTTTTTAAGGCATACTGCATCTCCATCTGTCTCGTTTCTCCATAGAAAATTTCAAATTAAATTCATACGTGAAAAATTTTATATATTGTTACCTTATGATTCATTTTTTAATTTGTTGTAATATTAGTTTTTTCAATATCTATTTTTTTAATCATTATTTTTAGGACCAAATCAAAGAAATAGAGAAAGAAAAACTTGAAGTAGTTGATTCTCTATCGAATGAAAATGTAAAAAAGGCTGAACTTGAAAATATTGTGAAAGAACTAAACATTAAGATTTCAGACCTTCAAAATGATTTAGATATCAAGAAGGAATTTATTAACTCATTTAATGCTGAAATGTCAAATTGTAAAGAAGACTATGAGGTATTTTTTGTATTTAATTAATCTATATTAGATATTATTAGGAGATTAATGTTATTTTAAATTTTGACATTTTTCTCGGTTTTTATAAAACTGTTATTTATAATTTTAACCTTTTAAGATTAGTTTTTAAAATGAGGTAAGATGTACAAAATGCATTCTTTCTTGAAGTATTACAAAAGTTTTTGACAGAACTGTTTTTATTTTTCACACAACTGTGTACAAATCTTTCTTTTAAAACACTCCTGATTAAAATGGAAAATGCTTGGTACTTTAGCATCATAATTTGAAAGATAATAAATATTTTGTTAGTCCCATGTATTCTTTGTGTTTACCAATTATATTTTTAATTTAAAATCCTAATCTTTTTTGTTACATTTTCACAAACAATTGTTTTTTTAATCTTTCTATAATTGCAAAATATTGGCATGCACTAAAATTACTTTAGGTTTCCTTTTAAATTTTGTGTTGAAACATTTTTTTAATGCATTCAACAATAATTTTAATGAATAACTGCATGTATTATCTATTGATATTTTTATTTGAATCAAATCTTAAAAATCACTTAGTAATACACAGGGGTGCAGAAAATGTTTCTACTCTAAACATTTCCTCCAATCCGTATGAAAATTTCCCCAAAATTTTACAGCATGTTATAGATAAATGCTGTACTACCATATGTATCAAAAATCCATTTTTCCATTATGTCTGAACTTATGCACAAATATATATGCAAGAGTGATTCTGAGTAAAAAAAAAATTTCTGAAATTCACACAAAATTTTCTAAAAACTTACAACAAGGGGGGAGGGGGGAAGGTCCACTCCCAGCATTATTATTATGTTATTTTATTTTTTCGTAGCCTTTTGACTAAATTCGCTATTTTTAGCGATCGTTTGACGAAATTTGTAGTCATTGTCTTTTAACAAAATGATCTTTTAACAAAACTAAAAATTGTTTTGCAAAATTTATGATTGTTTCATGATCTTTTATCGGAATTTGCGTTTATTTTGTGTTCTTTTGACAATATTTGTAATATTTTAATGAAATTTGTAGATTTTTTTGCCCTTTTTTTGGCAAAATATGTGGTTGTTTAAAGATTTTTTTGACAAAATTTGTGGTTGCTTTGCTATCTTTTGACAAATTTGTGGGTTTTTTCATCATTTGTAGGTGAAATTTGCGTTCTTTTTTAAATTTACTAACGAAATTTGCAGTTTTAGCAATTTTATAATGAAGTTTGTGGTTGTTTTGCAATGTTTTAATGGAATTCTGCGATTTTTGACAAAAATTATGGTTGTTTTATGTTTGACTAAAACTACTGTTTTTATCGCGATCTTTTGAAGAAATGGGCGTTTATTTTGCAGTCTTTTGACAAAATTTGTGTTCATTTCGTGATATTTTGACGAAACTTGTAGTTCTTTAAACAAAATTTGCAGTTAATTTGCAATCTCGTGATGAAATTTTTTTTTTTTTTTTTTTGTAATTCTTGGACAAAGTTTACTGTATTTTTTTATATCCAATTTTTTAAATCGATGAACCTTTTTTTTTAATTTTTTGAAAATTTGTAATTGAATCACCTGTGACATATAGTACACATCAATTTTGTGAAGGTCGCCATATGGATCTTTTTGTTTGTAGTGAATTTTTTCTCTAAGGGAATTATAGAATTCGTTGCTAAAATCAAAATCAATTGTATATGTTTCTGCAAAATTTCCCTGGTTGGTTAAAATTTCCCCCGATCCTAGATCGCCGGATCGGACATATTCTGCACCCCTGGTAATACATTTTTTTGTCATTAATAAGCTATAAAAAAGTTCTCAGTATTGCCTATATAAATTATCAAAATTTAGCCTAGTACACAGAGTATCAATATATCCAAATTTAGAATCTATATTTCACAATAGCAATTATTTTTCAACTTATTTTTCCATTTGGCTACAGTTTCTTTTTGCTGATTTGCCTAATGCTAATGTAGATCAAAAGTCAGCATGAGCCTTGATTCAAGGTAACAAGACTGTGCCAGTATGTGTTTTTACAAATTTAGTAAGTTATGTATGCATTTGGTTATCTGGTAAGTTCTGCAGTTTTTTAATGATAAATTTCAGTAATGACATAAGAAAAAGGTATGAAAATTTTATTGAATCACATAAGCACCATTGTGTTGTTTGACTTTTTTGCCATCGTTTTGGTAGTTGAAAAATTCAATTTAAGAAAGAACCATTAGGTTTATTCGCAAAGAAGTTATTAATGTTGTGTTTGACAGTCTAAAAAAGTGAATCCTCAGCCATTCTGAGAAATTAGAAGTGACATGAAATGGTGAAAATCCAAAAAGATCAGGTTTTGTGAGTATGGAGAAGGACACAAAACATCCCAGATATGCATTCATTAAGGTGCTGCCTTACATTTTTCGCAATGCAATGTTAAGCATTATCTTATTGGAACACAATATCTCACCAATTCATCAGTTCTGGTCAATTTTCTCCAATTTTTGCTTTCAAAAATGCCATTTATTAACAATATCTTTCTGAATTTATTGTCTGATTTGGCAGCATTCACAATAAATAACTTTTTTGTAGTTCTGCATTACAAAAGCAATAGTTTTTTTGGGATGCAGGCATCCTTTCCATGTCAATTGGGGAGATTTGTTTGACTTACCCAATGATATTTTCTTGATAACATTATTATAGATTTTCTATTTCTCATATCCAGTAGTGAATTGTTTGAAAAAAAAAGTTACTTCATTTTGTTTCAGCAAAGCTGAAATTTGAACAAACATATTCTACAGGATTAAAGTATCAGATACCTACACATCATAGTGGTTTACACACTCAGTCTTCTTCAAATGATCATGCATTATACTTTTTGGAATATTGCATCTATGTGACAACTAATGCACTGCATAATGTGGATTTTCAGAGGCAGATTATTTTAAGAGCTCCTGCTATACAGATGATAGTCCTAGAACAAATTTCATTTAAAGTCCTCAAACCATCTTCAAACTGTGTTATCTGAAACACTACATTGTTTACATACAGTACAAATTTTTCGAGCTGTCAAACTAGCACTTTTACCTTTTCTTAAATAGAAAAACATATAATGAAAATTAACTTTTTACTTCTCCACTCTTATTACTGCACTAAAACAAAACTTATGCGACAATACAAGCAACAATCATGCAGCGCAAACAGAAAGGACTGAATATACATTTCTAGGTCATTCAAAGTCACACATTATTAGTGTTAATAAAATAATTGGATGAAACCAAGGTTCTCTTTGAAAAATTGAAAGGTTTCTCTTTGATTAATTATAAGTTATATATAAAGCATCTGTGTTGTGAAGGTATATTTTTTAAAGGATATTAAATCATTTTGTATCATAACATTAAAATTTAGTAGAAATATTAAGTAAAATTAATTTCAGTTTGTTTTCTTTGTATTATTAGTATGATGCATTGAAAACAAAAGAATATTTCTGAGCCTTTTCCATAAAATTATCATTAGTGACATCTTTTTTAATAAAATGAGTTTTTTTTTTCTTTCTCATTACAGCCTGTGTTAGTCTACAATTAGAAATACATTGTAAATTTTTAAGCTGTTCTTATATGTGACTAAGATTAAAAAAAAAGAAAAATTAAAATGATGATAATCAACTGCTGATGAAATGTTGATTATTAATGTAAATAAGATTTTAAGAATTGTCTTCAGCAAAATTAACCATTCTATTGTATGTCATATTTTAGCATGCCTGGGCATATTGACATAGCAGATATAAATATTATATTGTTTTCCTTTTATTTTAAATTAAAAATATTTTTATTGTATTTCACAATATATTATACGTAATTTGAAATTAAATGCATTTTTTATCAAACATATTATATAACATTTTAAATTATCTTGTTGTAATAATTTGAAACTTTCTCTCGTGTTCCTAGGCTAAATTATTAGAGCTTAGAGAAACTGTGGAAGCTCTTAAATCTGAGAATGACAGCATATCTAGCCAAGCAGTTATGTATCTTTCCAATGAAAACAATTTAAAAGAAACTTTAGAAAAATTTGAAAATGAAAAGAAGATTATTTCTGATAGTTTAGCATGTGAAACTGAAAAGTGCAAAATGCTTGAGTCACAAGTAGAACAGTTGAAAACTAATATTTCAGAGTTAGAGTATGATATTATTTCTGGTGTAGGAAATGAATTATCTTTAAAGACTGAAATAATTTCCTTAAAGGAAGATTATGAGGTAAGAATACTTGCATTTTGAGTTTTTTCATAAATTTTAATAAGCAAGGCTGTCTGAGTGAGCAGGGTTGTAGCAGTCTGCTATGTTGCAGTAGTACACAAGCAGAAATCTACCTCTACACACATGATAAACATATGTCTAAGAGAAGCATCCATTTGGCTGCTGCAAAATATATGTCCTGTGAAGTATAAAAAATTAAATTGCAAAAAAAATGTAAATTTATTGGCATATTTTCCTGATAAGAGTTATATGGGGGTTTATCACCAAAAATGTTTCTAGGGAAGAAGCAAAATGCTTAATGCTTTTATTAAAAAATATGAATGCATTAAGGATTTAAGGCAAAGTATCTTTTTAAAATTTATTTAAAAAAATACAAAAACCCAAAAACATTTCAAGAGGAGACAAAAACACCATTGCATTAGACAGCCATGTAACTTAAAAGCTTCTTTTTGTTGTTCACTAATAAGTCATGTTTTTAACCTCAAAAGTAATTTGTACTGGATAGAGCTGGACGACATCAGAATTTTAATATTGTGGTTCATCACTGACCAAATATCAATATTTTTGATGCATTGATGTATTTTAATACATATCATTTCATTATATAGGGTTATAAATGTAATTGTCCTCTGTGTAATATACCACAAACATACACATATGCATATATATATGTGTGTGTGTGTCTGTGTATTAATTATCTTAATTCAGTATTCTTATTTAATATATTAAAAGGATACATAAATTTTTATATGTTGCTTTAAAAAATTCAGATCTGATCTAAAATGCATATTATTGAAAACTTTTGGGAAATTAAACAAATTATTCAAATGAAACAAGAAAATGTACCTAAGACAATAAATAATAAGACTATAGCTGTGTTAAATTAAATTAATTTAATTACCTATATATTTAAGAATTTTTCATTACAATTCATTGGATTTGAGAGAGTCTACTGTATTACGATACAGTAAACTCCCTCAAATCTGCACTCCTAAAATCAGCAACTCTCTAAAATCCACACATAAATTACAGATGTAAGCAATGAAACATTCAGTTCAGATGTAGGTGCAAAATTTGAGTTTAGTCTTATGTCAATTCCATATATTTTTTAATTTGTAATTTTTGTTTAGATAATTGAATTCATGTTTTTTCATGAAGAAAGAATAATTTATTTTTGAAAAAAAATTAAGATATTGCTGATATCATTGTTAATCATAATCTTACCAAACATATTTATGTATTAATCAAGCTTTTTTAGTTAAGTCTGGCTAAACCTGAAATAAAGCTTCTTTATTTTACTATCCTGGTGTGAATTAGTATTTAACTTTATAAGGCAAGTTTCATTGAATAATTTAGGAAAAACACATTTCATCTTTATAATGAATATTTAACTGTACATTGATTATTAACTTGACTTTTGCTTTTAGTATTTTATTCATTTTAAAAATTATCTAAATATTTATTATTTTAGTTTATTACTTATTTTAATATTTTAGTACATTGTAAGAATTCATTATACCTTTGATTACTTTATTAATTACATTCAAATTGCTTTTTAAGAAATATAAACAAAGCAATGACCAGAAATCTGCAAAATTCTAAAATCCACACAACCTCTGATCCCAAGCTATGTGGATTTGAGGGAGTCTAATGTATATCACCCAGTGCTAGTACTGGGCCGGTCTGGATAGCATGAATAGTTACAATGTAAATGGTAGTGTAGTTCAAGCTTCCATTTTTGTAAACATAGAAGTAGATCAGATAGTGTCCATATCAACAAATCTGAAATTTGTGAGCCTGTAAAAGTTGGCCATTCTGACATTAGTGAGCCTGCAAAAACTGGTTAGTTGCTAAGAGGTGCTTATAATTGGAATTCTTGTGAAAATGGTTGGAAAATTAGGAATGAGGTTAGGAGTGACATTTGAAATTTTAAAGGATTTATACAATTAAAAAAATCAGATAAAATTAATATTTTTTTGGTTTTAAAATCCTGTTCAGTGAAAAATAAGTACAGTTGAACCTCTCTAATCCGGCATTCTATAAACCGGAAAACTCTATTATCCGGCACATTTCTCCCTGTTTTTTTTTTTTCCTCCATTATGTATTTTGTCATATATATACATATATCCTCCCATTTTATGTTTTCTTACGTTTATTTATTTTACATCTGTGAAGTGTGCTGGTATCGTTATAAAATATAAAATTTTCCGCTTTAACACTTTCGCAGCGGAAGCCTGAAAATTTAGTCGGACTCAGAATACCGGAAACGGCTGCATTTTAAAATTTGTTGCTAACATTCTTCTCCCTCGCCTTTGTATGCCCAATTGTCAGCAACACAATACATGGGTAGTTACTTCCTAATGTGAAACCTTTAATCTCTCAGATATCCCTCCTAAAGTTAATCTTCAATTCAGGTGTCTTGTACAAAGGGAAATCTCGTGGGGATGAACATTATTGTTACAGTAAACTGTGTGAAAGATTTCTGTAGTCTTCAGTGATTCTTTTTTTATTGGGTGATAATTCCCTGAGAAATTTGCCACCCTTTGATTGCAACAAATCTAGCATCAATCACTTATTCACCGACAATAGAAAGATGTTGGGAATAAGATGCTAAAGAGAGTTTTTTCCCGATTTGAATAACCTTCCCAGTATCTGATCTGTTAGCTACACCAGGAAAAATTCTTCGCCTCGAGTCAAGGTCAAGTGGACGCTGGCACATATAATATAGATACCCTCTAGAACGCTCCCTTCTTTTTATTTAATTTAGTTTTTCAATCATAAATTTTCGTTAATCGATTTGGATGACGATTTACTTTATTTGCTGCAAACAAACTTAATACTTTTTTCAGAAATCTGTTTCTCATAAATACAAAACATATATTGCTTTATTTCTTGCATTGAATAATTTTTTAAAATCGATTTATATAATGTTCCTGACGATAGCGTTATATTTTTAAAATTTCGTTATTTAATTCCTAAAATACCCCCCCCCCCCTCCCCTGCCCACAAGAAAGGAAATTGACGAAAATTTCTGCAGTATCTTAGAATTTCCGTAATCCGGAAAATTCCGTAATTCGGCATCGCCCGAGTCCCATACATGCCGAATTGGAGAGGTTCAACTGTAGTTCCAATTGATAAAAATAATAAATTAATGAAAAATTATGAATAAAAATTATAAAACTTAAGCTTATATATCTATTAAATCTTTCTTATCAGTGCACTAACATTGAAGAAAACATTAATAGTGTAATATGATAACATAAATCATTTTAATACATCAATATGTAAAGAGGTTAGACAAAAATAAATTGCATAAGATGCATTTATTTAGGAGATAATGGAAAAAAGAAAAACAAAGTACTTGCAGAATTTTCTGAAAAGGGAAGGGGGGTTGACAAAAAAAATCAAAAGTGTCAGAAGATAAAATTTGAAAGGGAGTAGGGTGCTTAATTGAAGTTTTTTTTAAAAAGAAAAGTTCACATATATAAGGGTGATGGCTTACTTTTGGTACTTCACACTATTTAAAATAATCCCCCCCCCCTTCCTTCTCTTTTATTCAGTGAAATTTGCTTTTTTTTAATTAAAAAAACAATAATAAAAGAAGCTGTGTAAATTCCATATTTCTATAAATTAATTTTTGTAAAATACAGCTCTAAAAACACCCAGAGAAAAAAAATGCAGCTTGGTTAAATTTTATGATTCAGTACTGTTGTTTATAAACATTCAGTTAAATCATAATAGGTAACTTAAAAAGGAAATCAGATCAGTAGCAAGGGTAGTGGCTTCATATCAAGTGCCCATAACATTTTTTTTTTTTTTTTTTTTTTTTGGAGGGGGGCAAGGAACTGCATTTATTTAATTTGAAGATACATAATTAACTGCTTTTAAATTGTTGTCTAGCTACATACATAAAAAAAGGAAGATTATAAAAGATTCATTAAAAAAAATTAAATATTTAATTTGTATAAACTTGATTTCAGTTATCTATCTGAAATCATGTTACAGAACAGATTATTTAAAATCATAACAAGTGGATTGCAGAAGAAATAATGCATATTAACTAAGAAATATAGCAGAAATGTGTGCAGATTCTTATGTCTTACTTTCAGCAGAATCTGATTAAAATTGTGTTAACTGGAATTTGGCCATGAATCTCTTGACTTTTGATGCCCCATTGTTTTGTGCTAAATATTTGCGTTTTACTTTTTAATACATTATATTTGTGCCCTGATTTTTATTTATTTATTTATTTATTTATTTTTTTGTACTGATTATTAATATATTGTTTTTTAAAGTAGAGAAAGATTGACTAAATACAGTCGAACCTCGTTATCCCAACACTCTCAGGATCAGAAAAAACTGTCATCATAAGTAGAGTGTCGCTGTAACTAGAGTTGGAGGAAAAATACTTATAAAAAGCTATACTTTAAATTACTTTTTAAAAAAATTAATTCACAATTGTTCTTGCATTTTTAAGCAATAAAGCATTATTAAACAAAAAAAATGCAAAAACAAAATCAAAAGGATAAAAATCAGATTTCCGATAACTAACTTTTATTTTATTGTTACATGAAATACTGATGGATTAAGGTTTGCGTTTCCCAATAAAAGTGCTTCTTACAATTCTTTTTCTATATTATGCAATGAATTTTGAACAATATCCGTTGTTTAGATAATTTCTTATTTCAATGCAATGCAATGCTTCGGTTGTTATTGTGGACTTGTTTTGTTCTAGTTCCATATCATTTTCAATCCCCAAGTCTGAAGAAATTTTTATCTTTTTCACTTTTGAAATTTCAGAATTCTTTGTATCTGACGATATGTCCTTTTCAAAATCGATGAACCTTCTTTGTTTTGTCTGTTTCACAATTTAACATTTTGTAAAAAATATTGGAAGAGGGTTGTCTTCATTACCTTCTATACACTCGAGATCTGATGAACTTAAATGAAATTATCATGTATGAAACCATATGAACTGTCTTAGACCTTTTTTGTCACTTTCCTGTGAACAGTTTAAAACACAAATAGTAAAATGTGGAAATGAAATGTTTATCGTTCCTTAAGTGAATATGTAATGCACTCTCAATGTGAAGCACTGTGTGGTAGTAATCATGGACAGAGCCATCCTTAGGAATGTGTGACAGGTGCAACCGCACAGGGCCTCGCGCTCAGGTAAAAAAGAAAAAAAAAATAGTTCAATTTTAAAAACATCTAAACATTTTTTAAATTGCTGCAAATTATTTATTTCACAAATTTAGATATTTAAAAGGGTTATTTATAAAATGTTAAACTTTTATCAATAATAAATTAGGCGCAGATATTCGGCAGCTAAAATTATTTCCCATAGTCGTCTAGTCTCCATAGTTTATCTTTAGTTTTGTGAACATGTTGCGACATTGTTGCAGAATATCTGGAATAAAATTGTCTTAACAGAAAAACAAAACAAGCCTCGATTAGGTAGCAGTTCTGAGCTTCACCTCCCATCATCACCCCCTTCTCCTCATTGTAAACATTTTGACGTCAATTCAGTAGTCAGAGCTCATGTAACAATAAAAGATTAATTTGATTTTACTAACATTTGAATTAAACGCATTCAATATCCTGTTTTTTCACGAGCTCATGTATTTATCTAAATCTTTCAATTATTACTGAAAATTGTGAGAGTATTTGTTTGATTCCTTTTAGCATAAATAATCGTATTTAGAAAGGTGGAAATACATCTTACATAATTAATATGAAAATTATAATCATCAGCCACATTAAATAATTAATCGCTCCGTATTTCGTCATAAGAATTCAGATAATGTATATAAATCAGTGTTGAATTGAGAGAAGGAACCGGGGTGAGGGAGGGGGCAATTTCTTCCCACAACAACGCGATGTGTAGCGTCTAGACCCCGCCCCAAACAATGGCTCTTATCAGAAATGCACCCAAGAAATTCCCCATGATGCCGATAATGGGGTTTAATAGTTTGATATCTGCGTAAATAACAGCAATTTTGCTCAATTTAGAAATTTATTCCATGCGACTTTCGTGCATCCAGAGATTATTTTTTTCAGTTTTAGTGTCGTTAGTTCCCGCGGGTTTGGCGAGTTTCGTACGTTTTAATGATTCCTGCACAGCAAGTTTCGTGGATCCAGTGTTTTTTAATGAGTGCGCAGTGCTCATACATGAATTAGTGATTTCAGCATTGAAGAGTTTCATACATTTTAGTGATTCCTGATGGGTACGCAGTGCTCATGCACGAGTTAGTGATTGCGGTGTTGATGAGTTTCTTGCATCTTAGTGTTTCCTGCACAGCGAGTTTCAGGGATCCAGTGATGTTTGTCTGTCTGTTTGTATATATATTTGTCTGTCTGTCTGTCAGTTTGTTTGTCTCTGTCGGTTTGTCTGTCAGTTTGTTTGTCTCTGTCAGTCTCTGTCTGTATGTCTGTTTGTTCATCTATCTATCCGTTTGTTTGTGTTTTTGTTTATTGGTTTGTCTGTCTGTCTGTGTCTGTCTGTCCGTCGGTTTGTTTGTCTGTCTGTTGGTTTGTTTGTCTGTCTGTTGGTTTGTTTGTCTACTTGTCTGTCAGTTTGTTTTTCTGTCTGTCTCTCTGTCTGTTTTTCGGTTTGTTTGTTCGTCTGTCTGTCTATGTGTATGTTTGTTTGCTTTTTGTTTGTCTTTCTGCCTTTTTGTTTGTTCAACTATCATTCTGTCTGTCTGCCTGTGTTTTTGTTTGTCGGTTTGTTTTTCTGTCTGTTTTTTGTTTGTCTGTTTGTTTGCCTGTCTGTTTGTTTGTCGGTTTGATTGTCTCTCTTTCTGTCTGTTTGTTTATTTGTACTATCGTCAAGAAATGACAAGAAACCATATTTTCCGTTTAAAAAAGGGAAATTATCGGCATCATGGGGATTTTTTTGGGTGCATTTGTGATAAGAGCCGTTGTTTGGGGTGGGGTTTAGACACTAGTAATGAGGTGTCCTCCAGAACCCAAGAAATCCCTTCCGAAAAAAATGCCTGAATTTAAAATGCGACCGAAGAGAACTGGAAGCTGCTACGAACAATTCATCGTTCTTAAATAACGCGTAAAATAGCGAATTCATTTAGAATTTAAACATTAATTGCCTAAGTTTAGCATAAATAAATAAAAATAAAAAATTTAAATTAAATTTAAATTGCTGCAAATTTTCAAGAATTTAGTGGATTTTAAAGCAAAATTTGAAATTTTCTCAAAGTAAAACAATTTGTTAAACCGAAATTTAAAATTTCTAAAATTTAACCTCTTTTACAAAAGCCTTTTGCTTATTTTTTTTTTTTTTTTTTTTTTTTTTTATCTTTTACCACTGTTTTTTTTTTTTTTTTTTTTTTTTTTTAAACAGAAAATTTTTTGTAATTGCAAAAAGGCTTTAATTAAATAATGTAAACTTTGCAATTAAAAATAACTGGTGGGAATAACGAAGGAATCTGATCAGCTTAAGTGGGACATACATTGGTTGTTCGTCCCCTAGGAGTCAAACATTTAGCGAAAGTTTAATCAAAATTTAAATTTTCTCAATTTTTCAAAAAAAGAATTTTTGAATTAAAAAATACAATATAGCACCAATTATCCAAACAAGTTGGGACGGATCCCAGTTCCAATAAACAAAAATTCGGAAAAATAGACAGGCAATTTAAGGCATGTTCCTAGCTACACTAAAAAGTAAAAACTTATATGTTATCCTAACATAGGACTGATAACACCAGTTACTTTTAGCATACTTAAAAAATGTTTTGTCTTTTTAATATTTTTAATTTATATTTTTATCATTAATTTTTTTTCTCTTTCTTTTTATCATTTTCTGAACTGTAGAGATTATAATTTAAGTAAAAAAGCTTTTGATTGCCGCTTGCGTTAAAGAAGTTGTTATTTTCAATACTGCCACATCTCTAATCCTTCTTAAATACGTTAATTGAATTGTATCAATGATCTTCTGCCGTTCAAGCCATTCCATAGCTGTCTTCAAACGTTTGAAGACCTTGTTATGTGATAGACCTGGATTGATTTCAGAGCGTTTGTTTTCCTTTTCTTCAAATTATTTTTCATCATAATTTTCATCCACAATTTCATCATCATTTAAAATCTAATATCTAGGGTCATGTATTTCATTATTTAACCACTCGTTAGTTTCTATTTCTTCATATCTTAGGATTCTTCCCATTTCTGTCAATGTTTGATGATCCTCATTTTCTGATTCATTATCACTTACAGTTTTTTCTATTTTTTAAAATTCTATTCCAAGTAATGGATAATTGGGAGTTTGGTTAAAATTTTATTTTCAGAGAAATAGGCTGTTAGGATAATTGAAATATTCCGATAAGTACTATTAATTACTAGTAATTGCTGAAATGTTTTTCATCAAATTTTGAGCTTAAAATGACAAAGAATCCATTAGAATAAATCTGTTCTGGGGGGGGGGGGGGGGTCAAGAAAATGTAATGGGAGGGATTCATATTTTCTATCTCCCTCAATGCACATTACAAACACATTTTAGGCTGTATGTTTCTTATTAAATGGTTTTTAAAAACTTCATTTTATGCTAAAAAAAAAAAATAGGATGCAGAATGAAAAATTCGAGTGTATAATTAATGCAAAATTATGTATCCTATTAACTTCATATGTACAAATAGGATGTGCGAGTGTTGAAACACTTATTTGCACTTTTTGTATAAATGCTACAATTTTGTACTTCTGCAAAACATGGTCCTCAAAATTAAATTGGATTTTTTAAAAGAATTTTATTTGTATTTTCGGAATCTTTTCCAAGGGAGATTCAAAATGTTTTAGTAGGGCTGGACCCCCCCCCCCCTTCCCCTAGTTGTGGCCCTAATTCGATATGAAGGAAAAGGCCTTGCAAAAGTTCTCGCACCCAGCCTCGCCTTTGCTAGGGATGGCTCTGATCATGGATTGGGAGATAGAGAACATGTAGGAAAAAATCCTTCCTTCACTAATTCTGTCATTGATAGTGCATGGGTTTTTTAATTCAGATAGACGATTGAAATAAAATTTCTCCTTTATGCCAAAGGACATTTTAGACAGTTTTGTGAGTTTGGCTAAGACATTTCTTATAGCTTAATTCCCGTGTTTGTAAGATAGATTATGAAAAATGGACAGTTTTCCTAAACCTTCAGGATATCCAGTATTGAAAATTATTTAACGACATAAAATCCAGAGTTTATTTACATTTAATATACGGAAAATTAGGACTTTAAAAAACTGGCTTGAAAACCAGGTGTCGGGAAAGCGAGGTCTGACTGTATATATTTATATGTTCTGTTTGTCTAAGGAATCAAAGATATTTCATTTTTTGTTATAATTATTTTGAAGGATCTTCAAATGCACATTAGACCCTAGGCTAGAGGTCTGCATGGGCCGGAATTTCTAGATTGGGTTTCAGCCTGGCCTGAACAAAAGCTATTATGGCCTGATCCAGGGTAAAAACAGAATTTTGGCCAGTACAAAACTCAGTTAAAACAGACATGGCTTGGTCCACTCAATTTCTACAAAAAAATTAAAATTTTCCATAACAGACAATTAAGAGTGAATTAGTTTAAAAAAAGACTGAATGCATATTAATGGGAAAATTTCACATTCATTTTAGACTACAATTTGTTTAGACAGATAAAATATAATAGCAACATTAATGATTGCTTAAACGCTTAGATTTTTAAAACTTTCATATAGATTCATTTTTTTTTTTTTTTATGTAATTTAAAACAAAATTAAAAAAAAGTTAAGGTTTCATAACTTTTGATTCTGTATAATAAAAAAAAAAAGATTTTTGAAAATATTTCTGTAATTATTTCCAATGATATCATTAACAGAAGTTCATTATCGCTATTATTATTTTTACAAAATATATTGCCTGCCCGACACTGCTGTAAATAACTAAGTTTATTTCTGGCCCATCTTGACTATGTAGGAAAAAAAATAAGAATAATAATCTGAACCTGACCTTGCCTGAATCTGCAGAAAATTAAGCCCAGGCTCAAATATATGTAACATTTTGATGTCAATCTCTACAAGTGGGCATGTTATATTTCTGTATTGATGTTCTTAAACTAGCATCTGCTTGTGCAGCACATTTATCCTTGGGAAAGACATTGAAAATAATTCATATTTTATCAGCTTTGTTTAAATTTTTATATTGGCCTCGCTGGTCTAATTTTTTTTTTTTTTTTTTTTTTTTTTTTACTTTCAGCTTTGCCAGTTGAAATAATTTTCTTTATTATGCCGAGCCAGGTGCGGGCCCCAGATTAAGACCGGCCCGAGTAGATCTGTAGCCTGGGTCCCATTTTATATCACTGGACGCTGGCTTTTATACGAAAGTGAATTCATTATTTCAATTGCTAATTAGCAAAATTTTTGCCTTGAGTTTTTTGCTGAATACTTGTTATTCAGTCAAATGACTAATTATTGCATCTTTAGTTTAAAGCAATAATTTCACTTTATTATTTGCAGGCAAAATTTTTAGAATACAAAAACACTTTAGAAACTTTGAAGTCCGATAATGAAAGTCTGTTAAACCAAGTAAAGGACTTTGTTTTAAATGAACTCAGTGTAAGAGAATCTTTAGAGAAAGCTGAAAATGAAAAAGATCATATTTCAGATGTTTTGTCAACCGAAACTAAAAAGACACAGCTACTTGAATCAAAGGTTGTAAGCCTGACGAATAATTTATTGGATGAAACTAAAAAGACGCAGCTGCTTGAATCAAAGGTTGTTAGTCTGACAAACAATTTAACAAGTCAAGAATATTTCATAATTTCTAAAATTGCGAGCGAGTTAGTTTTAAATACCGAAATGGAACGTATAAAAGAAATTTTCAAGGTAATGGTATTTTCGTGTTTATTTCTGAATTATTTTTAGACTATTCTAGATGATTCAAATAAAAAATCTATTCAATCTACATTTAATTTCAATTCAAATTTTCAATAAAAATAACCTTTTTTGAACTTTTTTCAAAAGGGTTATTGTTTGTTTGTTTATTTTTTAATTCCCTTTCTAAAATGATTGCTGCATTTAAGATTTAAAAGTATGATATATTGTCTTCCTTTTTTCAATATGCTGAATGATTCAGTGGTAGTGCATTAAGACAGATGGCCAAGGCCCGACTAAGGCTATTGTAAGCCTTGGAGCAGGGAGGGGCTCTGTTGTATTTTACTTACCCATCATACATAGTATAGGGTAAGTCTTGCTATCGTTTTGGAACATGAAAAAATTCTTTTGACGGATTTGCATGTTTCAGACACTGGAGATTCCAAAAAACATATTTTTAGAAAAAAAAAATTTTCCCATCCGCCTGTCTGTATACGCTCTATCTCCCCAAAAAGTTAAGATAGAAACTTGAAATTTGGTATGTGCATAGTATGTAAGAATGAAAAGAAGCCTATTTAATATCAGTAACCTTGATTTTTCTAAACTATTTTTTTTTACCCTCAAAATATTCGTTCTGCTGAAAGGTAAATTTTTTTTTTCATTTTTATATTTTATGGAATGAATATAAATAAACAATAAAAAAAGATAAATTTTGCATAAAGAATGAAGTCAATCAGATAATTAGTTGTTGAGAAATTTGTAATCTTGTTTTCCACATTCTTTGATTTTTCACAACCCTGCATTTCATTCAAATTTCAATTCAAAGATATATTTTAATTGAAAATGAAGCGCTTAATCCAATGCAGTAAATTGTTAGTTAATATAATTATCATTTTTGGAGTTATAAGGATGCTTCTTTTATGCGATTTTGCATTACTTGATATTTTCGTGTTTTATAGTATGCATATTCATGATGGCTAAACATTACGGTGGCCTCCAAAGACTAGTTTTTATAAAATTAGTTTTGTGAATAATGTTAGAATAGTTGGTGCTAAATTTCATGTATATTGTATGTATGCATGTTCTAAGATGTCTAAACAATAATGCCAAAAATTGGTCATAATACTTTGTAATTTTTTTTTAAACAGAAGAATACTAAGTTATATAATAGAATATAAATAAAATGTATATAATTACAGTCGAGTCTCTATATAATGAAATCCACCATTCCAGTAAAAAATTCGTTATATAGAGAAATTCAATGTATAGAGAATGATGTTAAAAATCGTATTTAATGTGTGAAATTCAAACAAATATTATTTTTGATCTTTTGAATTAATAATTTGAAATGTTTAAAAGTAAATATTGACCTAACATTTTATTTCTTAATTATTTAAGCTGTTTCAAAAAAGAGAACATACATTTATTTGAAAGCTTAATGAAAATCAAATAAGGAAGACTTGCATTAATTTCAGATGAAGAAATCTGTTTTTTTGTTGCTTTGATTTTAAAATTGTTACGCTCTAAAAAAAAAAAAAAAAAAAAAAAAAAAAGTTCAAATTTTATTAAGGAATGAAAAATTGTAGTTAATATTTCCCTCCATTTGAAAGCCTCTCTTATGTGCCTCTCATTGATTCCTCTCTTACATGTGCATCAATCTAATTGACTCTGTTTTGAGAAGGATGTGGAAAGGTGTGTGGGAGATGGGATGAATTCGTCGGATTTAAAGAACAAGGAGAGAATAATAATAATAAAAACTCAGCACTGAATGATAAATCAAAATAGGTGGTGGAAAATTGATTCCATATGATTTTGAAGTCTTTAAAAACTGAGTAAATTAAGACCAATTTATGAAAAAATTCGTTATATGGAGATCAATATTTCGCTCTATTGAGATTGTTTTTAATGTAATCATGCGAAAAGGGAACCGTTCTTACTAAAAATTTGTTATATAGAGAAATTCAATGTATGAAGTTTCATTGTAGAGAGACTCGACTGTATATATAATAGAATCTTAATCATTAGTTTTTTAATGATATAGTTTGTTTTTTGCATGGGTGAAGAGGCACTGGAAAGGGAAGGGGGACCATATTCCCTTCCTAAGTGTTTGAAAAAATATAAATTTAGGCTAATTTTAATTGTTTGGCACATTTTAAAGAAAATTCTGATTACCCTCATGGAGCTTCCTAAAAAGAGAGACCCGGCAGCTACCCTGCATAGGTCAATCCCTACAAGTAACCCCTGCACCCCCCCTCCCCCCCCCCCCAAAAAAAAAGCAGCATTTTCTTATTTTTTTTATGTGGTCAAGGAAGAAGGAACTGAGTATAGTCATGGGCGATAACGAGAAGTTTTTCTCGATTTTCAAGATTGTATGAACATCTCGATAACTTTCGATTGTGTAAAATTTTTCTCGATGACTCCAGTTTGCAATTGCTTTTATATCATACAGGATTCAATTTTATCAAGAGTCGTCTACAGGTGAATGAGTCGATGTTAATAAAGACACGACGGATTCCCTCGGTAGTGAGCCCCTCCTTTCATTGGTGTCTCTAATTTATACGCTATCTTCTAATATGAGATCTTGAACTGGGTCCTCATTGTATATGGCATCATATACCAAACGCGGTGTGCACGCACAGCAAAAACTTGTAAACAAAAAAAAAAAAAAAATCTCGAATTGAACGAACAACCGAATGTAATCTCGAATCGAACGTTAAATTTTGATAACTGCTCCTCCCCCCCCCCCTCAATGTAACGGGATGGGGGAGGGGAATATATAAGATCGAGGTGCATAAGATCAGTAAGTGGCCGCATGCCAAACAACAACTTCCTGCTTTTATAAATTCCATATATAGCATAAATATTATTTATTGCTAGCTCCGTAAATATAAATATATATATATTTATGTATATATATAGTGACATTTTGGGAGTGCCAACAGAAGTGAAAACTTACACAATTACTTGTGTATTTTTTCAATCGTCAGGAAATATTTCAAGCTCCTCACCTGTGGAAGAGACCCTCAAAGAGGGAACTTTAAAACAATGTGTCTAGGTTACGGTAACAATGTGACTAGTTCAATGGTTTTTTCAGATCTCAAAAAAATTTCCAATGCGTCTAAGGACGTTTTCAATTCAAAAATTCGATCTAAAATGATAAAAACCGCAAAAAGATCAAAAACTGCTCCCCCCTTCCCCGTCGTGGGAACCAAATTCGGAAGGGGGAGGTAAGAAGCTCCTCACAAGCAAGCTCCTCACCTGTGGAAGAGACCCTCAAAGAGGGAACTTTAAAACAATGTGTCTAGGTTACGGTAACAATGTGACTAGTTCAATGGTTTTTTCAGATCTCAAAAAATTTTCCAATGCGCCTAAGGACGTTTTCAATTCAAAAATTCGATCTAAAATGATAAAAACGCAAAAAGATCGAAAACTGCTCCCCCCCCCCCCCCTTCCCCGTCGTGGGAACCAAATTCGGAAGGGGGAGGTAAGAAGCTCCTCACCTGTGGAAGAGACCCTCAAAGAGGGAACTTTAAAACAATGTGTCTAGGTTACGGTAACAATGTGACTAGTTCAATGGTTTCTTCGGATCTCAAACAATTTTCCAATGCGCCTAAGGACGTTTTCAATTCAAAAATTCGATCTAAAATGATAAAAACGCAAAAAGATCGAAAACTGCTCAATTTTCCAATGCGCCTAAGCACGTTTTCAATTCAAAAATTCGATCTAAAATGATAAAAACGCAAAAAGATCGAAAACTGCTCCCCCCCTTCCCCGTTGTGGGAACCAAATTCGGAAGGGGGAGGTAAGAAGCTCCTCACAAGCAAGCTCCTCACCTGTGGAAGAGACCCTCAAAGAGGGAACTTTAAAACAATGTGTCTAGGTTACGGTAACAATGTGACTAGTTCAATGGTTTTTTTCAGATCTCAAAAAATTTTCCAATGCGCCTAAGGACGTTTTCAATTCAAAAATTCGATCTAAAATGATAAAAACGCAAAAAGATCAAAAACTGCCCCCCCCCCCCAAAAAAAAAAAAAAAAAAAAAAATTTCCAATGCGCCTAAGGACGTTTTCAATTCAAAAATTCGAACTAAAATGATAAAAACGCAAAAAGATCGAAAACTGCTCAATTTTCCAATGCGCCTAAGCACGTTTTCAATTCAAAAATTCGATCTAAAATGATAAAAACGCAAAAAGATCGAAAACTGCTCCCCCCCTTCCCCGTTGTGGGAACCAAATTCGGAAGGGGGAGGTAAGAAGCTCCTGCAGCAGACATTTTATTTTTTTTACATTTGATAAATAATATTTACCGAATGATTCGATGAAAAAAAAAACACTTAAATTGATAGGTATTGTAGAAATCGCTACAGTTTTAAACATATGTTCTCCAGCCCCTTCTTTGAAAATTTTTTTAAATAAATAATATTTATTGGTGGGTTCTAGGTACGTGACAGCATGATAAGACTAAAATACGAGAAACTTTGAAAATTAGGTCTTCATTTCACAAGTTATTGTCATATTCTCATGCTTCTTTCTGCACCTCGTTTCACAATAAAACTTTTATTTCACAAAGCTTCATCGACAAAACTCTGCTCTGCTCGATATAAACCTACTCATTCTCAGTGAGAATGAAAAGCATCCTTATCGAAAAAAGGCATTCATCAGAAAACCGCAAGCTTCTCGAAGTGCTTCTTTTATAAAGGTTAAATTTCATCGCTATCCTTCGATAAAGCTATTTCATTGAGGTAAATTTCCATCGTGAAAGAAATTAGTTTTCTCGAAATGTCTGACTCTGACTTTATCGGAATGGATTTGCTGAAATGAGAGGCATATACGAAAGCTTTTTTAATGATTCTTTCATATTATTAATCTTTCTACTTTTGGAGTTGAATTTTAAGGGGTGGGAGGAGGGATGGGGGAGGGGAGGGGAATCAATGAGGGGGTGAATTTTTTAAATCGTAGTTATTTCGACATTAAATGTTATGTTTGGTGTGGATTTTTTTATGGAACTCTCCGGTAAATATTATTTATTAAATATAGGGATGGGACGAATAGTGATTTGGCCGAATAGCCGAATACCAAATATTCGGCCAAATTTTAGGCCGAATACCGAATATTCGGCGGCCGAATATCAACTTTTTTTTTTTCAATAAAGAAAATAAATTTTGATTATATATAATTTAAAAAATAGGAGCTCATTAATAATTATTACTCTTAAATGTGCTTTTAAATGTATTTTTAAGTTTGAAACATTTATTTTAACACAAAAAGAATTATGAAATTGCATTATTTTCTTTTATTTTAATGTACATCAAATTGATTTTCAGTAAGTCAGGATGGTAAGCTATTTTCATTAAAATATGAAGAATGTACTTCACTTTTACTATCAAATGATACTTTTACCCCTTTCTTGCATCCAAAATTAATAATATTCTTAATCTCTCCTCTCAGAACTCACGAGTAGATATTTTCTGAAATAACCTTTAATGAAGTAAATATGATCATTTAGAGTTTGTGTCCCTAATGATAAGCGAATTCGTAAGAATGAGCCTGCTCTGAAATCAGTTGCTAAGCTTTAAATTACGTTAAAGCAAAAGATTATGCTTAAAGTAGAATGCATATGGTAACAAAATCTTTGACATTTGAATTGGCGCATACAATATTCAACTACAATATTCCACTTATTCAACAAGCATTAAAAGGATAAACAGAAATTGATTACAACATGAATGAAGGAATATGTAAATTAAAAATATATACATAATAATGTTACATATTTAAGTCAGTAATTATCCAAATAATTATTTAAAATTGAAAACTATAGAATAAAAAAATATTTTTTTCAGTATTTAGAATTTATGTTTAAATACTTATAAAACGATCTTCATAAAGCTAGTTGTGTCATCTAATGCATATCTAGTTTGACACCAGTTCTGTTTTCAGATGTACGGTTGTAGTATTTGGAATAGTGATATTTGATATCTAATTTTGAAAATGAATCATTGTTATTACACCTAGTGAACGAATTTTTTCATTTCTTACTTTAGGGAAATAAGTTACAAATTTTATAAGAGCCTTTTTTATATGTGCATGGAATTTGCAGACATTAATAAACATTTAAGTGTTTTAGAATAAGGCAGTGTTTTTTTTCTTTTTCTTCATAAGTGTTGATATATTTTGAATTGTAATATATCATTCTCTAATGAAAACATTTCCCATACAATTAAATCTCCAACTTGGGCAGCATTTTCCAAAATATCACTCACTTTTATAGGAAATACAGAAAGGCTGTGTATTTTTTAGCAATCGAATAACTCTATATTTTGTAAGTAAGAATGAGAATGACTTCATGAATGAAATAGCCAATTTAGATTAGAGAAAAAAAATTGTAAGAAATGAAACTCTTTAAATCCAAAATTTATTTGGCAAGATATCTTTCACTATTCGACGAGATTTTACCACTATTCGGCCAGATATCTCTAAATATTCGGCTACAGGTATTCGGCCGAAGTATTCGGTCAACAAGCCTTCAATATTCGGCCAGCCGAATATTCGTCCCATCCCTAATTAAATATAAAGATTTTAAAGTGGGAGCTGCGACATTTTTTTAGGTGTATTCTGGAAAAAATGAGTGAACCCACAGGTGACATGTAAATTTCAAACCTTTTTTTTTTTTAACCCGTCATGTTATACATACATCATCGGAATGTTTTGGCACCTCCCTTTCATTTTACGAATCTTTCTCCTCCTGGAGTTGAATTTCAGGAGGGATGGGGGGGAGAAAAAGTGATAAGAAGGTGAATTTTTTAAATCGTAACTATTTCGACGATAAATATCATTTTAGATGTGGAGTTTTTTTTTATGGAACTCTTCAGTAAATATAACTTATTAAATATAAAGATTTTAAAGAGGGGGATGCGTCATTTTTAGGTGTATTCTGGAAAAAATGAGTGAACTAACAAGTGACATGTAAATTTCATCCTCTTTTTTTGGACCCGTCATGTTATATATATATCATCGGAATTTTTTCGCACCTCTCTTTCAACTCCAGGAGGAGAAATATTCGTAAAATGAATTTCAGGGGAGGGGGGGGGGGGGGGCGAGGGCGATCGATATAAGGGTGAATTTTTTTTTTTTTTAGCTATTTTGACAATGAATATCATTTTAGGTGCGGTTTTCAGAAGAGCGCTCCGGTAAAAATTATTTCATAAATACAAAAGTTTAAAATGGGGCTGCCTGATTTCCGGCTGCATTCTGGGACGAAAAAGTAACATTACGGCCACAGGTGAGGAGTAAAATTCAAACTTATTTTGGACCCTTCATGTGATATGTTATAGGAAAGGTTTCGGAATACTATTTCATATTATGGACCTTTCTCTTCCTGCAGTTTAATTTTAGGACGGAGAAGCTATGGCGAGTGAATTTTTTTAATCGTAGTTATTTCGGGAATAACTATCATTTTAGAAGTGGTTTCTTGATGGAACCTTCTAATAAAAATTGCTAATTATAAACATTTTAAAGTGGGGGATATGTGATTTCCGGGTGTATTCTGTTAGGAAAAAGTAAATTGCGGGTGAGGAGTAAATTCCAGACTTTTTTGGATCCTTCATGTGATTGATTATTGGAATGTTTTTCGAACCACTCTTTCATGTTATGAACGTTTCTCCTCCTGGGGTTGAATTTCCGCAGGGGGAAGGGGAGCGATGAGGGATGATTTTTTTTAAATCATAGCTATTTTGAGAATAAATTTAATTTTAAATGTGATTTTTTGATGGACCCTTTTGGTAAAAATATTTTATTAAATGTAAACATTTTAAAGCGAGGCGGCATGATTTCCGGATGTATTCAGGGAAGAAAAAAAATAGTGGAGTAGTGAAGAGTAAATTTCAAGTTTTTTTATGGACCCGTCATATGACTTATCATCGAAAAGTTTTCAAACCACTCTTTCATAGGAAGCTTTGTAATTACCATTTTATTTTATATACCTCCCGCGCTCAACCCCCCCCCCCCCCCCCAAACTTTGTCCCCGTGGGAAGCTCTTTAATAAATTTAACCGACACCCATCATGCGATGTATTGTTGGAAAGCCTAATGACCATTTACTCATATTATGCATTTTCATTGCCCTTGCACTACTTTGCCCCCTGGGAGGTCCGTTTAAAGTATTTCAATAGAGAGTCTTTGAATAATGGGGGAATTGTAGATCGTATCTCAATTGATGTTTAAAAATCAATAAAAGATTTTGATCACTTTTATTATCCTTTTTGTTCTTTACACTAGGAGTGCTTTTGATTATTTTTTCTTTGGCCATTTTGCTACTCACGACTTTAAAACTTTTTGCAACCAAGGAATGCCGTTACATGACTTTTCTACTATTGCAGCTCCATTATAACATCCTTTTGGTTTGTTGTTGTTTTTTTAATTCATTTGTTTTCAGTTACCATGTATTTACTAAATTATGCTTTTTAAAAATGTAATAACAAAGATTTTAATAATCGATTGTAAAACATCTCGATTGTAGATTCTCGAAATTAATCGATGACTTTATCAAATGTGCTTTTTTACGATTGCGATTTTTATCGAATAGGAAATTTTCGAGAATTGCCCATCACTAACTGAGTATATCAGAGTGCACTTCCACTGATTTGCAGAAAAAAAAAGAGTTCTTATAATCATTAATCTTACTTATTAATCTTTTTATTAAAATATTTATCTATATATATACTAGCTATTATATACTATCTATATACTAGCTATATATATATTATCTATATATATACTAGCAGGCGTCACCTGCTACGCTGGTCTGTCTATCCAGATGAATCTTTGATTTTTTTATAGTAGGTTTCATTATAGAACAACATAGCCCTATGTGATTTACAAAAACTGTCATTCAAAATTTTTCTAACTAGCAATGTAAGTCTCATCAGAATCCATCTATTAATAGTTTTTATAAAGACTAATCTTTCATAATCTGGTTTACGTGATTATAGAGATTTATTTCAAAATAACTGACTAACTCTTTAATTCAGCATTGTAGAGCTATATGCAATATACTAAAACCACTCCTGAAAATTTATCTAACTTGTAATGCAAATTCCTTCAAAATACATGTAGTAGATTTTTTAAAAATGAATAATATTCCATGAATGAGTTTTACTGATTATTGAACTTTCTCCCATAAATCGATAAATAAGTAACATAAAACAATATGAAACATGGTAGATGCTTCCTAAAAAATTATTCCATGAAAATATTTTGAGCAGGACTCAGGTTATTAACAACCGGAATGAAATACCAATTTGCATTTTATGTTTAAAGTAAAAGTAAACAGATATAATGAAATACTAATAATATTGATCAATAAAAATTTATGAAACATAATGTTACTTTTATATATCTCTGCTCATTAAATGCCTTAACTGAGTCAGAATGACGTAAATTTAAAGAGGTTTCAATGCACGAATAATTGTGATTTACAATTATAGTTACAACAACTGTAGTTAATTTTGTACCAAAGCAATCTTGCATAACTGAATTAGTTAAACTTGTATTCCGAGAATAGAGTTTTCTTCATCTTAATTTTTAAATTATTCTAATAAAAGTACTATGTTGAAGAGCACAGATGTCATATATGCACAACATTGGCACAATCTCTTTGGACACGAGTTTTGCAAAAAACTTGTTTTCTAATACCAGTTACATAAATATTATTAAAAAGG